>JBAMBQ010004741.1:0-86697 GCA_037044495.1 Stegana nigrithorax | reverse complement strand
AAAAAAAAAAAAAAAAAAAAAAAAAAAAAAAAAAAAAAAAAAAAAAAAAAAAAAAAAAAAAAAAAAAAAAAAAAAAAAAAAAAAAAAAAAAAAAAAAAAAAAAAAAAAAAAAAAAAAAAAAAAAAAAAAAAAAAAAAAAAAAAAAAAAAAAAAAAAAAAAAAAAAAAAAAAAAAAAAAAAAAAAAAAAAAAAAAAAAAAAAAAAAAAAAAAAAAAAAAAAAAAAAAAAAACACACACACACACACACACACACACACACACACACACACACACACACACACACACACACACACACACACACACACACACACACACACACACACACACACACACACACACACACACAACTTCTCTCTCTCTCTCTCCTCTCCTCTCTCCTCTCCTCTCCTCTCCTCTCCTCCTCTCCCTCCTCTCTCCTCTCCTTTCCTCCCCTCCCTCCTCTCTCTTTCTTCCTTTCTTCCTTCCTTCTCTCTCTCTCTCTCTCTCCTTCGTAAATTTTTGTGTTTAATTTAATAAATACACTCGCATATTTACCAACTTTTGTGTGAAGTTGCAGCAGGACACCAGGCGCAGGCGGCTGCGTGGACGTGACGTGGCTTGTCGTCCGGTTGCCTTTGCCTTTGCCACTCACACTACTCTTTAACTTCGCAAGGGGTAAACGCGCCTGAAAAAGTAAAATCTCACTTCTTTACTTTGCACTTCCGCAGCTTGTTTGCTTATATTTTACTGTTACTGTGTTACTCGAAAAGGAAAGAACCGACACGAAATAATAAGGATGCGCCGTACATTTCAGTTATTTTTATGAGTGGCACAAATGAAGATTTTTTTACGGCAGATCTCCCAGCAGCAGCTGCAGCAGTTCGTTTAAGTATTGAGGCAGCGACGATACTGCAGCTCCGATTCCGGCAACAGCAGCCACAACAGCTATGGCTCTGACTGTGACTGTGACTGCATCTGTGGCTGTGGCTGTGGCTGTGGCTGATGACGCTATTCGCCAGTCTAATTAGTGCCCACAGAATTTCATTAGTTTTGCACTTATGAAAAATAATTACTAAATAAATGCACCAAATGCAAAAAACTTCTCCAATCAGGGTGAGTGTGCGAATGGGCATTGGCTCGAGCGCAATACGAAAATGTAGAGCAGCTGGCATCTCATCTTGGCCCTACAAGTTTCGGTGTTGGCTGCGATTTCATGAATAATAAGCATAATGGTCCAAGATTAGAGCGGCCGATTTGCTAAGCAGGTTATTACACCAAAAAAATATGGTGCTAAGTTTAAGCGCTAATTGGCAGCCAACACTTGCATTGTTTATTTTATTTTTTATTTGCATTGTTTTTGTTTTTATTTACTATGCTTCTTAGATGAACACCACACGTAGCTTGGGTGTGAAAACTTAATTGTAATGTTTATACAAAAAATTATTAAGAATTATTGTTTGACACTCGGGTAGTGGAGTACAGTAAAGTAAGTAGGTCAGACAATTGCTGCATTAAACTTATGAGAGCTAACAGTCAATAAGGTTTCATACAAATACAGTCTTTTTTACTTTTGGTGTACAGTACACCCGGAGTTCATGCGGTCTCTAAGGTAATCCGGATAACCATAGAATTATTAAAAATGATGAATATTTATAAATTTATATACAAATAAATATCATCAAAGTTTTAAAGAAAATTAAAACAGTCCTTTTAAAGCTTGTATAGAACGAAAATATTACTGAAAACCTTCCTTTTATCACATTTCATACTAAGTCGATTAGTCCCCTTCTTGCAAAAAGTATGGAACAAAGCGTAGACACCATTAGCAGAATTACAGTACGTGGGCGATTATCAAATATATGTGTTTTGTATTACTCGAATTTCAATCATTGTAATAAAAAACACACGATCCGGATAACTGAAACCATTATCGGTTCGGATTACAAGGGACATGATAGAAATTTCCGAGCAAGTAAATCTATTATTGCAATAATATTCTTCTTTCCAATAACAAAGCACCCTAATAAACGCATTTCCTTCAGTTTTCCCAGGCCGAAGGTTCGGTTTGTTGTAGAAAATATAACAGAAAGTCTGCGTTTCTTTGCGCTTAGACAGTTGCAACTAACAAAAGGGGCAGAGTCGGCAAACTTCCGCTAAGTTATACGCTGAATTTTGTTTATTCTAAAGTGAAAAGAAAAATTTTACGTTATATCAAATAATGTTTATTTAGCGCATCGCCTTCACTCGCACAATTACTTTTTAAACTAAGCGTGGTGTGTGCAACAAGAAAATACAACAATTTGCCAAAGAGCACATAAACCACTTCAACTTAATGACTTAACGAAGCAGACAACTGCAAGTGAACCAAAGTAAACGCAAACGCCAACGCAAACGCCAACGCAAAGGCAAACGCAACTGCCACACCCCCTTTCAAACAAACTGCTGCTGCTCCTGCTGCTGCTCCTGCTGCTGCTTCTAAATTCGCTCAACGCTTAAAACTTAACCTTGCGACTCGGTTTGTTTAACCCAAGTTGGCTTTTATGGCCGTTGCACGTTTGGCCTGCATGCACACGTTACTCACGACGATATGTGGTTCACAATGCTTCATCGCGCCTTTGTGTATGCTACACTGGCATATCATAGCCATCCACATACCTATTGCCTGTGGGTAAGCCGAGCTACTAACAAGTATTTTACACATTTCTTGAATGCGCACTTCGGCATTTGCCAACTGCACAGGATGCCGTATCAAATTGCATTCTCAGCAGCTTTGAATTGATTGTGTTGTTGTATGCGCGCTATCCTGATTGTCTTTATGTTCTGCCTGTCTGTCTGTCTATATGCCTCTCTTTCTCTTTCTCTGCCTCTGCCTCTGTCTCTATGTCTATATAATACAGCAGTCATGTGTGTGCTTTTATTTACTATCCGTCCGTCTGTCTGTACTGCTGAGCACTTGTTTGCACACACAGACCGTGCAGCCTTGACGTTTGCTTTTATTGCACTTAAATGGCTCTGCACAGGTTTAAATGCTTGAAATTGCATTAAAACTGATTTAAAGTGCGCAGTAAAATACACACAGCTGCTCCGTAATAATGTTGCCGAATTTCAGCTGACGCCGAAATAATTAGAAGTATTTTGGCTTAGCAACTAATAAATTATTTGTAAATATTATAAGATAGCTTCTACAAATGAATAAAATGGGGTTTCCTAAACAAACCAAAATAATAAGGGCATAATTATTTATGAACACAAATGGCTCAAGTTCCAGTTCTCGTTTGTACTGATTAACAATTATGAAATATGTTGGATTACTGTATAAGCAAGTATAGCAAGTGTTGTTTAATGTACATCGTATTTGCCTCACAAATTCCTGTCAATTTCTGCATTATTTGAAATTTTAGCCCACAGCAACAATTAAAATTAGTCCTACGTCGACTTTCTTCATATGGCACTACTTGCTGAGCCTACTTTTATTTATGTAGACCAAATTCTTTAATGTTGACTAATTTCAAGTCGGCTGTTTAATAGACACAGCTTTAAAAGTTACATTTTTGCTATTTCAGCACATTAAAAATTAAGTCGAAGCATATGCTCCTTGCCTATGTTGTACACATCAACCTGCTAAATGTTGTGAACTTTAAAAGTCGCTAATACAGAAAAATTCAGCTCAGCCAAGGATGTCTCCCTTTTTTTATTTTATTCAATATGCTTTTAACCCATGAAAATTTATGCGTATATACGCAAGCAAACCATTTGCTAGTTATTTCTTTTACATGCGTATACGTATTTAATGCCCCATTGTGCAATTTGTTGGCATAAATTAACAACTACAACAACAAACACGTGCAGACATGGTCAAGTTGCCATACTTTCATTCCTGTACCACTCTTGCCTGTGAAATTTAAGGCGCAAAATCTAAAAAGAATGCTTGACCATAAAAATGTTGCATGCAACATATGAGACCAGGCCAAAGTGTGCGTATACGTAACGTTTTTTTGTTCAACTTTTTGATAAACGAAATAGTTTCGTTCTGTTATATATTATCATTGATTTCTCAGTTGTGTGCTTAAGCAAATTGGTTGACCATATTTGTTTTTGTACTTCCCCTTTACTTTTATATTCTTGGTTTAGCTTAATGGCTCCATCATTCTTTGGCTTTAATTTTATTGCAACGGTCATGTAAAATTATTGCATTGTATGCCATCGCAGATAAGCGGAATTTTGCAAGATAATGATTAGAGAATAGATACCGATGAGCTTTAATAAGACAACTGTGATGTTTTGACCCGCCCCAAAAAAAGCACGAAGCCCTACAAACCCAATGACAATTTTCCAATTCTATGATTAAATAATAATATTTTAACTAAGGATATATTTCTTGGTTTTATCCCAACTGTTAATTTCTTACTGAAAGTTCAAACCTACTAACTTACATTATGTAACCATGTATTATGTTGCCTGTTCTCATCTGATTGCACATATAGACTCTTTAAAGTAACTTCATCTACTTCTTGTATACTTTCAGCTTGCACGCGTCTTGCGCAACTTCAATGTGACACGCATCAATGATCTCGAACTGATCTCGAATACCACCGATCGTCTAGACATCACATTTCACTTCTTCGGCGTTAAAGGAGATTCGAGTCGCATACGCGAGGCCATCACACGAATGGTCGAACGCGGGCGCATAGGCAATATTACACTTGTGTCGAACTATCATCACTTCGATGAGAATCCACCATTGAACTTAATGGTAAGCATATGCAATTTAAATTAAACAATAAGCTAAAAGAAACCAGCCACAACTGCAACAAAAACAAAAACATAATAATTAATTAATAAAATATTAAAACACACATGTGTCCACCTAACAAGTCAATCAATCAAGGGCTGACAGCCAATCAAGCCGTAAGTGCACTGACGGTGGCAGCATTAAAAAGCAGAAAATGTAACAGTTAAAAATGAGTTCCTTTTTTCTGCGTTTGTTTTTATTGTTTTAAATATTTATTATTGTTTGTTGTGTTATTATTGTTAATAAATTGCACAATAATTTATTGAGTGAACAGCAAATGGGTATTGATTAAAAATTCACTGCCAGCAGCAGACACGTGGCAGGCGCAGCAAATAATTATTAATTAATTGTAAAACAATGCAGCTGTCAATTGGCAATACAAACAACAACAACAACAACAATAACGACAAAAACAGCAACATGCACAGCAAGCATATAACACAAGCAAACACAATTAAGTGGCATTAACATAATAACCAAACCCAACCGAGCAACCAAAACGTAACCGAGCTAAGGCGCTGCCACGCCAACTCAATCGCAGCCCAGCCCCATGCCATGGCCACGTTGCTGTATTACACGGGTCAGCAGTGGCAGGCAATCACTCAATCATTGTGGTCGCGCAGAGCAGTTGACAAACGACAACAAAAACCACAGCAACAACAACAGGAACCCGCATGTTTCATGTGAAATATATCACATCCGTTCAAGTGCAACGGCTGCTGCCTGGGTCATGTCTTGCCGCCGACCGACATCAGCAGCAGCCCCATCGCACAACGTGTCGTATGGTCAATGCAATTGCACTACGTATACGCAGCGTGGTATGCACTAATTAGCACGCATTGTACGCTGCACGCAAGCTGACAACCTGACAGACGGACGGACAGATAGGCAGGCCCCAAAGCAGGCACGCAAATAGGCCACCAAGTCCAAGCGCGCAACAAGCGAACAATTTTGTTTTTTTTTTTTTTTTCATTTATTTCTTAAACAATCAAGTAACTGTTCCTTTAGCACTTTTTCATGTTTTCTACTTTTTTTCATGCTTTTTTTACATACAGGAGCTGTCAGTAAACCAACAGCCTGCTGTACGCGAGGACAGCGAATTCATCATATCCTGCACGGCTCAAGGCTCATCACGCATGCAGTTTCAATGGTATAAGGACGGCGCAATTGTGAATGCATCGCGGGCCACAAGGTAGGTGCCAGCTTATATCTACATTTAAAAATGGAGGCCCAGGCAGGCACAATTACTTTAAAGCAGTTGCATATGTTGGCGTACGACATTTCCCTTGACAAAATACTTTTTTGTGAATCATTAAAGCAATTGCTTCCAGCTTCGACTGTGCTATGAGATAAACATAAAGCAGTAAGAAAAAAAATTCATTTCTGACATCTTTTTCGTAACAATTTATTGACTCCCCCTCGTAGTTAAGAGCTGCGGAAGCTAGTTGCCCTAGCCTAGGCTCAGCAAGTACAGTTAACTGCACACTATAGGGCGTGGTCGGAGGTCAGCGAGTGACAGCTGTTTATCACAATCAGGCACTCAAGTAAAGTCAAGTAAAGCCCATTTAATGACACAGGCTCTTACAAAAAATCATAGGCAGTGTATGATAACCGATAGTCCTATAAAATACGACTGCACTATTTTATTAAAAAACTAATAAAACAAACCAAGCATCTAAGTGCGCCTAAAAAATACTAAAAAGAAACGAGAAAAAAGCAGAGTCAACATATAAAACTAAACTTGGTTTAGTTTACCAAGCGATGAGCGTAAAATGTCCGCCCACGCACACAAGTGTTCAATTTGACTTTATGACTTTTACACATCAATAAACATGACATAAAAATTTCTGACGTCTACAACACGAATAAAAAAGAAAAAAAAAAATAAAAAAAAGAAACAGGAAAAACCAAAAAGGAAAATAAAAATAAAAATGCGGAAATAAAGTAAGCAGCAAAGCAGACAAATAAGTCAAACATTACACAAGCAGGCAGACAGTCAGAGGCTGCAGAGTGAAGTGGCGTGCAGGGGCAGACTGACTGACGCACGTCTAAACTACGCAAATGTATTGCCCACACAAAGGCCCACATTATCCTTGTAACAGGCCAAGTCGCTGGCAAAGGCCCAAGCATAGACAAAACAGTTTACACAGACAACGCGATAACTCACGAACGCTGCACATAGACCCGGCCGAGAGCGGAAGTGCCACTGCAGCCTGATAGGCTGGCGAGCAAACCCTAAATGATTGATCATAAAGTGAGCAGGCGGGGAGGCGTGGAGGCGGACACTGGCTCAGCATAGGTTTGGCCATGTTCGCAGCGAAAGCCAGCAGCCAGCAAGTTCAAGATATGACTTTGACTGTGTAGCATGTGTTTGACTGCCTATCGCTGCCTATCGCTGCTCGTAAGCTGCTTGCTTATATGCCTTTGTGTTCAAAAACAAACAACAACAAAACAAAAAACTACATAGCCACGAATATAAGATTGCACTTTGCGACTTTGCTTGCAAAATGTATACACAGGCTTACCGTACAATCCAATTATGTTTGAGAGACTTAAATGCTGCAATAGGCTTTCACCAACACGAGCCGGGTTTTCTTGCAGTGCTCATGGCATATTGAGTCTAAGTGTCCTAACCCGTAAATAGGCTAAAATTAGAATTGAGTCGTCTACAGAATAATACGAAGGTGAAGAATAGCAGATGTATGTTGTTCTGTCATCATTCAAGTATTTCATTTTTAAACTCGAACGTTTGTTGTTCCTTAATTGTGTTGTTACACTTAGTTAGACAGGAAACGATTCGATTAGCACTTGATATGCTTCTTGGTCTATTGCTTGGGTCCTTTTACTGTTCACAAGACCTAAAAAAGTTGAAAGTTACTTTGCATGCGTCCTTCATTTTTTTAGAAGCTCTTTCGTACTTCTTCAGATAGTCTTCCTCACAAAAGGCATAGTTATCATTTATAACTTCGTAAGAATTTTCACAAGCTGAGATTTGTCTAAGAGAGACTGCATTCTCTTCTATTTAATTCATTTAAACAGAAAATTTTTCCCATTAAAATACGAAATTTCCTTCGATTCCATATATGGTCATGTGCATATATTGTGTGTACCTTGTAAAAATTGTACTTAACTACAGCTCCTCGACTTTAACTGCCGTAGCATGGCCACTTGGCTTTGCATACAGGTAGCCATTCATTTTATATAAAACAAAAATAAAACCTTAAGAACTTTTCGTGTAACTTTACTGTGGCTTGAAGCCATCAAATTTTTCAGTTTACTTAAACTATTTTTGGTTGTGCGCCCAATCATCAAATAAAATTTTACTTAACAACAAAGAAGACGCCCACGTGAAGTTAAGTGAATATGACATCACATTTGGGCTTATGAAGCAATGCAGGACCTTTCTAAGCACACAGAAACCCGAAAACACACCGCATTGCTATGTCGCTCAAACAAAAGACCGAAGCGTTGGCCTAAACCAATTACATGCATGCATGGCATATCTACAGGACGGCAGCAGACAATCATATGCTTTTATGAGTTATGCCTCAGCCTTTGGGTAACGAAGCAGAAAAGGCTCACAAGCAAACGTAGCCAAAAAGTCAAGTGCTCAATGTTAACTAAAGGCAGCACCAGCTAGGCAATATAGACAAGCAAGCAGACAGAAAGACAGACAATTAGGCTGTTGCTGCCGTATGCGTGTATGCAGACAACGGCGACAGGGCGGACAGCGCAGTGCAGGCAGCAAAAAAGGCTACTTAGCATGTAAGTTAAAGTAAGCGAACATAAGTAAATTTGTGCCGCTCGATTGCACTAAAAAAGGTTTTGCATTAATGCGGCGGCGCTCCTTGACGAACTCGCTGCCAGGCAGTTCGGCCCTCGGACCCTGTCCTATGCTGTCCTGCCTTGGCTTAGCTTAGCTTGCCTTGCCCTGGCGCAGCATGAAGTAGCAGCCTAATAAAGCCATTACAGTGCCGTCATAGCTACTTGACCGAAATGTATGCATAAACCTAAGCCTTAGCCGCTTCTCTGTGGGGTTAGGCACATTGGCCTACGAGTGACTGCCATGCAAACGCAGCTGCGCGCTGCCGCATGCCAAAGTACACATAAGACACAAGATACTGCAAGATACACTTACATTGTGTAGATTGCTTGCCTCGTTGCGTTTAATCAGTCTGCCAACAATGCTGTTCGAAAACAATCAATATTATGCGGTTGGATACTTGCAAATGCTCGGGCCATGCTTTGATCAGGCCAGCGGAACATGTTGGCTTTTGCGTACTAAGGCAAAGCATGCATTTAGGCGCTGTGGCAACAATTATCGCATTGTCCGCATGCACATAATCTCGCCATCTGCTGCCATGCATTAGGCCAGGCCATGCAGCAGCGGCGGTTATGTGCAGGTATGTCGATTTGATTTTGCTTATGTGGGCGTTTGCACCTCTTCGACAGCATTGCATTGCTGCGACTTACAGATCGCAAATGAATTGCTTACCTAACATAAGCAGCTCGGGCCATTGTTCTAGGCATGTGTCCTGTTGGCACGTCTGCAATTTTGTAATGTGCACATATTACGTATGTAATTAGTTAATGCCATTGATGGAACCCTGACAAGGTCACGTGCCGGTTGCTTCGACTTCAATTATCACCTTAAGCCTTATCATACGTTATTCGCCAACTGGCAGTGCATATGCGTAAACTGTGGTTACAAAAGGAAACCATAGACTTGCATATGTTAAATGCTAAGATGTGAGTTGACTTAGCTAATATATTTACCTTGCACATAGCATAGCTTTGAGACATAAGCATGTACATGAGAAAAAACATTATACATATTACATTAACATAGCTGGAAGCACTTCTTTATTGGCCAATAATAATATATAAAATAAGACCTCATATTTCTCAAAGTATATCATTAATATTTTCTGCATATCAAATAAAATGCATATATCAAATAAATTTGTTCCATAAAAAATTGCTCCTTAATAGAAACTGTCGTCTAAAGTCAACGTAAAGCAAGAGATTCCTTCTATTAAAAGCCACATATATAAAATTATGATGCTCGTGCTCAATAGAAAGTATATTTTATATGGCATTATATATCTAAGCATTATGTGTTTATAACCTATTGACCATCTCGACTGAATCTTCTCACATGTTTCACCCAAAAAGCACTTCTTGAACTCTGCCATTATTTTTAAGTTTTATTATATTTGCGCAGCCATATTAAATCCGTATTTTTTATGCTCTGTCGTATGCGTAAATACGTGGATCTGCCAGTAAGGCCAAGTATGGCAACTATGCGCTGGAGAAAAGAGGAAATGTTTACTTTTGGACTTGCTTCACTTATGTTCTTTCGCATAGAAGCTGACAACAATTACACTTGTCACGAAAACTTCAGCTTTATATGAGCAGACAATGCCATTTCTTTTGACTCGTGCTGAACTTCATTTTGCTGCTCGCCATTTGCGCTACAATACATATTTGCTCTGGGATTTTTCACACTCATATGTGCATTCGTATGTTGCTGCTTAAATGCTTAGACAAATAAAAACAGTTTTCTTTGTGCAATTGCAGAATTTTCGAATGCGCGTAAGGTCACGATTTTCATTAGTTTGACTTCCTTCCGGCAGCACAACACAGTCGGGAAACAACAAAACAAATGACGGCTGTGCTGCGTTTTTCTTTTGCTATTGTATTTCGTTGCAAGTCAACTGGCGACAATGCCACAATTAGTTGCATGCTCGCCGTCACACACACACACACAGCACACACACACACAGCACACACACACACAGCACACACACACACAGCACACACACACAGTGCACAGTTATTGCTTCAGTTCAGTTGTTTATGCGCTTAATACGCCAAAAGTGTCGGAGCGGCTCAAGGCATTGCAGCCAAGTGAGAGTTGGGAGTAAGCGACTTAGGTGCTCCATTAAGAACGCTTGGCACCCGTTGGCATTTCAAAACAATTATTGATCAAACAGTGCCTGGTTCATTCCAGCAAGCATGTCGCCATGCGTTCGTAGCCGCGTGTTATGTGTTGCATGTGCGAAATTTATGTGGAGAAAACGATGTCTAATCTAAGTCAGGGTAGCTCAAACTGCATTTTTTTAAAAAAATACAATATCTTCATTACGCTTTCATATAAAATCAAACGATAAGTAAAAGAAATCGAAGTTTAATTAATTGACTAACAGATCTATCAAAGGTTTGTTTATAAGGCTATTTTAGTATTAAGTTCAACTAGGAACGAAACTTATAGTGTTTACCCAATATTAAGAAGCTGATGCCTAAGCAAAGGACGAAAGTAAAATTTCTAAAAATTGTTGATCATGTAGTCCAAGTTAGCTTCAATGAGAACTATATAGATCCTATTGTGTCTCTTGCTGTTTCTCTACGTCTTGCAAGGATTTCCCTATAATAACACTGATGAACTACTTCCAAGATTGCTGCAAAACATTTGTGCACCGCTGTTATCATGCCATACGCTGGCATTTATGCTTACAATTGCAATCGTTTCAAAAATAGCACGAATGGGCCTACCACACGTTGGCGCACACGCTCACTCAATCATTCACTCACTGAGCCAGACAGTCTGACAGTCTGTCAGTGTGTCAGCCACTCAGTCAGTCAGTCAGCCAGTCACCCAGTCCGTCATGCAGTCAGTCAGCAGTTGAGCTCGTTTAGACAAGTCAACAAAGCGCGCTGCATACCTATGGCAACTGGCATTGTGTATAAGCGGCACGGTCGCGCAGTCAGTACGAAATAGGCACGTGTCGCGAACAGGAGACAACAATTTTTTTGGTGGTCTAGCCAAAAAAATCAACGTTTGTCAGCAAGCGACAACGACAACGAGCAGCACGAGACATTCACCAATAGCTAGGCAACGGCGAGGTGCACAGGGACGTGGAAGAAAGCAGGTCAACGACGTCATGCCCATGCACTGGGACTGGGACTATGACTACAACTGGCCCACAGAACATCATCATTCCTACCACCATCACTACTACGCACCCTGGCGGCGTTACTACCCCTGGGACAGCGTTAAATGTGCCATGGGGCGTCAGCGACGCTCCTACTGGACGCACGATCTAGATGTCTGCGCACGTGATTGGCACTTGCATTTGGATGAGGCCGCCTGGTGCCACGGCTCCTGCCTAGTGGGCAGGGTAATCATCGAGACGGGCGATGAGCCGAATACGGGAGGCAAGGGCACTTTCAAAGTAGTCATCGACGTGCATCACTTCCGCGCAGAGGAGCTCACCGTCAAGGCCAGGAATAGCGACACCGTCGTGCTCGAGGGCAAACAGGCGGATGATCGTGCCGATAAGGGCGCCTTCTGCATAACGCGTGAGTTCTCGCGACGTTACAAGTTGCCGCGAAATTACGATGCCACACAGGCGCGTGCCACACTCTCGGCAGACGGCATACTGACCATCACGGTGCCCGTGCCGCCACAGCTGGACGATGTGGAGTGCGTCGTGGAGATTGAACGCACGGGCAATTATTTTGGCAGCAGCGCTGATCCAACGGCGTCGAAGGCGCTGGAGAGCGGCGAAAGTGCCGACAGCGGCGAAGCTGATGAGCAGATGGATGCGCAGGCGAATGGTGACGCTGACAAATGAAGTTTGGATCGTCTGGCTGCTGCGCGTCGTGCCCTCAAATGCTGCTGGAAGCAGTTTCGCCGCCGGTGGGGTTAGGCATGTGTCAGCGTTAAGGCAGTCAGCCATGAGTTATTTTGCATTTTTGGTTTTATGTTTACGCGTTTAAGTGTTTCCTTATCAAATAGCACGCACGATTTCACAAGAACTACGAGTAACAAATCTTTAACGAGGATGTCGCATCTCTCTACTTCGCCTTTAAGTAGATGTTTTGTCATGCGACCATATGGCGGATACTTAATACATAAGACGGTAGGCAGATCGTTACAAATATGGCACTACTAAACTGTTTAGCTTAACTTAATGTTTAAGTGTTTGTGATTTTGCTCTTTATCAAATAAATCTTCAACTTCATCAATGTTGTGTGCCAGAATTCCCTTTCACCTTTTTAGCTTCAGACAGAGTTCTCACTTAAAATGTTCTGTCTAAGTTATAAAGTAAGTAAATCCTAAACATAAAACCTAAATAGATAAATTGAAATGACAAGGCTACGAGTGTTTGCACAAGGATAAGACTTCAGATATGCCTTACTCTACCTCACAGATTGTTATAAAAATTTAAGTAAGTAGATTGGGTATTAGCCTTTTCATCCTGATTTAATAAGAATAGGCAGGAATTGGATGGCAACAAGGCTCCTAACGCCATTCCCTGTAATCTGCAATGCTTGACATAATAATATCAATTGATTTCCTCATATAACATAAGCGCGACATGGCTCATAAACATGTGACATCACATGTTCACCCGTTTAACTATTTTCTGCATTGGCTTGATTTTCCTGATTTCTGATTGATGTCGGCCCCTTAAGTTAAGTTTATCAAAACGCATTTACCGAAGCCAGCACGCAGCACAGTTAAGCGCTTAAGAGCTTTACTTAGGCAATCTGTTAGATCAATAAAAATAATTTGAAATATGTGCACTATCTGGGCGGATTAAGCTGCTAATCCTAATCTGCTCTAATGAGCATAGTCAACTTCGACGCTCTGCAAGGGGTGTAAAGATGTTGGCCATTATACTCTCAGACCACAATTCCATAATGCAAAAACCGAAAGAGAAAACAAAGAAACGAAAATATTTTTGTTTTGCATTTCTTACCAGTAAAATTGGCAGCGCAGGCTGACGTTTACATCAAGCAAACAGGACACGTACGCGTTGATTACTTCAAATTTGAATAAAATTCACTAACACCTATTACCGAATCAGCACCGACACCCAACCATACTTTGAACATTAAGCGATGATAATTTAGCTAAAATAGCTTTGCCATTTTCATGCTGAGACGGCGAGAAGGAAAATGCGAAAAAGGACTTGGGCATATTTTACGCATATATAAGCCTTGAAAAATGAAGAAATGAATCGCCTTACTGCCAAGGCACACACTAATAACACAGCCAGGACTGCCTGCAATTTGACCTAAAAACGTGGACGTGGCCCAAGTGGCAACAACAAATTTTAATACAATAACAACAACAACAACAAGCAAAGCAAACCAAAACAAACCAAATCCAACAAAAGAAAGAAAGAAAAAAAAAACACACGATACGCATATTGCCTGTGGCAAAAAAATTGGCAGGATAGCGAAACCGACGACAGACATGGACACATGGACGTGCTGCAAGCAACTGCTCCTGCGAGAGAAAGAGAGCGAGAATGCCATTGTATGTAAGCGAGTCAGTGTAAGCACAAATCGAATATGCCAAGAGGAAACCAAGAAAAAAGTTTTGTCCGCCCAGTGCGAATATTATGTGGGCGTGTAGCTTGCTCTAAAAATATGTCGGCCAGCGATGCATGAGAATTTGCTGCTGGCGCATGCTTTCCGTTTCTTTTACTTTTCTGATGCTTACATAAAATCGGCATTAGTTTGTATAAAATATGCCTGATTATGTCTATAAGTAATACAATTATATGCGTATGATATTTCATCCGCGCTAAGCCAGAAGTGGGTTTTATTATTATGTGTGTTGATGACAAAAAACATTTGCATTTATGTCCATCTCAAGTGTATGACGACTGCCGTCGCCTATATCGCATATACCAATATTTAACTTTACACAACTTTAAGCCGATTTAATTGCTATGACACAACCTTATAAAATTGTCAGACTGAGTGCGAGTATATTGCATATGGATAAACCTTATAGATAGATTAAACTTTTAGCTTATTTAAATAGCAAGTGCTGGGCAGTTTGTGCGTTTAAGACGGTGACTGGTTTGAAGAGATAAACGACAAGAACTATTTGCCAGTAAAGCCGTCATTTGGTGATTTAAAAAAGCCAACCTCAAAGACTTACTCTACATTGTATAGCAAAACATTTCAAGGTTAATCAAGTGTCAATCTAGAATAGGACAACAACGAGAGATTTTAGAATATGCAGAGTGGAGGCTCCAGCCATGGCAAGCCGATAGATAAACAATGAAATTTTAAATTAATTTAAATCCAGCATCTAACTAAGCAGTTCTGATAAAACTTAACATAATAAAGCTTAATAGACCATGCTTATCTGATATAAGTTGCCCGTATTGCTTCGAAGACTGAATAGAGTAATTCACAAAAGATATGGCTGCCAAGATTGACTGCTTCGAGTTGTACAAAATCGGAAATAGCAAAAGTACAGTGTGTACAAAGCTTACATAATAAGATGAGATAAGTATATATGAAAGATGTTCCTAACATATCCATACTATGAGGAACTTGCTTGACTAAGACTAAACTGCGCAGCCACTTCATCTATTTTCCTTTCGGTATCGCAAGTATTTTTCTGGCTGCTCCATTGATTTACTTATGCAACCCGTTTAACCAAAACACAGTTACACATATGAGTACATTGGGTTTATTGCCATAGCAGCACAACAAGAAAATTATTGACATTTCAAAAGACGTGTCCTTGACGCACTCTGCTACAGAAGCAAGTGAGCATTCCAACATTTATGGTCTGGCACAGCATTTATACGCCTACGATGCACACAACGTCCACACATTGCAACACGACACGATGACACGTCAGCATGTGTATCGGACACGCGCCGAGGACTTTTTATCCTTGCGGCAATTTTGCGCCAATTTGTTGTTGCCGGACATTGTTTGGCTGTTACGCCCCATTTGTTTGCCACTAGCTGTGAGGTAGGGTCTGTTGTGCCTCCTTTGTCTCTACACAAAAACTTAATCAAGCCTTTAGTAGTTTGTATTGCTTAGCACAATTTTCGGGAATGGCTTTGATTGTGTATTTTGTTTTTTGTTTTTTTGTTCTTTTTTTTCTAGCAATTTACTTGTGCGGACACGTGCGTCAGTTGTGTTAAAATTACGATCCTAATGAAATTTGTTGTCTTTTAGCATTCTGTTTCTATAATATGAACATGAACATGTCACTTGCCTGTCAATGCTTAAGCGTATCTGTATCCTGCCATGCCACATGCTCAGCCATTTATATTTTGTTGCTGCTATTGCTGCTTGCCCAGACGTGTGCTATAAAATTTATCGACTTGTCACTCAGACCGCTGCGTGTTTTAATACTGTAGATTTGTTTCTGCTGAACAAATCATGTGTGTTGCAATATAAAAGTCAGTAGACAAACGATTTATTATTCAAATCCTTCAAATTTTTCAGTTAGGGCTTAGATAAGTTTATTTTCCAGAAAAAGCATATATTCAGCTAAAAATGTATGCTTCAAGGCGGTGGTGAGGTCTTCAATGCCCTTTCTGGGGCGTCTGATGCGTCGACATTCCGATACCTAGATCAAACATAATTGAGACGAAAGCCAGCTTAAGTCGGCAGCACACAAGGCAAGGCGTGCGTGAAGTGTATGCCTAATGGCTGATAAACTCACGACGAGTGTCAAATTCACATTGAAGTGACGTTTGTTCAACTACGATTATTAAATTCGCATGTAGTTGGAGAAATCTTTGAAGCTAAATGTTACTATTGCAATAAACAGCTAATGGATTTGTGACGTCAGTTGAGTCCAATTTAGTAAATAACTCACACTGCGTCTCTGTTAATGTTATTACATCATTTTATAGCGGAGCCTTAAATAGTTAAGGCATTTTTTCACATTTTTGCTAATTTTATATTTTGTTAGATGACGGATTTTCTTATTTATGTGATTTTATTGGTTTGCATAAAGTCTTTCAAAGAAAGAATAAAAATAAATGAAAAGTTTGCTACAAATTCTCTTTGCCAAAATATGCAAAGAAGTAATTCACAAAGGATAAAAAATACAAAAAAGGACAACTTAGTCATGGTTGTCATTTTTATGTTGCTATAAAAATATAAAAAACATTTTCATTTTTAACATTTTCCATTTGGTTAAACGTAAAAATCAAACAAACAACAAATAAAAATGTTGGAAACAAGGCAACAGCAAAAATAAAATATCTTCTGCTGGAACCCAAAAAAACCCCATTTTCTATATGGTTACTATCGCTGTTTTATATATACATATATAAATATATATATATATATATTTAATTATTTTTTTTTTTTACTTTGGTGCACCTCACTATGTTGCAAACCTATACCAACATATTAACATTTTCCCAATATTCCGTCACAAGCGGATAAGTAGTTAAGCAGCCTACATCAGACAAATCGACAGACATATATTGATTTACAAAAATATAAAAAGTTTTCAGTACTGTCACTAAAAAGACGAGTTGGTGAGTTCATGAGATTTATAGTTTGCTACAGTTCTTCGATTATCAAAAGCAGTTCGCTAAGGATATTTCCTGAATTATGCACGAAAAATGGCAATGGGTCATTAAATAAAATTTAAAATATTTTATATAATTTTTACCGGAATAAAAACCGTAAACAATCCAATATCTTTTCGAAATTTTCTACATTTTCCTCTTATTATAATTGACCTAAATTGCCTAATGACTAACCTCTTGTCTTAAATATTTATTTAGCCAACAGTTTTAATATTGCTTCAATGCGCATTTCTACTGCTGCAAATTCGTTTAATAAGTACTTAAATGCTTAAACAAAGAATGCTGGGAACTTTCAGCCAACAAACCAAATATGCAGTTTGCTCTGCAGTCGCCCTTTGCATACCTGGGCAGCACGTGCTGACTGCGCTATTTGCAACCATCAATAAAACTATTTTGAAGCGCACAGGTTAGGGTTAAACTGATTTGAAAATCAAAAACAACAAGACCAAAAACAAAAATTAGCTCTACTTAGGGGAAACTTACACCAGCAAGCGGCTGAGCGGAGCGGAGCTGAGTGGAGCAATGGATGAGTTAGCGCTTCCAAACTATTTTTGCTTACGTACGAGTGCTCAGCCGCATTTCCATTCATTGAAAATTGCTAATTGACTGCAAGCCACAACATCCGCGATTGTTTTCCCATTAGCCTTGAGTCCATTTCATTTTCAGCAGCATGCTCATGTTGATGCCGATGTCGATTCTCATTTTGTGCTATGCACATGAGCGCACATTGAATACATTCTTTTTTCTCACCATATGAAATTGTAGGCATTTTTCGCACATCCATGGAAACTGCGTAGCACCGCAATAATTGCGTCCAAGTTGTTCAACGCATTGCGAGCAAGTGATGTCGGCGGCTTGGGCCGTGGCTATTAGTATGCCAATTATTGTTGGCTGAGGAGCCAGCCAGCATGCGAATGATGTGCGCTCTAAATATCAATAAGCAGCAGCATGGCCACTGAAAGCCGTATTTACCTGCAGTCGGATTTTTTATATTTTGTTTTTTTTTTTACGTTTGGGTGTGAAAATTAATGAACAAATATTAAATGACCAATACAAAAAACAAAAAGAAACAAATATAAATAAAAAATAAAGAAAAGAGCTGTGTAGGCAAAAAATAGTTCAAGTGCAAATTGACGATGATATATGAAAGTGTTAATGACGCACTTGTGGCTTGCGCGATTGTGGTAATTAATGGGTAGCACAGTGGCTGGCAAAAAATAGACCGCAAAAGCTGGCGTTTGAATTTGATCTGACGGCTGTGTATGTACACATATAAAATAAATAATTATTTGATTGTTAATAAAAAACACATTTCGTATTTCTGATTATAGATTTTTAACTCATGGCAGTTGCTTAACTTAATTAATTATTTCACAAGCAACAGCTTCACTCGATTGAGGTTACATTATGGTTACTAAGGCATAACCATAGCAGTTGAGGTAAGAAAAAGGCTGCAGGCCGCAGTGCATTTTTAACCAATTTTTCATCAAATTGAAAAATGTTGTCTATTTTGGTTATCTAAAAGCGTTTCCATATTTCAGGGTATTAATTAACAAAGAAATTGCAATTAACGAACTAAGTCTTCTCTGTGCAGTTAAGCTCAGAGGGAAAAAACTAAATTCAAATAACCAAATGATTTGCATATTCCGAATATGCAAAAACTTCTAATGACTGGCTGCATACCACATGAATTTACAGGATTTGCTCTAAAACCTAAAATGCCCGCATGTTCAGTTCGTGGTCAAGCAATGAGCCAAGTGTTTTATCTCACCTGCAGAAATGCCAAAGTACCACTTGCAATGGCTAACAAACTGTAAAACATTTTGAGTAGCACTGTAAAAACGCAAATGCTTATGCACTTTGCAATACATGTGCGTGTGAGCAGGACAGTTATCATGCTCTTGTTTGTTGTTTAGACGGCAGCTGCAGTGAGTGAATTATGTGCGTGTGCTTGCGCATGCAATGTAAGCATAATGTAGGCATGTGATTATTGCTATTGTTGTTGTTTTCACAGCAGAAATTTTATTATTTTTTTTTTCTTATGGACATGGCGTTGCCATATTGCCAAAATGTAAATGCATTTACTGCGAAATGTTGCACTCACGTAGGCATACACGGTATTGGCATTGCTACTTATTACTTCTTGCTATTGCTGTTGTTTTTGTTGTCAGAATTATGCAGCATATTGGTTTTGTTATTGTGAACGTCAGCACATTTGTATTTTTGCGCTGTTGTTGCTGCCTACGCTACACGCCCCGCCGCTGTCATACTTTATATGCACCTTTAGACAACATTGCGTATACGTATTAGACAATACATAAGGCATGTAGTGTGCACGCTTTCCGACTATCCTGCGTGTGAGCGTGCAGATGTGCGCAGCATATGCATTAGTGCACTCACACATGTAATGCACGTTTTGCCTGCCATTGGCAATGTCGATATCCATTATGAGGTTTCTTTTCACTTACGGAAAATAACTGCAAGTTGCCACTCTTCACTACAATCTTTTAAACCTACACACACGCAGCTAGTTCGATAAGCACACACACATGTCTGCCACAAAATGTTATTACTTCCGTTGCCATTTAATTGGTTTTGACTGCTTCTTTGCTGCACACACAGTTCTCCATTCGTTTTTTTGTTTTTTTGTCATAAGCTTTTTAACTCCAGCGGTATACTGTCTTTCACCTAAGCGTGCACATGCGCACACTCCTGTCCATGGCTGCATTCGTCTGTGGCCATGTTTGTTATTCGAATTCTATGCACTTCCGGTTCGTTCACCGATTTTCACTTAGCGCTGAGCTCTCCGGCATGGCCTTACCTTGCTCAGCTCTTAGCCGCCTATGCTAATGCTGCTGGATGCTGCTGTCCACTTTGTGGCTGCGGTTTTGCCCGCATGCATTTGCTCTTATGGTTGCCGTATCCGTTTGGACTATGCCATTCAGTTTGGTCTATAGCAGCTTGTTTTGGACTTTGCTGCTGTTTGCGTTTTACGCTTGGTATATTAAGTTGCCATTTGTGGTATTTGAGTGGATGTTTGTTAACAGCAAGTGTTAATGGCAGCAACACATCGGACGAATGATTAAAACAAAACAAAAATGCTTACTGTCATGAGCACACGAACTACATATACACATTCATAGAAGACATATGTAATAATGTTTTTTTTTCTGTATCCCTGGCGATTGCATTTAAATTAATGAATTAAATTATGATCATTTTGTATTGTCTTATAAATATATTTTCAGAGAAATCTGGACAACAGTGCTGCCACCGGAAACAAAAGATGTCTTCACTGCAATTTTAGGCGTGACAAAGGCCAACAGCATCGATGAAGGCGTTTATACTTGCAAGGTGAGTGAGTACAGTCCCTCAAACCGCTTCGAGACACTAAGCCGAAATGACTAACTTCAAACACGAATTTTGAAAAAATTGAGACTTTACCAAAAGAAAGAAAAACAAATTTTGAAAAATTTAATTCCCAACAGCTTTGGCTAATCTCCTAAATTGCCATGCAAATCCTTAACACATTTTCAACATTTTTGACATTTCTTCTTAAGCATAAAAGGCGAAATTTGTAGCTCCCTTTTTACATATCCATTTTGCTTGCTGCTGTTTATATAAATTTACTTTTTTACTTATTTTTATTTTGTGCGTTTCTGTAGAAACGTTCTATGGACAGGATGAAATAAAACCCAAAACGCCGCATAATTACTTTCAACTTTTGTTTATACATTGCTGTGCGCTGTTTTTTAATTAGCCTAATTAAAGTGTACGTGCAACCAAATATCCAAAATTCCTGCCATTAAATGAAATTTAAAAAATAAAAATTGGAAGAAAAAAAAAACAAAGAACAAACATTAAACATAATGTTGCACATAATTTCGTATTAAGCTGCGAAGTTTTGCCACACGGCGCTTGGTGCGTGCGTATCTCTTTAAATCGCCAAACAATTCCATTGCCTGAGCAAGTATCGCAATGTTCTTTGACAAGGCTAATCCTTTTTGAGCGGCATTAAGGCTTAACAATCTATAGTTGAAACTGTAGCGCATTTCCTTCTATTTTTAACGAGTGTGAGACAAAGGAAAAGTATGGCGCGTGCGGTTCTTTATAAAGAAGCCATTAGAACTAAGCAAAGGCGTGATAGAACAGCATTTAATGCTGATAAAAAACAACAGGCACGGATCAGAAAAAACCCTTTGTTAAATTTCGTGCCCTTAGCATTAAAAGTAATAGTACTAAGAGTCACGAATTAAAAATCTTACATTAGATAACTTAAATAAATACTGCTATAGATAAATAAATACTAATAGATAATCCCAAAATAATAAAAATAATAATTTAATGCATTTTAAGATACAATTTTAATGAATTCAGTTCTGTTTTTTGACAAAGCAATGTCAGCAGAACAAAACGAACGCAATCCATAATAATAAATGTACAAATTTTCAAATTGTTCCTTTTAGGAAGGCATTTTAATTCCGCAGACAGTCTTTTTTACATCATATGTTTGTTTACCTTCAAAATCAACTGTTAACAACTATTCTTTATATGTAAGCTGTATAGTTTCACAAACATTTTCTCTTACATAGTATAGCCATGATATTCAAGATGTAATATTTCAAATGCCTTACATTTCACATTGTTGCCATAGCTGCGTGAGGGCCGAAAAGCGCAAAATAATTTCATATCGTTCCGCAAACATGCGAGAAAGCACAAAGGAAACCGCATAACTGCGCTGCCTTTGTCTTCAAGAGCTAATCAGCACAAGTGACATTGACTTAATGTCAAAGAGAAAATGAAAAAGTAAACAAATTGTACAAATGACTGGTGAAATATTGACAAATGTGTCAATGACTACAGATAGATTACACAAACAAACCAAGAAACTCACAAATGGCACACAAAGACAACTTTCTGCGCTACAAGAAGCCATTAGCATGCCACAAAGGTCAGCATACAAAACAATAAATCACATGAATTCATGCCAAAGTATGTCTAATGCCAAAACCACAAAAAATAAAAAATAAAGTGCATCAAAAGGAAAAAGGAAGTGAAGTTAGCCGGCAGCTTAATTCTACTTAAAAATCACTTTGTTGACAAAGCGACCGACAAATCAACCGACAAAGCGTGACTCGGCTGCAGCTATGCGCTGCACGCTTATTGAATTACATTACACAACTCATTATATATTCGCTTGCACTTTTGATGGCAACATCAAAGCGAAGTATGCGCATACGAGGGCATATTCGTAAGTTCTTAGTAAATTCACAAAAAAAAAGTGCCTCATCCCTTAAGAAATGTGATTCCAGCCAGCAGAGAGCCACATAACGACAGCATATGGGCTCGTTTTAGAAAAATCATGCAAGCAAAAGAAAACTAAGTTGAGCAATCAACATATCCTTCTTGTTTTACTATAGTGTTTTAAAAACTTACTAACTTACCCTCGTACATATGAAAGTATAAATACAAACTTTGCTTTGTATCAGTTCTGAATTCCATTTCACTGCCGCCGCCTGCAGCTTGGACAGGCCAACTTACCCCACCTCAGCGAGGCTGGCAGATTTAATATGCTTTGCTGTATACTATTTAAGCTTTGCAGGCAAAGCGGCACACGCTTTTATGTTGGCCAACCCCAACCCAGCTCCTGTTCCTCCTCCTGACCCACCATTCGGCTTACTGGCCATGCGCTGGCATAATATTGCAATCATGCCGGGCACGACAATGCAGTCAAGTAAGCAAAAGTTCAAAACTGCCACAACTAAGCTGTGGACTAGCTTTGCTTTGCTTTGATTTGCTTTGCTTTCTTTTCCATTCCCTGCACACTTAGTCGCGCTGCAATTGTTTGCTAGCGTAAATACCATGTAATGCGCACAGGCACAAAGCACCAAGCGGTCGCTTCCCTTTGCTGCGTTGTTTACTCAATGAAAATCCTTTGCATTATAGCTGCTTATGCGCATAAGTTGCTTAATAAATACCAACATGAGTACGTCAATAATGCACTGAACGTAATAAATAAACTTAAAGCGAAGCATGCCATACACTGTGCATATTTGTGTCAATTACATAAAATTTATAGTTTAACAAAGTTAAGTATACGTCATGTTGGCAATTAGCGTTGATACACATGCAGCAACCGCTTAGTAAGTTAATTAACAAACCAGAATGAACAAAAGCGTAGATATAATAAGCAAAAGTATAATTCTGAGCCAAATTTCTTGTCTTAAGTTTAGAAGATGTGCAGCATAAAGTGAACTGAAGGCAAAGTTGGTATGCATGTTGCATACTTTTGCGCGCTGCCTTCTCAGATAGTCAATGTAAGTTGACTTGGCAACCGTAAGCTGCTGCTGCATCAATGTGTCATAAGCCTGCAGCAACTGCGTGTATGTTTGCAATTCTTTAGTAAACCGACAACATATGCAAAGCTCTCACAATACTCGCAGAAAATTGAAATTGAGAATAGTCAGCTGCAATTGCCGGTTTCCCTTCCGCGTTGCTTTTGCTTTATTATCCTGGCTTTAGCATTGATAGCATCGCGTTACTTAAGTCAAGTCATTGCTTTTGTAGCATTCTGCCTCAAGCAAACGCCACGGCAAACACGCAGCTGAGTGGGCAGCTGTGGCGGAGCTGTGCTTAACTTATAAGCCACAACTTGTGGCACATGTTGCCAAATGCGCGCCTTGGCAACTGTTGAGTGTGTGTATCCATCTACAGCGTTATTTGTTACTGACAACAGAAGGTTTATTTGCTTTGATTTTACTTGGTTTTGGCTTTGAGTTGTAAGCAGGCAGCAGTCGCATATCAAGAAAATATGTGACAATGCTGTGTTTTAAAGATGCGTCAAATGTTTGCTTATTTGTGGCAATCGGCTTTTGATTGACTTTAGTTCTTAGCTCATTCGTTGTCATATTGTATTTTATTATTATGGTGCAACTAATCTTTATTATTGTGGGTGTGCTTCAGCCAACAAAAGTTATGGCAACGTCTTCGTGCTATTGCCACTAAATCTCTTCAGCATTTTTATAATCCCTTTTATGTAACTTTAACAGCTGCTTAATTTCAACTATCAATACAAAGCTTTGAAACTGCTGTATTTTCCTTCGTTGATTATTTTTGCCAAGTGTTTCTTTATCTGCGAATTGTAGCCAACTGTCAACTCAACACTCAACAGACTCTTTGTCGTTTGTCAGACTTTTTCACACATATTTCATGTGTGTTCCTTTCAACTTTTAGATACCTCTAAAAAGTATCACGTGTCTACAGTTTATCGCGATAACTGACCACATATATGTATGCCAGTTTAATAAAATCTTATATTATATATCCTTGCATGTTGCAGTTTCCGCAATTTTCCTTTCAAATCATGTATTATTCCTTCCCCTAAAAAGAAAATATTCCGTTTCAAAAACATTAAATAAGTTTAGCTGAAACGACTTCTACTCATTATCCTTAAATAATCCAGTCATTTTCTTGTTAAGTGTCATTTAGAAGAAAAGCAGTGCATGAACATTTTTTTTTTGTTTTCTTCATTTTATTTTATATGTTTGTTGATTGAAACAATATTCTGCAAAAAGTTGCTCCTTATTCTAAATATGTTAATCAAAAATAGTTCGTCCTGGCCTTAAATATTTCCTGTCTTGATTTAATGCTGACATCAAACAACAGCAAGACAGACGTGCGGCTTAGTGATTAGACAATAACTTGGAATTGCACTTGCGACGTGTTTGGCTTATAATGGCCACTAGATTTTTCCTTTTTATTGCTCAGCTGTTAATGACATGTCTGCTGGTCAGCAATAAAATTCGAAGGCTGACGAAGCTGAACAACATGTTGTAAAATTTTGTTATCGCTGGTGAAATTCCATTTATTGCTTGTTGACAAAATGGAATCATTAAAACGTTGCATTGAAATATTGCGTATACGCCCCCCTCCCCAACCATGCTAGGGTTTATGAAGAGGATGTGCTCTGCACTTATGCATGCACACATGCAAGTTGAGCTGACTGCAGACAGCAGGGATTTGCTTGACGAATTTCCGCTTCAAATGCCATGAACTCTTTGAGTGCTGGTCGTTAGCCTGACTAGAACGGCGTCAAGTTGACAACGTCAACGTCATCGCCAATGTTGCTATGTCGTCTGCTGTTGCCATATTGCCGGCGTCTCTTGTTGCCGGCAGCAACAGAAGAAGCTGCGATGGATATAATGCCAAGCATTTAGATTTAACTTATTTTTGCTTGCCAACATCGTTTTATTTTGCATTAAAATTTTTTTTTTCTTCTTCAATTGTAATTTGTATATCGTTTTTTTTTTTTCTTTTCTTCTTCTTCTTATTTTGTGTTGCATTCCCTGGCAACGCTTGCAAAATATTGCAGTTAGTTTTAATGCAATAAAATGCAGCACGAACTTCACATAATGTGCTCCCTTTTTCATGACCTGCAGTTTTATTGAAATTTCTGCACATAGCTCAAATACTTTGCCTTTAAGTATGCAATTGCCAAACTTTTATGTTTGGCATTGATTTAACAATGCTTAGACACAATGTGAATATAAATTGTTGCCGTGCTGGCGAACTGATAATGGTTTTACTTTTTACGAGCAGAGCAGAGTCTCACGCCCAACTCCGACTATTTCGCATGCGAACACCCGCTAAGCCAAATGGCAATTAACTCATTTTCCACCCGGCTGTGGTACCACAGACAATAGAAAAAAAGCAAAAACTTTTATTGCCAAATGACATTTCATTGCGTTCTGGTTCGCGCTCATTAACCCAAGCCAAAGTCATTAAACACATTGTCTACCAAAAACCAAAAAGCACCAAAATGAGCTCCCAGCAAAGCACAGGCAACAGGGAGCATTCAAAGCAAATGCGGAACAACTAACGAAGTACATAATTGTCAATAAAAATTTTGGTTTTCGAACCACGCACAAATCTGTGTGAGACTTCAAATAAACGATGCTAATGAAATGTGCATAAATGTAACGGGCCAAAGCTGCCGGGAAATGCGAAGCGAAATTTTATTTTTATTTGCCTGATTAGAGCTGAAATAGCTTACAGAGGAACAGGAATATTTTTGAAACCGACGTGCCACGGAAATCGGTTTGGAAAACTCGCAACATTTAAACTACTTACATTATCACGCGGAATACTCGTAAATCATTGAGATTCTTTGATAAATTTAAAATTTGATCAGATTGGATAGCAGCAAAACTTGACTCTGGCCATGTGTCTGAATCATCGGCATCATTATATCCCCGCCATACTCACTTAATAGATAACAGATATAATCGTTCAGACTTCAGAAAGCCAGATGGTCTTTCCTATTCAATAATGTTTCAGCCTTCATATACAACACGGCTGATTAAGGATAGAAAGTGAGTCATTGAAACTGCAGCTGTTTGGATCAAGTTTGAAATGAGAAAGCTAGCAAAGCTCACAAATTTCCAACAGTTCCAAAACTAAGCACAGATATTTGTTAAAACACATAAACTTCTGTGGCTTATTTCCAACTTCTTTTGGGACATTAACAATAATGTTCTAAATATTCCTACATCCTTAGCTAATTTTATGGCAGCTGATATAATTTAAATGCCAGCATTAAGGCACACACTCTTGACCAAAATCACGACAACTTTTGACCACATTGTGGACTCAATTAAAAAGAGCTTAAGTACCGTGTCACAAACAGCTGTTGCCACTCACACATGCAACCGAGATGCTGTACGAGTATACATTCGATTGATTCTTATGTTACTCAAATTACGCTCTAAGCTCATAATGCCAGACGGCTAAGCAATTTCGCAATAAACTAACAAGTCTGCACGCCTGAAACGATGCTTTAAATTTATAATAATCCGGCGTATTAAAATGCAATCCATGAGACTGGCGCTGACACGGGGCGAAATGTATTTGACAAGCGCGACGACACAGCCAAGCAGCAACACTGGCAACACAACAGGCAACACAGACAACACGCAACAAATGTCATCAGCATCGTCGTGTTGTTGAGTTTTGCTTTTTGTTGTTGCTACATGCATATGTTGCTGTATAGCTGTGCTTGTTGCTGTTCTTGTTGTTGCTGTAACTCGTTTTTGATATTGATACGCTTATGTTCTACACAAGCGTCTATATGTTAAAGCATTTACTCATCCGTACACATTTGCAGGGACAGCGGAAGCAGCAGCAGCCACACTCTACGTGACATTTGTATAGGCACAGACACACACACAGAAAGACACAGACCAAGCGCATGCGGCTGAGAGCTAGGCAGACACAGGAGCAGACACACACGGACAGCCAAGCAGACGGACACTGTGCATACATTGAAACTACATACGATGGGTTGGCAAAAGCAGCAACACTGCACCCAGGCCAGCGTTGTAAGCCGACTGAAATAACAGACGGCAATCGCATGGCTGACTTGCCTGCAGCAGCGTTGAATAGACACATTCACTCACTCACTCGGTGTCTGTCTCTTTATGCATACGCTCTGTGTATGTCAACAATTGTCTGACTTTGGTTATTTTTAATAGACTTGTTTGTTGACTGATTTGATGTGTTCCCTGGCATCCCAAGCCAAGGGTGCTTTGTGTGCGAGGTGATGTTGATTGCTTGTTTGGTAGCACTAAAGTATTTTTACTTTAAAGAGATTTGGGTGTGATAAAAGTTTTATGCTGAACGTTGTAAATGTAATGAACTCTATGAGTGCATAGCAGTTGTTTACCTCAACTTAGTTGAGCAGTTCGAATGATCCGATTAATATTTGATTTCAAAAGCACATAAGTCTAAGAAAATGCTGTAAGTTGTAATGATTTGCATAACACACCTTTGTGTCAATCTGGTCTCGTTACAGGTGAATGACTGGGGCGTGGAGCAATGTCGCTCGCTGCACGTGCATGTGAAGTCGCCGCCACGCCTGCGCGTGGATCCCGCCAGCGTCACCTTGGAGCGTGGCGATTCGCTGCGCGTGCGTTGCCTAGCGCCGGGCAAAGATGACATCAAACGCTACGCACAGCTCGGCTACAGTTGGACACGCAACGGTGTGCTCTTTCAGTCGGTCTCTGAGAATGCCATGTGGGAGGATCTCTATCCCGACGGCAGCATATTGAAAATAAATAATATACAAAAATCCGCTGAGTATGCCTGCCTCATATCGAACACCGTGCGCCCCGTCTCGAAGAGCGTCTACATCAACGTGATCGAACGCAATGCCTTGCATGTGTGCAGCATGGAGACACTCTACGGCATACATTGGCCGCGCAGCGCCCCCGGCGCGCCGATCATAGCCGACTGCCCGCGTGGCTACGAAGGGCACTCACGGCGCGTATGCGAGCAGCGTGCAGCGGGCAACTCCAGCTGGCTGCTGCCCGACTTCTCCTCCTGTGTGCGCGATGAGCTGCTCGTGATCTACAGACGCTTTCACGCGCTGCGCTCGGGATTCCAACTGACGAACTCATCGAACATACTGAAGTCCTGCTTTGACTACACCAGGCTGCGGCACAAGAGTTTCCTGCCCGGTGAGGCGGGTTTCCTCATTGACATGCTGCATGAGGTGCGTATTATGCTGCAAATTGACATTGCATGCGAGTGACCAATTTGCTCCTTAAGCGCATTAAATGCAATCCACTTTACACTTCATTACCTTGAAGCGCTCATTGTCGGCCATTTTCATGTCACTGCATTTATTTTCATTGCCGCGTACTTGTCCAGCAGCATATTTACATGCAAATAATAAGAAAATATGCAAGTTCACGCGTCCTTCTTTTATCTTTACTTTAAGCATATTAAGTGCAGCCATTCATGCACGCTGCAGGATCCTTTCGCTCAGCACTTTTCGATATGTAATGACCTTGCCCGGCTATTTATTCATTTCTGTCTGTTTCATGCAATCGCAATTTCAATTATTAAATCGGCATACAATGCACGCACATTCGGCCAGCTCCGACCTTTCAATGTGCAACAAATTACTGTTGCGTCGTCTTTTTGCAACCTTCTTCACCTGTGCTGACTGTCCATTTCTTTTACTTTTTTTTTTTTTTTTTTTTATTGATTTTATTTTTTTATTATTGAAATCAACATTTCTGTAGATTATTTTACACCTGTTGTTGTCATTCAGTGTAACTATTTGCGCTTGCCATTAAAGAGAAGCATGCACGTTAAACTCAAAGAACATTTTTACCTTCAATGTATGAAACAGCGTAGAAAGTTATATTGAATTCGCTAGACACTGAAATATTTGGTATGCTTTTCTAAGAGTGAGTATCAATCCACCATTTTGATAGAGATTAACACAGCCTTACTTACTAGACTCACTTCTACTCACATAGTCCATGCTAGGCAGCAAGCCAACAACGGAGCTTGAATCTGAAATGCTAAGCATAAGAATTCAGCGCAGTAACATTGTAGTACGGCGGTGAGATATCCAGAATCATAATGTCACCTTAACTCACACACACACAGCGAACAAAAAACGGGTTCCTTAATTTTGTACAAGAAAACCATAAAAAACATTTGCCTTACACACAAGCCACAACACACAGCATTGCAACACACCAACATCTCAGTCAAGCCAACAACAAAATGCGTTCACAACGCACGAAAAAGGCACACAAAAGGAAAGTTAAGGAGCAGTTAAGGAGCCGAGCCTATCAACAGCAACTAAAAGGGCCAAAGCCAAGCAAGGCGAAGGCTGCTTCAAACCGTTGTTAATTTTACCAACCTACCTGACCGAGTGTGCGATTAGAATAACAGCTTAACTTGAGTCCACTCGTATAAATTGTAAGAAACTCTTAACCGAATCCCAAAAAAAATAAAGACATGTTTCTTATATGCCAGAGCACATTAACCCAAATGAAAGACCATTTTACCACGTCCAATTTAAATAAACCATTATAATTTTTCACGCTGGCGCGCAGCTCACACAGAATTCGACATCATAAAAGTTGATAAGCATTTTTGAGAATTTTTTACTAGTTTTCGTTTTTTGTAAGCATACTTCAGGACGCTGCAGCAAACCGAAAATCTTTTTATCGCATTTTTAAACATGAAATAACATGATCTAACAACGTACATCGGTTCATTTGCAGCTCGACACCTATTTGCAGTTGAAAGGCACACAACTGGAGCGTGAGATGGCCGCCGAGATTATTTTACATATACTGGATAAGGTGATGCAAAATGCGCAATCCTTAAACAGTCAACAGGTAAGTCGAGACACGGAACGATGCGGCACGACACCAGGCGAGTCACGTCAAGTGTCGGCATGCTATGCTGCGCAGACATTGCTTAACTAACGAGCAAAGAAGACGTCGCATTTTTTTCGTTTTTCTTTGTTCTTCCTCTGCTGCTTCTCTTTCGGTGCTTTTTTAATTTCGTCTTTTTTTTCACGTTCTTTCTTTTTTGTTGTTGGTTAGCTGAGTCAAAAGCAGGCAGGTATGCGAGCGTCGTGTGTGCAGTTACACGCCTTTGTGCCTTTTGAAAATTTACATGGCACTTGCAGCATGAGCCTTGAGCTCGTTTATTATGCATCCAGAAAACTAGCACAGACAGACAGTTGTCTGCCGCACCACAAAAAGGCAACAGCAAGTGTCGAGGAGGAGCAAAAGTGCAGCATACTTTTTTGCGCGCGTCATAATTCATAACCTGGCGCCGCATTCAATATTTGTCGGCTTGCGGATATATGCGCCTGCTCTGCCCTGTCGCCGCTAGCGAGTTCTTATGCGATTTACTATGCGCGCGAGTGTGGGCAGGCATTTACTTTGCTTAGTCAAAGGATGCCAACGACCTGGTGTTAGCCGAAGGAATCTTTGTAAATAGCAGCAGACAAGAATGTCGCTTGCCTGATTTGAGTTCGTGTGAAGTTACTTGTGCAGCTTAATGCAGGAGAATGTGCGTGTGTGTGTATGTCGGCAGACTTTTGTGTAACAGTTTATGTGAATATTTAATTAATGAGCGAAACTTGCATAGTCGCAACTGGGAATATTTTCTAAGTTGAGACTAAGCGAGACTTGAGAAAATAGAATATAAGCAGCACCAGATGAGTTAGTGTTAATTTTCCAACTTCTAAGACGCCACTACAAACTTAAGGTTATTAAAATTTAATGTGGCATCAAACATCAGACATTTCTTAACATCTACTTACTTTTTCCAAAACTTGCCGATATTAAGGAGACTTAAGATGCAATTTATTTATTGGAGCAAATGGCTTTTAGACGGTCTACTGAACTTAAATCATAGATGCTTTGAAATTGAACTATTTTAGTATGCTTACTGATTCCAGTTGCTGCACCTTAGCACATATTAGCCAAGATTGGCAACTTTTGCCATCGATTGATGTGAATGAGTAAGACAAAAGCATATTTACCAAGCAAAAGATCGGTCCTCTGTGTACATATCTACATAGATCTAAACTCGGTATCTATTTCAATTAGCAGGCGGCAGTTATGCTGAACTTGAAGTTTTTTAACTCTGTAGGGAGTTGGCCAGCCATAAATTATCTCTAACTGCGTGTATTCTAATATATGCTGGCTTTAGATTTATGGCCGCTTATGGCTTATTACCAAAAACAAACAAGTAAGCAAAGGCATTAAAAAGCAACAACGTTCAAGTCGGAGCAACAAAAATGTATGCAAAATAACAACAAAAATCTATAGCATTAAAAAACAAACTTTTGCATTGATGTGAAAAAGTTTTTCATGGCTTTTTATTATGCAAATTTTTTACGTGATATGCACTTGCTTACACATATAAACACATACACACATCTATAGTTGAATATTTATGTGCTTACACTCAAACCACATACATGCTCATACATAAGCATAGACACACAAGCGACATTATGCGTTGACTTACCGGCTTCGCTGCAAAGAATGTTGACTTCAAGTCGACTTTTCTTTAATGGCTTTTCAACAATATTGTCTACGTCGAACTTGCACGGAAATTAACGAAGTTTTCGCTTCTGTTGACACGCCTACTTTTTAACTAAAATAGTGCTTAACTACTTGCCTACAACAACATAAGCAACAAACAAAACAACCAAACAAGGATGCTTATGGGTGTTAAGCAAAACTTTTTAATAAGTTGAAATTAATTTAGTTGCCTGTTATGACAATGTGCCTTGTTACATGTTGCACAGCGTACTTGAGTATTTCATAATTTCAATTACTAGTGTTGCGGGCATCTATACAAAATTTTATATATATTGCATATTTTTTTTTAATATTTAGTAGAACGAACCTTTTATGTTTATGTTTAATGTTTCAAAATTAATGTCACCAAAAAATCAAATCAAATGCAAGCAAAATTATTCCAATATGTTGGGTACATATAATCAAATCAGAGCATTCTAGGACACAGTGCAAGTGTGTTGGGTTCTTAAAGGCCTTCTGCCTAATACTGGTTATGTTAGCAAAAGTAATTCTCAAGCCATAGAATATCTCTCCTTATTGAAAAACAGTCGTTCGGAGTTAACGTTTAGCAGGAGGTTCCTTCTACTCATAGCCACACACATATGAGTAGTCGCACATAAATTCCTATGCTCCAGTGAGGAGATAAAGGGAATTATGATGATTTTAGGAATCTTTTTTTTTTGTTGGTAATATCACAGCAAAGCCCACAGTAGAGAAAGAATAAAATCTCTTAACCAACTTTTGATTAGGTAAACCCTCTAGGCTTGCTTTCAAAGGATTATTCAATACTGTGTGGGGCAGTAAACTAAATACTTGATTATATTGTAAAAATTGGTTATGTGCCTGAATTTTGCAATTAAACGTTGTCGAACGACGCAGAAATTGCCAATCAACTTGTTGCCAACAAAACTACACCAAACTGCAGTTGTAGGCACATAAAACGCCATCCAATACTCCGCCCGTATGCCCCATGCACACTATAGTCTGCCGCCAGCAGCAGGCAGCAGGACATGATTGCCTTTGCTTAAAATTCAAGCTTCATGCATCCGAAAAACAATTCTCCTGCATTGTCAACAGTCATAGAAAAAAAAAATTTTTTTAAAATAGGGAAAAATTTCAAAAATGTTTAGCAACTAATCGAAAACAATTTCAATTGGTAACATTTCCTTTTTCAGTTTTTGTTTTTTTTCTTCTTTCAGTTTTAATGGCATGTCATCATGTTGTTTGCACATTGGCACTGCTCTGATTTTAAAACATTTTTGTTATTTTGTTTGCTTTTTTTTAATTTTTGTTTGATTTGTGTAAAGTTTTTAAAGCACACACTTGCCTTAAGTTTCAGTTTTCCACCGGAAAAATCACTTAAGCGTAATTTCAACTGAAATCTTTCGCATGTTCTCCAATATTGGCTGGCTTTACTCCTGAACTTTGTGCCTTACTCGATTCGACCCGACTCGACTCGACTTTGTTCGCCTTTGAGGAAATCATTTCCCATTTTTAAGCAAAATGCAGCAAAGCCAGACCGGAGTTCATGTTTGGCTTTTTCTTTTTGTTTTTCTTTATTCATTCATTGATTTTTTTTCTTGCGTGCGATTTGTTAAAAAGTTTTGCACTTTTGGCATTGTATTTTTTTAAAATAGAAAAAAATTGTCATGCCAAGAAAGCGCACACGCTAACGTTTTATCTTCTCTATAAGTCAGTCAGTCAGTCTGTCTGTCTGTCTGTTTGTTGGTGGATCTGATGTGCAGACTGTCTGTTAATCTGTTTGTATATTTGTCAGCTTGTCTGCAACAGCGTCGTGTGCTGCATGTGCGGAAAAGTCAGTTAGCTGCTTTCTTCTTTTTGATTCTTTCTTCTTCACTTATTTTTTTTGTGTGAAAAGTTTCAACGTCAGTACATAGAATTGAAAATTGTGGTGTGTTTGGCTACGCTTATCAAGTTTAATGCGTGACTGTTTTCCCTTTTTCGTTTTTTGCTCGGCAAGTTTTAAAGCACAATGCGTAACTTCGTAAGTCTCTGCACAATTGAAATCGATTTGCATGAGGAACTAGTTTTTAAAGAATGCCAAGGAAACTTTTCACTATATCATACCGTATACATATGTACATACCCACATCGATTTGACGAGTTTTAAGTTAATTTCCCAGAGTAGATTTTCTATCTTAAAGTTTCGAAGTAAAGATGAGGCAATTTTAAAAGTGTTGATGCTAATGGCATGTTACTGTGCAGGGATAAAAGCTTCAAAACTTAGTTTTTCACCTGAGGGTAAAACTTATAAACGAAGAGAGAACTATGCAACACAAAACTATTAAGCATAAAAGCTCAAATTATTTTAGAATTTGAAATTATATTAGTAATTTAATTTCTTCACAACTGCAACAGCTTACAAAAATATATAAAATTCATTAAAGCAATAATATTTTTCCATGATAAGCAACTTTTAAATTATCAATTTCGTTAAGGATAAACTCAGGAAAGGACTCTTAGAAACATACCAAAATTAATTCCCAATCTTGATATTTTCAACTTGAAATTGACTTTTCACAGTAACAATTTTAAATGTGACTGGCAACCGCAAGATTTGACGACTGGATTTTATTAACCGATTTTTTCAAAACATCGCAGCCAGATAATCTACCAATCTATTTAATCCCCTAATTTACAGTGATACAGTGAAACCTTAGTAGATCTGCCGCTATTTTGGCAATTCTACTGTCAGAAAGGCTCATTCACTGAATCATATAGGAGTGTTCATATGACATTTTGGTTGGATATTTAATTTCAAAGTAGCTGATACATGAGAAATATTCATTTAAATATATACGAGTATGTATAATCATAAATAAAATAAGAACCGCAGAGTAGGCAAGATAACTTTTAAATACTCATTAAAAATTATGAAATGCCATAATAATGAACTACATTATAACAATATCATGAAATGGAATTGAATTTCTTTGCTGCCATATTGATAACAAAAACTGCAATAACAAATATAATGAATTAAATTTTATTTGCTGCCAAACGAAAATGTTAGTACGTGCATCAACAACAAAAACCAAAACAAAACAATAAAAAATAAGAGAAAAACACACAATGAAAATGAAAACAAGAACAAATGAATTGGAGCGCACAGGGGTAAACACACGAAAGCGTCGGCAAGTAGTAGTAAATTAAATTTATTGTTCAATAACAAATTAAGCACGCTTTTATGCACAAAATGAAACCAAAAGAAAAAAACAACACACACACACAAACACACAGAACACAAAGCACAAAAGCCACAAAGCAAATGGCAAAAACGCAATCAGGCCAATAGGGTTGCCACACACACACATACACACACACCCGCACACACACATGCCGCAGCGACAGTGAACATAAGTAAGCCGCAGCATACATTTACACGGTTCGGGTCCAAGCTGAAGAAATGTAACTCAAGTTACATTACGGCAACGTCAGAGTTAAATTTTATTAACCTGACCATTTAACCTAATTTTTATACCGACAATAAAGTCAATTGCAAACGATGCGTAACGCAACATAAATTGCCAGCATAGCCTCCCATGCTCGGCACAATGAGAAACACAAGCGAAGATTGTAACTTTTCATTGTTCCTGCCTGGCTCCATGTGTGTGTGTGTGTGTGTGTGTGAGTGTGTGTATTTGCAGGCTTCACTTGATTTTGAATTGGCTGCTGCTGCACAGGTTCGAACAAGCAATTATTGATGTAGGGCGCCAATTGTGCCAATTTGTAGCAAAGTTTTTATTGCTTTTACATCCTTTTTCTGGTTTGTTTCCTTATTTTTATTTTTATTATACAGTTTTTTTTTTTCATTTTGTTTTTTGGCCTTTACTTGGCTTAGTAGATTTATTATTGTATTTTGTTAACGAAATTTGCATATACTATAACTGCGCTGCCATTTCTTCTGCTTCCTCTCTCCCCTGCGTGTATACAGCAAATTAAGAAGCTGCAGTTGCTAACGCAATCCGCGGCGCTGAACCGTGAAACGATTGCGGCCTCACAATTGGCTACATCAACATCGGGTGGCAGCATGCTGCAAGCTTCCTCATCGTCGTCATCATCGTCATCAGCATCGTCATCAGCAGCCGCAGCAGCAGCATCATCGGGCACCGCAACGTCTTCAGCAACGTCCGCAACCGCATCCGCAGCATCTTCAGCAGCCACAGCAACGTCTTTGGCCAACTCAGCAGCTGCAACGTACGCTTTGACACCGACCTCAACAGGCAGCAAATTGCAACGTGGTGGCAGCGGCAACTCCGCACCGGATGCTAATAGCATACTCACCGTGGACGAGGACACATTGTCGCTGGATCGTCTGAACTCGTTGCGCATATACATGACGTCGGTGAAAACTTTACCGTTTAATCTGCGCATATATGGGTAAGTTATGGCGCGCAGCAGCGGCACAGCAGCGGCACAGCAGGGGCACCGGTGGGGTGGCATAACTTTGCTAACTGGTTTGCTTAGCCAATTATGCGCAGCTAGACGTTTTCATCATCAACTTTGCTGTCCGTATGGAATTTTTATTTATGCGTAAATCTGCATAAATTTATGAACTTTATCTCGCGATTTCCTTCTGTGTTTGCGAAAGACCTTTTCGCGATCTTAGCAGGGTCAACTAAAGTAAAATAGAAAACAGAAACAAAAAAGATTATTTGCTTAGAGCAGCGCATAGCAAATTTCTATGCAAAAATAAATAAACACAGTTTCAAATTAAATATTATTTTAGGTTTATTAAAGTCACCAATCGGTTTAAGCTTGCCATAACCCAAAACCAAAGTTTTTTGCTTTTTTTCTTGGTTGTTTGTTTTGTATATATTTGGCAAATGTTTTATTAGCAAAGTTTCGACACAGTCAACTGCCAATTACTTCAGGCCTCAATTGGCAATTAAGTAAACAAAGTTTCCACTGATTTGCATACTTTATGCCACAGTAAACCAAATCAAGCTTACAAACGCTTCATGTTCAATTATCGCGAATCCATATGAAGAAGTCCCTAATATTGCACACATCTGTCACTCTAAGAAGACCGTCGTGATTCACATCAAGCTATTCCCTGCAGCCAATTAGATCCTAATAATAGCAAATATATAATAATATAATCAATAATTTATTTTATTAAAGCATGAATCATTATCCTTAGCCACATTTTAAGATTTTTTAATACCCCAAGCATAAACTGCCAATAGAGGGACCTTAGCTAATGTAAAAACTGGAAAGGCTTAACCCCTTCCAACATCAGATAGAAAATCGGATACTGTAGCTTATAGAATGAAATGATAAAATCATACATATATTATATATCACAAGTACATCTGACTCGTGTTTAGCATTTTATAACTTAACAGTTACCTAATCCTTAGTCTTAGTCAGAGGCAATGGCCTCAAGGACGTGCGAATGCATTCCACATAATCTTGTGTAATCTCAACGTTTACCGGATGCCAAATACAAGTTTAATACATAATAATTTCCCGCCTGCCTGATAAACTTTCCTTTTTCAATTAATTTCATAAAAAGCATTGCACTTTACGCTAAACACGAGTCATAACTTAATCGAAATTTCTTTTAACCAAATGTTATTTGGCACTCAAAGTATCTCAAGCTTACACATCGTAAAATAATTTTATGATTCGTTTTCTATTATACCCCTGCTAATTAGCTGCCATAAAAAGCAAAGCATAAACAAATTTTATAGCTCTTTGATTAAAGTTCATTTTCATTTTAAAAAGAAGGAAATATTGAATAAAAAAAATTCACAATTTCTACCGAAATACACAATAACAAAAGCAGCAAAAGCAAATACAACAACAACAACAACAAGAAGAAGCTAAAACATAAACACAAAATGGCAAAGGCATTAAGGAGGCAAACAAGGCAAACAGGATCTTTGATTCATTGTGCGCATGAAGTAAACTTCGACTGTGCGCCACTCGTGCCTTTGCGCCGAAGATGAGTGGCAAAAGTTCTTCTTGAGAAAACTTTTCATTGAGCGTAAAAACCAAAACTTGTTCGCAACTGGCAATAGGCCAAAGCAGAAGCGCCAAAGAACAGCGACAAGAGCGGCTCAAGACGCTGTAAAAAATCGTGGAAAAAAGAATGTGAAGAACTTCTTAGCAAAAGTTGCAAGCAAAGCGAAGACACAGAAAGCGAAGATGCGGAAAGTGGCAAAGTGGCAAAGTGGAAAAGTGGCAAAGTGGCGCAAAACCGCTGATTAAGTGCAACAGCTGCCACTTTGCATTTTATGCAAGTTCATTAAATAATTAATTAATTGATTAATTAATAAACCAATAAAAAAGACATTTCGAAAGTTAATTGTATTTATCTAATTAATTAATTTTCACTTTGTTTATGCTTGCAGTGATGACTTATTCTCGGATCAGCTTTACATGGATATTGGATTGTCGCCACATCTGCTGCACGTCATGGCAAATGCCACAATTTTTGCCTCCGTCATCTCATATAAGAATTTGAAAAGTTTTCTGCCGAAGACTTACTATACACGCGGCAGGTAAGTTCTATGAGCGTGCATGTGTGCGTGGTTGCGTGTGTGTATGTGTGGGCCTGCTCAAGCGATTAAACGCATTTTGCCAGCATTAAGTTTGAAATACTTTCACTTAGAGACAGTGTAAATTGCAAACGTAGAAATGCACAAAAATCCACATAGTGAAATATAATCAGCTTTGAACGCGTTGAAGCCTATGTAATGCAAATACGTCAGCAATGCTGAGCGGCTTACTTATGTAAGACAATACCTCGGTGTGTGATTGTGTGTGTGGGAGGAGCTAAGCTATTTAGGAAAAAGAGCAGCGCTGTGCATTAACGTGCAAATGCGCCGAGCGGCATGCAACAGCATTTATTTCAGTGAAATTATTCGATTTAAGGCAGGCAACACTTGATTGAAAACTTAACCGACTGGAAGCGCATTCGGTGGAGCGATTAAAGATAATGGCAACGTATATTATATTGTCTTATTAGCAGCATTTATTTGAGGAATTAAATAAAAGTAATTTATTGTTATGCCTTTTAGGGTTTATTAGAAATAGAAAATAACAGCTCCTAATTACGTAAGGCTTTTGGGAATAAACGATCTAGATAGCTTGCAAAATAATGAAATACAAATTCTATACCCAAACCTCACTAATAACCAACTATTCTCAATGATTTTGATTTTTGACTCCCAGTGATCCAAAGGACACCGACTATGTGCTCGCCTCACGCATCATACAGACCTGGCTATTTCAATCGAATCGCTCGAATGACAACTTTCGTGAGCCACTTGACTTACCGTTCGATGCTGGCCATGTGGAGATCATCTTTCAGCATGAGAGCGTGCCCAAGGATGGTGACTGGCTGGCGGTGTGTGGGTAAGCACAAACCTAAATTCTCGGCTTTCACATCTTACTAATGAAACGCGGTTTGTGCAGACACGACTATAAGGCAACCTTCGAGTCCACATGGCGTTCGGATCTCTGCATAACGAAACATCTGATGGAGAACATAACCCGCTGCATATGTCCACTCTCGGGCACGTACGTTGTCATGCTGACCCAACGTAATCACAATGTAAGTGCCCAGGTACGAAGCAACTTTTAAATAGTATACTTTAAAAACTTTTACTGCCATTGTGCCACAAGAAATTATAAAACAATTTCTCAATGCCTTGGGGTCACTTGACCAACTAAGCAAAATTCATTGCCTTGCTTGGCTGCACCTGTTTGCCAACTAAAGCGCCGTGGCTAAAAGCAAGCGAAAATGAGTTCGCCTTTTGATTTATGGGACTTTAGCAGGCACTTAGCCTGCCTACCTTTAACCCCTTTTTCACCTGGCCACTTCAATGCCAGCAAAAATGAAAGCACAAAACACTCGAAAGCACATAAAACAAACAAAACGAACATTTTTTTATGTATGTATATATTTGCAAAATGGCATCAACAGCTTATAAGTTGGCAAGGCAAACGTCCTTGAACGCAGCCAATGGCCAACGTTTGTGGCAGAGTCGCAAATTATATGCGAGTATGAAACTCATTTCCGCTTCCCACTGTGCCTGCACTAAAACAATGAGCAACTTTCTTTTTAGTTTTATTCATTTCTATTTTTTTATAATTTATATTTTTATATTTTTCTGTTTTTGTTCATTGTCGTTTGTGCGAACTTTTTCTTTGAGTGCCTTATTCGGTCGACATATCAAGGCACTCTTGCATACACGTAGTTCAAGGTTAAGCTCTACAAAGCGGAAGTGCGCCATTTTGCTTTGCGCATTATTAATTCTTATGGCAATCATTTTGAAAATACATTGAATTATTCGCTTGTTTACTTTGTCTTATACTCATATTTCCTTTGGTTCTTTGCAGTTTGCACAGCCGCAGGCACCGCAGCGTCCGGTCTTTGTGATTGTGAGCTGCGCCTGCTGCTTATTGCAGTCATGTTCGGCCTTTATTATTCTGCTGCCGATTTGGTGCAACCGGAAGTGCGCCATAACATTTCTGAAAATGCAGTTTTGCGTTTCCACGTCGAGTGTTATGCTGATATTTCTCTTGGGCTTTCTTAAAATGCTGCCAGTGGTGAGTAATAAATTTTATTTTATTTTTCATTATTATTATTCTTATTATCATCATCACAGCCCGGTGTGGGCCAAAGCTTCCTTCACAATCTTTATTCATGAATATCTGTCCAAAGCTTTTTGCTTGTAGTTCAGGACACTCATTGTACTCAGATATGCTTCCACAGAATCGATCCATCGTCTGCTTGGCCGTCCTCTAGTTCGACTTCCTGGGTCTCTGTACAGAAAAATTTTCTTCACTGGTACTTCGTCATCCATATAGTACATGGCCTAGCCATCGTATTCTTTGCGATAAATAATCGTGAAATCGTTTCGCTTTTCATCATTATTTCAATTTCGTCGTTATAACGACGTCTGTTTTTTTTATTTTTCATAAATTATGTAATTGTGTTAAAAAATATAAATATGCACAAGTCTCGAATAGTTAACTTTAATTGTCTCCTATGCAGATCTTCCATCGAAGCATCGATTGTAGATTTTATTTAGAAATGTTTTTTTTTTTTTGCTTTTACATTATAAGACCGGCTGCCTACGTCTGAACTATGTTATGCTAGCATCAAGTCCTTTTTCAGTATGTTTTGCATAGTTTTATATGCGCTGCCGATCTTTAGATGTAATAGTTTCGCCTTTACTGCATGCAGACTCATGCATACGCTGTATCTTAAAAGGTTTAATGTATTTACTTAATGAATGGTCATGTGCTAAAAACCCCAACCTACATCAGACACATATTCGCAAAAGCCTTACTAAACTAGCAAACCACATTAAGATACCTAAAATGCTTATGAAATATGTTCCTTCATTTTCACGCAGACAAAACAATTGCAAAAATGATATATAACGAAATTATTACAAGTGAATTATACACATACATTATAACAGCAAGCATGCAACGTTCAAGGTCAAGGTAACACGCGGCCGTGAATGCAGACAACTAAGAGCAGGGAACATTTAATGCAAGATAAATGGTTTGTTGACGTGTGAAATAAATTAATGAAGACGTTGAGCAAAAAGCAACAACAATAAAGACTAGAATATGAAAGCGTCTTTTATAATATAAATGCATTGTTTAGGATAAGAAAAAAAAAATGTATATAGGACTAAGTAATTTGTTCTCGCTCATACCAATTGAAGGTTCATTTTACACCGGGCAGTGTTTGACGTTCATTCGACTTTGAGCTTCAACCAGACACTTTCCGTTAACTTTTGTTGTCAATAGTTTGTTTTTTTTTTTTACATTATATTTACTATTATTTTAGTAATTTTTGGCAATTTATATAATATCTTTTTATTTGACGATCTTTTATGTGAACTGACAAAGTTGTATAACTCCACTTTCTTCTAAATCAAAATATATGTTCCGAACTCGATTTTGTTGTGATGTCCTAAAAGCTTGAAAGTCTATAATTGACTTAAAAACGGCTTGAATTAAAAAAAAAATGTACTTTAAGTTCCACCTTACAATTAAAGATATTGCAATTATAACTCATAGACAGTCAAGCATTGGCAAGCGTTGGCATGTGTTTTCACTTGCTTAAGCCAAAATGCAATGATTTCATTTAAACAATTTTTTAAAGCATACTTTCAAGCACACACTTAAAAATTCCAGTTGCTGTGTTGATTGCATTGCTGCCAAGCGGCCCACCTTGACGTTAAGCAAAGCGAAGAATTTAATTACAGTAAAATAAATAAACAAATGAATGAATTCTCAAAAACCACAAAACCAATTCAAAATGAAACAAAACACCCAAAAAAAAATACAAAAAACGAAATTGAAATGAAATGAAGAAATAAACGAAAAACACAAACCAAGAGTAATGCATAAAATAAAGTTTCTTCACTTGTTGTTCTTTGCTCGTTTTATTTGTTTTGCTTTATTTATAATTTCTTTTTTTTTTGTTCTTTTTCTTGATTTAATTTTTTATGCATGTTGTTGTTCTTGCGTTGCGTTTGAAAGATTATGCTGGGCAAGGAGCATTTCATTTGCCCAGCACTCATTGCGCATTGCCTGTTGCTTACTGCTGCGGCTGCAAGCTTGGCTGCGGTGGCGTATTCGTAATCAGAAATACTCACACATGTGTGCACATGAGGTAAACCTTTGCATACACGCACAGGCTTTCGATTTTTATTACACAAGAAATAATGCAAATAAACATCGGCGGCGTGTCAGAATATCAGTGTGGGCAGCAGCAACAGCATCAGCAACAGCAGAATAAAAATAATACGGCGTTATATTAAAACAAAATACGCGCGCGAGAGGAAAAACAAAAACAAAAGCAATGTGCAAGCGAAACTTTTTAATTTTCAATTCATTTTTATAAAATTATGAGTTAAGTGCGCTTAAAAGCTTTCTCTTTCTGTGTTTTCCTTACTCATGCTTTATCTGCATCCACGTTAAGTAAATTCGCGCTTTTCTTTGAATTTCTGTTATCTGCTTTTTGTTTCTTTTGGTTTAATTTTTATTTATATTTTTTTTTTTTTTCATATTTTGTTTTTATTATTTGAAACCCTTGCGGCAAACTGCACGCAACTGTTGAAGGTACCTGAGTGCTAAGCTGGCGCATGCTTGAGTCTTAATACATTTTTTATGCTTTTCGTTTCATTTCATTATATATTTTCTTGTTTTATGTATTTCTCTTATTTTTCTTTTTTTCATTTTATTTATTTATTTGGTTTTTAAATAATTCAATTTCATTTGAACGCTACTTGTCAAGTTTCTGTTTAAAAAGATTGAAGGTGCAAGAAATGAATATAAATTTAATTAACATATGAAAATATAACATCAACCCACAAGGCCCCAGTCAATGAAAATAAAAACACAAAAACTGGAAATAAAATATCGTGCTACTTTTCAAATTAAAGCAAAACTATTTTATTATAATTTAATTTTTAGTTATGCCAAGAGCACACAAACCTTGGGACCCATTGTACAAATAATTCTAGTTTCATCTAGTAATCGTTCAGCTACCTAAGCCATGATCGACGTACTTAAATGTTTAGCCACCTGTCAGAGATTTAACATCCATTTCTCTGGGGTATGCGGATCATACGAAAATTACCATACCCCTGCGCAAAGTAATTATGGAGACCTTTAGAGACTAAGTCCTGAGGTGTTGCTGTATAAATGCTGTATAAGGCTCTTATTATTATAAGCCTACCAACCTTCAACATTGTTTTAGATATAGATAAAAGTTGGCATCACACATTAAAAAATAAATGGTACAACTTGAAAACGCTCATTTCCCATAGTCATTTTCTTGATGGCTAGAGCACACAGAATAGCTTGAGCGGCACGAATATTGTCGGCATATTGATTCTCAACATATTCATCCATTAAAGTGCGACTCATATCCTTGTTGCAAATGAATCAGCAAGAAAACTAGCATAAGATTAATGAAGAAACCTTACGCACAATTTCTTCGGTCAATGCGTGTGTGTGACTAAGAAGATTAAAGACATATTTCAATTTATTTACTGTTACTTAAGATAACCAACAAAGTTTCACTTTGACTTGCAAGTTTTGGCTATTAAAGAAGCCAACTGTCTGCAGAAGAAGAGCATATAATTAATTATTATCTACGGGTGACAAATAAGCCACTTGCAATTTGCAAAGGTCAGCCGTAAGGGTTTTACGAAAGATATGTCAGGATTAAACGTACCAGCCGTTGCTCTTCTCTTATCCTTAATGAGCTCTTTTTTCTTACTCACACTATATGGCAAATTAGTTTTGCATTGTATCATATATCAGTATTTTTTTTTTTACTTTCTCCTACGTTATACGATTCCAAATTCATTTTAAACCACTTGTAAAATATATATATATAAGTAAATTTAATATACATATGAAAATCACATCAAGTAGTCAAGAACTTCCAGAAAAAACGTAAGCCATGAGTATCTTTGATACAGAAAGCTAAAACTACACTTTTCATTTAAATGTAGCACGTGCAAGAAATATCTTCAAACAGACAAAGCTTCCTGATCACAGTTTAACAGAGCTACTCATACTCCAATGACATTTCAAAGTCGCTCTGAAGAAAGTCAAGCAAAAGCACACCAGCAACTGCCAGCGTTTAATAAAGTTAACCAAAGTCAGTCGCTGACAGCCGAAAGTCAATTCAATTGTTGTTATACTCCGTACAGTGCCACCTACCCATGTCGTGACTACCTACGCTGTGCGCTCCTAATGACGAACTTCCCGGCAGCAGCTGAAGCGTGGCTATCAGCACTTAGCAGCATGCCATGTTTTAATCTCACTTCGCCGAATAGCCACACAAGAATTTCAGGCATCACGCTTAAATTAACTTGTCAGCCAGTCGCTTATTCGCTTACTTGATGCGACATTGAAGTACTTAACTTATGCTTAGCTTAAATGCGAGACACCCTCGCTCGACAATTTGCAGCAAACTTTAATGCAAACAAATCTCGAATGCTTAACTTTTGCCAAACTCCAGCGAAGTGAGGGACAATGCGTGTATACGCACAGAAACGTTACTCAAATTAAAAGTCAACAATAAGCGAAAGACCAAAAATTCCACAAAAGTCGAAATTAATATTTATAACCAAACCAAAATGCAAAAGCCAACACAGCAAGAAACAATGTGTACAACATTTATTTATTTATTTATTTATTTAAATAACAATTGAAGATTCGATGAGAAAAGTTTTCAAATTTGCATTTCAAAAAATTTGCTACGCTCCGAGACTTTGATTCCTTGTCGACAATTTGCTTATTTGCTTTTAATATATATTTTCTTTATACGTACGATACACGAGTATTTTGCAATAATCTCATCCTTTCCCTGTTTGCCAAACAATCGGGGGCTTGCCACTTGCTTTCCCTGTTGGCGATTGTCACCTTGGGGAGCGTTTTCGTGCCTTTGGATTTATGCTTACATTTTTTTATTTATTTTCTTTTTTCATTTCTACGTCCTTGCCTAAACCTTTTACACATTATTTGTCATTTCTTTGCAAAGTTTTCTTTTAGCTTTTAATGCCTTTTGTTGGCCATGTTACAACTTTTTTCCAATTGTTTTTTTCTTTTTTTTTTTTTAGATAATATTTATGCCGCTTTATTACTAATTCAAAGGTGTTTTTTCTTGTTGGATTTATGTTTTTTATCCATAGGGATTTTTCGACATATTTTTTTATGTTTCAAATGCTTAGATGATTGGTTGGCTACACAACATTATCTTGTTTTGTCCGTAGGGATTTTTTGAAACAAAGATCCTGACTACTCTGGTAGCTAAATGCTTGCGAATGCTTGAAAAAAAAGTCAATTACTTTTTAGGTACTCGTGTATTTTTTTTTTTTTTATTACATTACAAAACATGGCAGTCTTGGCCATGTGCAGGAGTTCTTTTGTGGTTCCCAACTCAACTGCTGAAACAGACTGATCACCAGCCACCCCCCAAACAAATGTAAAATGACTATGTTTTCATTAGGTCTTCAACGTTTAAATGGTATATACCTAGATGCTGTCGCATATGATTACTTATTTTTATGTCCTTTTATTGTAGTTAAACAACCTAATAACGGTCCAAAAGACCAGGAAAAAACTTCCTTTCCTATCTTAAGGGTTTATAGTTAACTTGTATCCTCAAAGCAAATATTTTTAGAGAGATTAACCATAAACTAAGCAAGCAGAAATAACAATAATTATGTAATATTATGTTCATTCTTCTAATTAGTGACTTCAAAGAGTTAAAATTTTCATATTTTACTAAAATTTTGCTCTTCCCCTTTCTCATCAATCGGTTCTTTTTGCATTCTAACAATAATCGAGGAAGTATTCCTAGGCAGCTTGGTATAACAGAAATGTCACGATCAGCTCCTTTTCAAATTAAATTTAATTGAAATATGTGAACCTTTTTATTATTTACGATATCTTTAAGCATCATACAAAAATAGCTTATATCAGATATTTTCACAGACAATTATTATACAGGCTAAAAAAATTCCGTTAGAGCTTTATATACAAATTCACATTTCAGACTTATGGGCTAATCGAAATTACCATAAATAGACGTCAAAGTTGGTCAGTGTTAAGTTTGAAGTTGTAAGCACAATGAAGACCTCCTGAGCTGCCTGGGCTACTCCAGCAGTTATTTCCAAAGAAGATAAAACTTCTAAGCTGCTTATAAAATAAACACCATGCTCAAGTTTCTTGACATTTTCTAAAAACTGTAGACAACTTCAACTTTTATAAAATTTTTTAATAGCTGCACGCAAAGCTTCAAGGATTTAAAAGAATCGTAGGCGACACTAATAAAAATTTAATCACTTTCGCATAATAAGTGTGAAATTCTACGTCTAACTTCGCTGAGATGCGCAAACGCACGGTGACAATGAATAACGGATGGCCGCATAAAAATATTTTCATTAAGCCATAAAAAGTCATAAAAAAAATAAGAGCATAAGAAGAAAATACGCAAGCCCATGAAGCATTTTTATTCAATTAAATATCGTGATGCAGCAAGTATCTGCGACCGATAAAGTTTATTAATATAATTTCTTTATGTTTTTAATACAAATTCTTTCTACTTTTTTTTGCTTGCAGAACTGGCATGCGATTATTAGTTCATCGCTGGCTTCATTGCTGCTGCTGGGCATCTCCACGCTGATTGCCATCGCGCTGCTCATACACACGGAGCTGGTGCCGAAGAAGTATTTGCAGATAGCGAACAAAACTGCTGCGCAAAAACAGGACATGCTCAGCACGGCTGACAAACGCCGACAGTCGATGAGCGGCGCAGCTGCGGACAACGCTGATGCGATGACCGGCAACATAAGCCTCACGAATATAACACAAATCAGCGTCTCGACGACGGCCAGCAGCAATACCAATCTGAGCGGCACATTGAAGCGTGGCAGCGCTGGCGCACGCCTAAGGCCCGTCACACTTACGCAACAGCAGCAGCAACACAAAAAGCAGCAGCAACAACAACAGCAGCAGCGTCTGCATGAGTTGCCCGCGATTGGCATTAGTTGGCTTTTGCCGTTGCTGTTCGCAATTGCTGCGCCGCTTATTTGCAGCATTATTGGCAAATGGCCGAGAAATTGGTGGCTGGAAATTATGACCACCGCTCCGAACTCCTCCACGTACGCAGCTAGCTCAGCACACTCCACAGATGCTGACAAACATGAGACTCTGTACTATGCCACGCACACGCTGCTCAATGGCGATAATTTGTTGCTGGCAACGACGGCTGCGACAACAGCAACGACGTCGAATGCGACGGCAGCTGCAACCACAGCCGTCACAGCAACATCAGCAGCAGCAGGATCCTCTATAACGCCAGCCTCTATAACTTTGACCGACACATCAGCATCAATTACTGGCGCAGGGTATGCCACGCCCGCACTGGCGACGCAAGCCAGCATCGGCGTTGACAAGACGGAAGCGGAAATGATGCATGCGGCTGCCTATACCGCCGCCAGTACGGGTTACGCAGGCAACAGCAACAACAACAACAATGTCGAAGCGTCGTCGCCCTCTTTGAGCTTTATTATTTTCATTTGCGTTGATTTACTTTTCATTTTGCTTTTCTTCGCACTATTCGCCATATTAATGAAGAAACTTTTGTGGCTCTGGCATAAAAGTCGTAACGTACACACGACGCATCCATTGGATAAATTCAACATGGCGCTAAGCAGAAGGTAAGCCAAAGAACACATCTCTGAAATTTGTCCAGCAGCTATGCTTCATTTGACTTGATTAATGCAATTAGATGATGCGCATCAGCAAATACAGATGAGTGTAAGTTTTCGAAAATGTCCTTAGGAGAGAAACAGCAAAGTTAACTATAATTTCCACTCAACCTTAACGAACCTGCCTCCACTAAATTTACTTAGCATGTTTGAGCGGCAAGAAGGGACTTTCTATTGAAAATTGATTGTCTGTGGCATACAGCAGGATGTAGTTTTGATGAGACGGATAGAAACTCAACAACGAAGTAGCTGCCTCAAGGGCATGCCGGCATAGACTTTTAAACATTAGGAAGGTCTTTTAACTGGACTAATAAACTGGACTTACGATCTCGTACGGACGGCTGCATAGTCAAAGTGCAGTTAAAATAAAAAAGACTAAGCGACCATTAGCTGTTGGAGAAGGATACCCCGGATTTGGCAGAAAGCATTTTAATGCCTTATTCTGTCTCACGAGGAGTTATTACTTAAGGTAACCTCTACTGAATCCTCCTTAAGTTCCTTAACACGAGATTCGATGTCCTATACTGTACAATTCTAATACCCAACGCAATAAAGAAAGTTTCTAATTTTGGGAATTTATTTCTAGTACAAGCGTACATCAACTTTGTTGTCATTTAGTTCCGAATAATCATTTTTCGACGCCTCAATGTTTAATATGTTCTATGTAAAAATGTATTCGTACACAAATGTCTTGGTGAAGCCTAAGTACCCTGAATTATTTTAGCCTGCCATCTCGGCTTCGTCCTTGCCATCTGCAGTCAGCAACAAAAAACCGCCAGTTTGAGTGGCGTTGCCTTTTTGCCAAATTATAATTTGGCTGCTGCCTTTTTTGGTTCTAAAAATATATGCAATGGAATGTTGAACAGTCCCAAGTTCAATGCCCACATGCGACGCCAGTTTGAGCCAGGTGTGCCATCTGTTTATTCTGACGTTTGCCGACGCCATTTCCAAATGACATGTTTTAACTCTTTTAACCTCGTTATATTCACGAATTTATTAAGCAGCTGTCGCATAACGCAAAGAAACCCTCCAAAAAAGAAAAAAAAATCGTTTAAGTGAAATTATATTGGAAATTCCAACGCAAAATGCTTTTTACTTTTATTAAATTGTATAAATTAAAAATACTCTGCAGCCATAATCAACTCAAAAAGAAGGTTGTGCTGCTTTTTGTTTTATTTATTTATTTTTTGTTATTTTCGACATTAATATTTATATGTCCTACGCATAAATCATTCACAGGCTTGGTCTACTCTACCGTGCCGGTTCATTGCTGTTAATAAAACTCTGCACAGATGGCTTCTTCATTGCCTATGTAAATACGAGTCAAGACGCTTTATGGTCTTATCCCTTCGGTATATCCGCCATATTATTGGTAAGTAAAAACAAAGTAAAAAGAAAAAATAATCAAAAGAGACAGTAGAAATGGAAATAAAAATAAAAATGATTAAAAAGAACAAGCAATCGAAAGAGAAGCAAACCAATTGAAATTTAATTAAGTACAAATTATGAGGCTGACTCCAAGCTGCGCTGAATTTATGATACTTGCTTTGGCTTTGGATTTATGTCCAGACCAATTGCTGAAAATAAAAAGGAAGCATACATTTACCCAGCGTATGACGCTATAAATTATTATTGTGCTGTGCGATCGATTTATCTTGCATGGTGTTTAAGTGCGAAACGCAGAGCTACCTGAATAAATTAAACAATCGTTAGAATAACCGCCAGGAACACTCGCCGTCATATTACTGCAAAAAGCATCTCTAAGCTGGTAATTTTTGGATTTTGAGCAGAATTCATCGCGTGATTAGATTTCTGTTGAAGATAAAACAAATAAACTTTATATCTATTACAGAAAAAAAAAATAACTAAAAACAAAATATTTATCAAGGAATTAAAGTCAAGCTAGAAGATCCAACATTTGAGCAAATGACTTATTTCTTAACCTAAGTTAATTGGAATAAGAAAACAAGATTCACCAACAGCAACTTATCGACTTCACGGAGGCTTTTTAGAAGAGTTGTATAAATGTTATTACATCATTCGCACAGATGTTTTATAATAGTGACAAGAAATGTGCTTCACTTTACGCTTTCTGCAACGCAATCACTTACTGTGCAGCCATTCGCCAATTGCATGTGAGCTAACTTACGCTGCTTCATTGACTCTCAGGCGTAGACCACAGTTCACTGCCTGTAACGCTAACAGGCAAATGACGCCTGTTTGGCAAAAACGCATATTGCTCATACGCAACGTTATGCAAATATGTGTATGTCGCAAAACACGTGCAAGAGAATATTTTATAAATTTCAAAGCAATACACAAAAAAGGGGCAAGGGAAAATAACAGACAACATTAAAACAGCGAAGCAAATGTCATGCAAGTGAAAATGCCTTACCTTTGCTTTCATTTCCTTAGGCGTGCAAATTATGCATGCAAAATCATATTCAAGGAATGCCAGCCAACACGACGCTTCCGCATATCCTTCCGCATAGGCTTAATGCGCGCGAAGTGCTTTAGAAAATATTTTAGCATTGAGCACTTTAGGCACTCAGCGCATGCAGCCTTCTTTGCTCCCAGTCCCGCTCCTCACCTACAATTGCTGCTGCTGCTGATGCGACTGCCTTTGTGTTGCTGTTGTTGTTGTTATTGTTGTTGTTTTTAGCAGGATCAAAGAGGTTAAAAATGTGAAAAATCTTTTATATTTATTTATTTTGCACTTGTCTGCGGCGGTTTTGACGTTCGCTGTCTTTCCTTCTTTCCTTACATTCACTTCTGTGCAATGTATTCCTTTGCTAACTTCAGTTGCTTTTTTATCATATTTGAATTGCTTTTCATTTGTGCAAATTATGGTAAATAAGTATAGTTTTTTTGACTTCTTTGTTTTTTTCATTTTCTTTGTTTTTTAAATTTTGTTTGTTTTTTTATTAGTTATATTTTTTTTTTTTTTTTTCATTTTCCCTTGTTTTATATTTCCTATGGCATCTGCTGAACTTTATCCCAATGCTTTTTTTAAATAAATAAAATTTCTTGTTATAACATAGTTGAGTCCATTTTAAAATGTTTGCAGAAAAAGGCGTTTTGGATTAATCTTCAAATGACAACGATGTCAATTAGCATAGAATACCAATTTAAGATCCATTTTTAATTGATAATTATATATTGGCCATACAACTGATTCAAGTTCTGGAATTGCACTGAGTAGCAACTTGTATCACTTCAGATGGAATGGGAAAGGATTCTACACTGGTAGATGTCAAACTTAAAGGAAATTTCTAAGCTTCTAAAACAGAACCCAGACTGAATATGAGACGCCAGTCTGCTGTCACTTCGATAGCACTCAACTTCACATAGCAATTTGCTACAATTAAAGACCTTAAAAACTATAATTGGCAGCCCAAACCAATGCAGCCCCTGCTGATCTGTCAATATCAACACATTTATGCAGCCTAAGTTGCCTAAATAGATAAATTGTTAGGAATAAGCTTAATGCCTTGAATTGTTAACGTAAATATAAACAAATTAAGTCATTGCCGGCAACACTTGCCATGCAGAGACAGACACACACACACACACTGACACACAAGCACAGCTGCGCCGCACTTACACAAATTGTACAATTCGTTGGTGGGGATGCATATAGGATGCGAATAAATTTCCTTGCGCATTAGTGAAGAGGCTGAGAATGAGAGAGAGAAAGAGAGAGCTGATGGCTGCTGTTACCGAAAATCTCATTGATTTTGGCCATGTTAGGGAATTGCTTAATTATTTACACAGATACACAAACACAGCTGAGACGCAACGCTGAGTCCTTGAGCATACAAGGATACAGCTACACACGCTCCCACATGCCTGCTACGCTGATTCGCAGTAACACGTGTAAACACGCCGCCATTGGTTAGACTCGCAACAAGGAAAGCATGCCGAAGGTAATCAGTGTGAGCCTTAAATAGGCTTTCAATGCCGAAGAGCGTGCCATGCGAATGGGAGGGTGTGCCATGCTGCCTAATTAATCGCTTTTCACTCGCTCCGTGCGTTAATTTCGTAATTAATTCTAATGAAAATCTTAGCAAATGAGTCCAAACTACATACGAGCAAAAGCGAACGCAAACAACTTTTCGAGCCAAGATAAGACAAAACATTGGCTGAGGCTCGAATTTATGGCGAATTTAATTTGTGCAATAAACAGAAGTAGCAAATCCAGCTTCAATGCCACACGCAAACGTGTGTTGACCCAGTTAAGGAGAGCATAAATCGAAGCCAATCAGTTACCATAAAATAACAGTTTTATAACAGATTTGAATGAATTGTTGCTTTGCGTGATGCATAATTGCATACCAAGATTTTGCCTTAAGATCATGTGATTTTCCATCTAAACTACAATTAAATGATTACTAAGTTAATGCATGAATTCTAATAACACAGCAATAAGCCTTAATAAATTACCACATGATATAAAAAATATCACGGAAGCATCCATCGTGACATAGCCATATATAAAATGTTCATGACATCAATTATACTTATATTGATAAAATTTAGGTCATAGAATCGAATCCTTACACATACATAATTCAAATAAGCTCAAACTACTTCTTATGTTAAGCCTTCGATTTTTAGAATCATGTCAGCTGCGATTTGGATTTATTAACGACGTTTAAAGAAATGTTTGCCGTATCAAGTAGAATCGAACTACCTTCTCATTCCATTCGATTCAGAATCCACCCAGAAATACATTAATACATTATCAATTATCTGGGATCATTGAACACTGCTCTCCTCATGTCAAAGGCAACAAATTAGATTTCATTTACATTCTGAAATTATCCCTTTCACCAATTTTCTTTCTGCTCCTCTCTCTTCAGGGCTTTGCAATACTCTTTTCGTTCATCATAAAGGCCGAGTGCCAACTGAGAGCACCAGCCTATGGCATTGGTGGGGGCGGCGGCACGCTGAAGACAAAATTTAGCACCAGCAAAACGAGCTTAGATGAGAACTACTGCACGGGCGGCATAAACAGCCCGTTAAGTTGTAAGTACAGCCCCTTAACCACCTCATCGCTGACATACGGCTCAGCTGTGTAATAAACCCAAACCACTTTGCACTTGCAGTCTATGCAACGCAGGAGAAGGAACGCGAGAGCGAGGCTGGCGCGCCGCTAGCATCCGCTGCCACCACAACGACGACCACAGCGCTGCTGTCAGGCACACTGCATCATCATCACCATAGTCAGCAGCAGAAGCAAGGCCTCGAGTTGTCAGCAACAGGCGCCACTGGCATCGGCTCCGTTCAGCAACAGTTGCCCCTGACAATTATCTCAACGGCGCCACGCTGCCAAATGCTGCCGCCAGGCACAGCTCAAACCGGCAACGTGGAGTCCTTTCTCGGTGGCACATCCACATTGGAGCGGTGTAAAAACGCTGCCAGCTTCGCTGCCGGCTGCATGCCCGAAAAGCTGCTGCTGGGCTCGACCGGCAACGTTGCCAGTCTCGCCGCCGGGGCCATAACTTCACCAGCAACACGTTGCTGTGCGCTGCTCGGCGGTGGCGGTGGCAGCGGCAGTAGTGTTACGCATACACTACCAACGGGCGCCACGATGGCTGGCTTAAGCGGCAGCGGTTACTATGATGCCTACGCCTTGACGGGCAGCCTCAGTCGCCGTGCATTGCATCAGCATCATCAGCAGCACCATTCAGCGCATGCACCGGAGTTTGTGGGCGTGCAGACACTCGACATACTGCAAGGACTGGCCGCAGGTGAGTGTCAACCATTTACGGGGCTTGAACAAATAATCACGGGCAAATGGCGGCAGCTGTGTTAATGGCAAACAAGACAGCCGGCCAGCAGCTCAGCGGGTAAGCAAACATTAAGCCAAAGAACATTGAAATATCGTAAGACAGCAGATTACTCAATGTAAGAAAACACTTCGTACAGGGAAGTGCACCTTTGATGCAAGTAAAACACTGAGTCGCAAACAAGATAAGCACTAAGGTGCAGAGAGTCGCGTGCTCATAAACATCGCATCGCATGTCCTCTTGAGAAGCTAACGACGACTAACAGCCCCAAGCACATACGCAAAGTACATAGTAAATGAGGAGACTTTTTTATTCGACTTGCTTGGTTTGGTGTGGCTCGGTGTGGCTTGTCCCACCAGGACAAACTGTGAGTGCATCAGTGAAGTTCAAAAGTATTGCAATACTGAAAGTTTATTGCACATGATTACAATTTAATCCTTAAGAAGAAAACAAAAGAAAATAAATGGGATATGCTAAAAGCTTCAAACTTCATAGAGTAGGGAATGCAAAGAGAGCCACTAACAGTTGCTTGTTTTTGAAATATTTATTCTCACTTTCAAAAAGTGACTCAAATTTGATCTTTAGTATCATTCTTCTGAAATAACATCTACGCATTAGGAACTCTCGGTACAAGAGAAGAAAATGGGTAGTTCCCACTTTGGTGTAATTTTAAGCAATTTAATGGCCTGGCCGCCATCTACATAAACCTTATTCCCACATACAAAGACCCTCAAGCAAACCTGCAACTGCATGCTTAGCACATTGGTTGCCATGCCAAGAGACCCGTTACCAGCACGACTGCAATTTGAAGTCAAAGGAGGTTGTAAAAAGGTTACACCACCAAGCCACGTGAAAATAAAATTGTAAACAAGATTTTTTATATGCTTAGGTTCTTGTTTATTTTCGCGTTAGTGTTCGCCGCTGCCACTAAAACGGAACACTTGAGCGATAAAAGCGCGAAGGTGCTTAGCAGAGCAAATATTTTTTCTAAAGCATACCGAGCCATACATGACCGCTAACAGCCACTTGGGGCGAGATTAGTGTACAAAACCAAATGCCGTCACTAAATATAAAGAAATTTTATGTGATGATGTTTATTTGTTCTGCTGCTTACAGACGCCAGCATCATGGGCATACGTGCGAGCAACATGCTGCCAGGCGCACTCTATCATCAACAGCAGCCGGCAACATTGACGCTGCAACATAATCCGTATGTGGATGCAACATACATGACGATGCCGCCACCGCCCACAATTGTCTCCATTGGTGGGATGTCAGTGGCGACTGCCAACGCTTTCAGTGGCAATCAACCGAATATTATTGGCAATATGCCAACAGTTGCAACAACAGCCACAGCAGCAGCAGCAACAGCAACAGGAGCAACATCAACAACATTGGCAACAGCACAAACACCGAAAACCCAAAAGCGTGTCACCATTATGGAACCGACAACTCACACGTTTGATCCCATGCTGCCCACAATGGTTGCCGTTTCATCGTCGACGGCAGCAGCAGCAGCCGCCGCTGCAGCAGCATCAGCAACAGTCACTGCCACATCCGCAGCAGCAGCAGCAACAAAGGATTCAGTTACATCGTCCACGGCGACTGCTGCTGCGGCTTCCACAGCCGATGGCATGTTGGTGCGCATCACAAACGATCTCGACTATTTGCTGAATCGTGGCAACGAAGAGAATGTTGCCGACGATATACCACCGCCGCCACTGCCACCCAGTGGCGCTGCCGCCTTCAATGCCAACAATGTGGCCGATGCGCGGCAACATGATGTCATCATGGAGGAAATCGAGCCGGAACTATAGTAGGCCTAATCTGTATAAACTCGTAGAGCTAACTCTAGTTTTGGCAGTTAGTTAGCTAAGGTAATTCCATATGTCTAAGTCTGTATATATAATATCTGTGAATCGTGTTTACAAGGTTGTCTATGTAAATAGCTAGTGAAAAAATAAAAACAAAAATCAATAATCAAAAAAAAAAAAAAACAGAATTAAATTCATATGATACCATAGTGTAATTGTACATTGTGGCATACACTCGAGATACATGATAAGTATATTTTGATCCTATTTTTTGCAACAGCATAATAGTTTACTGTGACACATTTCAAAAGGCACATTCTGCCCAGCGTTGGCTTTATTTGCAAAAGTAAATGTACTTTTCAAACACAACAAGATTTCTGATAGCGTCACAATCGCTTCATATCAGTTAGTTTTCCACATTTTACGCAGGGATCAGGAAGATTTTTACTTTATTATTTTCATTGAGTGTATACTTTTTAAAAATGATGAGCTTTCCAAAAAAATATATGTATGTTCATGGAACTTTGGCGTTAACCAACTCGCAATAATTTGTCATCCAACTCATAGAGGGACCAAAGCCAAGAATTGTCGGCAAAACAGAGAAATATTATCACCTATCGAAAATGAAAGTCATGCTATCTGACCACAGCAGCTGAGTTCGGTAGGGTCCCGATTTTCCAAATATTATACTTCCTTAAGCAAAAGTAAAAACCTGCAATTTATGTTCAAATTTTATTATTTAGAAGATGGTTGCCAAAATTTATTTATAGAAAATTAAACTAGCGCATAGTTATTTAAATAAACAAATACTTTAATTTTACCGCTAACTAATGTAAGAAAATCAAATAAGCAAAAAAACCTTTCCTGATTTTGTAAATAAGAATTTAAATAAAAATTGTGTAGTCAATCAAAACTTAAAAATGCTTAGAGGCATACAAAATACCCAAATAATTTAAGTCATCATACAATTAAATAAAAAGTAAAAACTTATCAGAACAGCATTTGTAAATAAAAAACATAAATGATGAATTTAATGCAGAACGAATAAAACAATGCCATATATTTGTATATAAATATACATTGTTAAGTCAAAACAGAAATTAAATATTAAATAACTAAAGTAAACCATACACTAAGCAAAAAGAAAAGAATTTACTATAAATGTTCAACTGGAAAACTTTTTAGCTAGTTTAAAATTAAATACAAAGAATTTCTGATGATATTTAAGGTTATTTCTTTATTTATATTAATCTTAAGCAGACTTAAACTAAAAACGAACAACAAATAAAATATAAAAACAATAATTGTAAAATTTACATATTCAAAAGAAAACTAAGGAAAATATTTGTGAAACATATATCTTTGAATAAAAACTTCTCAAGACTCTTGTTATAAAAAAAAATGATTTTTTTCTTTCTTTTGAAGGATGAAGTAAATTGACGCTAAGCGTAAGCCCCTTCCGGAGAATATGGATGAATTGATTTCAAAATACGCATCATTTTTAAACAGTATTTGGAGAATTGGGTTGATGTGCACACTCTGAATTAAGAATATCAAATATTTCTAACCCTGCAGTTTTATGATAACGCTAAGAAAGATTAAAAAATCCTTTGAAATATGTTTTTGCGCCGTGCTTACTTGTGGAGCAATAAACGCAATGCTTCTGCTTGCTCTTGACGAGAGTAAACGCAATAGTGGAAGCAAAAAATGCAAACTGCAACTCTCTTGCTTTGCTCTCTAAAACAACATCAAACGAAACAAACAACAAACAAAACAATTGGCTCTGTCATCAAAAAGTTACTCTCTCAACCATAGCAGAGGAAATTTGTATGCTTAACTTTAATCCAATTCACACCTTTATGGGGTTCCATATTATATATGGAATATATATTCTTAAAAGGTGTCTGCCATGCCTTTTTCTGCCTGTTTCATTCACTTGCACAACTTTAATATATCTTTAGCATTTTTTTGTACAGGATACAAATATAGCAGTACAAGTTAAATCAAGAATAATATTCTGCATTTTTGCAACTTGGCTGATTACACGACCTTAAAAGCTACTAATTCTACAAAAAAAAAAAATAAGAAACAACAAGTTTTATTAAAAAAACACTTTTTACACACTAAACATATTAGAATTTACTGTTGCTTAATTAAGGATTACTTAGAACTTCACCACATGACCCAAAAAGTATGTGACATAATTGCCACGTATGGCAAAGAAGAACGGATGATCCGCGCGGAAGAACTTCTGACGACCGGTTTTGGAATTACTGATCACAATGGGCTTGAGCGCTGCATTAGAAAAGGATAAATGAAACACAAATTAAATCAGTTAAGAATGAATGGAAAAATAATTTGCACAAACTTACCGCCCACACTGGCGCTGGCCTCTGAGCCAGACTCGTTGACAGACAAAAGCACTTTGTGCAGCACATCGGACACCGGTGCGCCTGGCGCGGTCGCCGTTGTGCTCAGCAGATTCTTAAAGTTCGCACCATCTGTGAAAATCTGAGCACAGCCGAGCTGCTTCAGTGCCTGCCGCATGCTGCACTCGAAATCGATGCTGAACTTGGGCAGGAGTACCTGCACACTTTCCATTTGCATGCGCGCCTGCAACGCGCCCAGGTCCTGTTGCCGCAGATCACGTTCCAACTGCGCCAGGCCATCGCGTTGATTGGGCAAGATCAGCAGCATGGCCAGCTCATCGCTGTCCGGCTCGTAGGGCAGTTCGATGGCGCGTGCATTCAGCTCACGGAATTCGGCGAATTTCACAAACATGTCATCGTCGAAGAGCATCGGAATGGATTTCTGCACCGCCTCGTTCACATGAAACTCATACAGCCCCGAACGATAGGCGCTGAACGGCAGAAACCATTTGGACCGAAAGTTGGCCGCGAACAGCAGCAGCAGCGACGGCGCAGACTCCTCCTGCAGCAGTAACTGACTGTCGGCCTTCACGGCTCCGATGTTCGCGAGTATCTCTTTGATCTGCGCCTGCGCCTTGGCCGCACGCAGTGGCTCCGCTGTTATGTGAAAGTAGGTCTGAGCTATCTTTTGAAAGTCTTCCGCCACTTTTTGGCTCTCGTGCAGTAGGATTCGGCTTTGTAAGCATATTCTGGTGTCGGCCGTTTCGTTTGTGGCATTCGTCAGGTGTGCGGCATAGAAGTTCGCCATTTTGGCGTTACTCGCGAAGCGTTCCTTGAGCTGCAGCACACGTTGCAACTCTTCAGCCGTGGCACCATCTGCGCCGAGATAGAGCACCGCCAGCGCGGCCTCAAGTAGCAGTGGCGAGATAATCACATTCTCTTCGGTGGCTGAGGTCGCGATGCTGTGGAAGAGTTCGGCGCCGAGTTGTGTTTCAAGTGGCGCCGTGGTCTGCGGTTGAGAGGCGGTTGCGGTTGACATTGTAGGTGACTTTTGGAGTTATAAATTAACTAAAAATAAACTTCAAACAATGAAACTTATTATGTTATGAACTTGAGAAGTTTTAATTATGAAAGTTTACATTAGCTTAAATTTCTTTTAACTAAAGATGACTGGGAAACACGAAAATTATTGTATACTTTCAGGCATACAATTTTATTGTGCTCAATCCAAAACTGAATATATTTTTTTGTTGCTTTAATATTTTGTATTCATTATGTAAGGATATCTCACGAAAGAAAACTTTATTTCTTAGTAAAAGCCATTTTTTGGCCGATCGTTCCTATGGCAGCTATATGTTGTAGTAAACCGATAATTATCATATTCGGAAATATGATTGGATATTACTTAAAACGCACTAAATCCAAAATTTGGTATCGATATCTTAATAAGCAAAACAGTTTTTCTCAGTAGATGAAACCGATCGTTCCTATGATAGCTATATGATATAGTAAACCGATGTATATAATAATGAGATATGTAATTGGACATTAGCTAAAACTATAAAATCCAAAATTTGGTAACGATATCTTGAAAAAAAAGGGTTTTGGTGTGGGTTTTCGAGCGTTCTTGTGGCAGCTATATGTTATAGGCCGAATATCCAAAAAAAAAAATTCGCTATGCCTATGGATTAGGAGAGTCGTGCCAAATTTGGTGGTTGTAGGACTAACCGTTTCCGATATCCGTGCTTTCATACGGCTAGATCGGCTCGCCTTTCGATGCTGATCAAGAATACATATACTTTGTGGGGTCTGCCTCGCCTCCTTCTGCCTGTTACATACATTTGCTCATACATTGGCTCAGAAAGCAGCTATATCTTTTTTAATTGTCCTTTTGAAAAAGCACTCATGGCTGTCTGAATTTTTCAAAAATGATAAATAATATTGCAAAAGTCTTCAACGCAACTACTTATTTGTACATACGAGTTCAATAAATAATAAATCGTAAATCACTTACATTATCTAAAAATTTATATATATTTTAATTTAAGCAAAAAAAAAATGTTTTAAAAGAAAACAACAAATAGCCAGAAATATCTTAGTCATTTTAAAAAATGAGCACATGCATCATCGACGATTTTGCGATTTTGATAATTCTGAAAAACATATACACTGATGTATGCGATGTATGGTACTTATAATTATTTATGCCGTATATGTGTACTCATGCCGACATGCATCACTGAAAAAACTTATACTTGAGTCTGCAATAAAATTGTTTCTGTCGATTTCTAAAAAAAAAAAACATCTTAAAGATTTAATAAGGAATACATTTGTACTTTAATGTGTTTCTGAAATTTCACTACAAAAATATTTTTATTGTTTGCACACTACATGAAAAAGTCACTATGAATACAATATTATGTATGATGCCATGTCATGTAACAGATATTCAAGATGTTTAAAAACTGAAGTTAAAGCAGACTATGTGTGCCAAGTTGATTCCTTATTGGGATGCTTATAAGCAAGTGACTCTTATGGATATAGAATTTTAACAGGACTAAGTTGGAACCAGATCTGGTCATTTGCCAATTAACTTACAGTTTGATTTTGGATGCAGTCTGTGATCAACTCTTTTATTACTTGCTTCTGATTCTTCTACAAATTTTTATGCATGGTTTTAGTTTTCAGAACGTGTTCATTTCGAGACTCCCAACCTCAAAACACACATCGCTTACACGTTACTTGACATTGGCCACCCAATGAAAATGTAATTCTGGGCGGCGTACCAAATAAAATTTATCGAGAGCACATTAAATGCACTACAGAAACGCAAAAGTTTCGCATAAAAATAACACCAAATGTTTACTGTAAGTTTACTTTTTAAATGTTTATTAATAACAACAAAATAAACGAAATTCGCTTACGCCACTTTCTTGAGGCGAAAAACAAAATGCGCCAAATTATTTAATTGCCAATTAAAAGCGAAGCAAAACACAACAAAACAAAACAAAAAAAGTGTAATAAAAAATACGCAATGCTTTTCCGGCGTATAAATGAAAAACAAAAACAAAATAAAAAAAAAAACAACGAAACGTGCGTCGCAAGCAAAGCAAACTTGTGGGTGTGATATTTTTTGTCTCTTTTTCTATACATATTTTCTTTTTATTTCTATACCCTACAAACATAAGTGATATGTGTATTGCAAAGAATTTAGAACGGTGATTACGGCAAAGGGAAGAACGAAGTTTGCCTTAAGTAACTCTGAGCAAGATCAGCGTCAGGCCACTTATCGATAAGACTTAGAGATGTCTGTCAGTTTGACGATTTCAATTTTTTGAAGAAAATTTTGATCATGTTTTTGATCTCTAGTTCAATTGAAAATGCCCAGCAAAATTTTTGATATTTGCCAGCTGAGTTCATTGAATTCCCTATTATTAATTTTTTTTTTAAGTGCGCCATATAAAGAATTAATGACTACCAATAGTTTTTCTGATGAAGCAGAAAAAACCAAAACAATTGTGGGATAATCTTCCTGCGTTCCAATTTGGTGACAACAAAAATATAAAAGACGTACGCTAGATCATGCTACCTCTGGGATGAATCGACGACATTTTTTTTTTTTTATTAATTTTGAATTCTTTTTGTTTTTGTTTTTTTTTTTTCTTTTTTCTCATATACAAATCATTGCTAATGAGGGCGATTTTATGTTTTTTATTTTTCGTATTTTAAATCTTGAAAATATTTAAGAAAATGTGTCAATCTGCATCCTCTTGCTAATGAAATAAGCATACTTGGCCAAAAACACCGGCAATGTTCTTCGAAAAAGAAAAAATTCATTTTCCCAATGCCATGAGCGACATTTTGGTAAGAAGAATAGCTAAATGATTTAAGGAATTAAAAAATCAGTGTCAGGGCCAATATTCTTAAAATTACAGGTGTCGTGAGCATTTACTTTGCACACTAGTGTGACTACAGTCGCCTGTGCAATCCCAAATTTGAATTGTAAAGTCTGATCCAATGTGAGTTTCCAATATTGGCAACAATCTCAATTAAGCAGCAGTCAGTAATGAACTCACAATGAATTTGTTTTTTTTTTCTTTCAACAGAACTAACAAATATCTCTGATGAGACTCGTTTCCAAATTTCTGTATGTGTTAATGCAAAATGAGGAAAATTCTCACATTTTACACATGAGGTATGAGATGGCCTTGGCCCAAGAAGAAACTGCGTGGTGCGCATTGTGGTCAAGCGGCTTAGTTAGTAATTTTATTAGGGATGAAGATAAAACAGTTAATGGGAATTATTTTAGTCACGAATTCGAAGATATTAATGTGAAATACATGTGGTGTCCACAAAATGGGAAGGACCTGCCTTACATTGCATGCAACGTTTGATGTTCTGCGTGAAAAGTTCAGAGGCCGCAATATTTCACTTTACGGTGAAATCAACTCACAGCCTAAATCATGCTATTGGCATATGTTTTAAGGTTTTAGGAAATACTAAAAAACAACTAACCATTTTTAACTGAGATAAGCTACGAAAAGCGTGTTGAAGATTATCTAAAACGTATCAAATGCTACAAAAGACCCACAGGCAGACATTTGCTTAGCATCATTTTTCATATTTAATAAAGAACACGAAGTAAGCAATTCGTGAAAAAATTAATATGGCAATAATACATTTAGTGCATTTTTTCTGAATTAAAATTAGGGTAACTCGAATTATGGGACCCTTTGCTAGCCACTACACATAGCAGATTTTTCTATATAGAAATCATGCCAGACATTTATGAACTGCCTGTTGCATTTTTAATATTGTTTTTTTTTTTTTTTTGGTTAACCCACTTAATTAAGGTTTAAAAATTACTAACAAAACAAATGAATTATAATAATAAATGTTTGAAATATTGAGTAATTTGTTTTTATGGCTACATGTGACAGCTGCCTAAAAATCTCGCGCATCAACGAAAGATTGTGAAAGTAAATTCTGATCTTTTTTTTTTTTGGTGCTTAAGCAAGTCAACGTCATTGCTTAACAACGACAACACATGATGAGTTGACCGACCAGCAAACCTCTATAAATAGATGTCAGATATTACTTTTTCTTAAGCTATATAGATATGTACATAGGTGCAGCACTGTTAAATAAAAATATATAAAAATATTTTATAAAAATATAATTTCCAGAAAGTAATGCATAAATCGTTACTCTACTCTACGACGTACTGCGACTATACACTTAGGTATGTATGTGTAAATGTTGTATACAGCGTAAACGTACTTTTGTGAATGACTGTTAATTAAATATTATTTATTACAACACTTCATTAATTATTATGCATGACACACATTCATTTAACAATTCATATTGTTTAACTATTTCAACAATTCCGCTGTTTTATTTTTATTTATATTTTCTTGCCATTTGTATTTTTATTTTTATACATATAGATTGCTTGGCCACCGCCTAATTCAACCCAATTTAAATTTTATTACTGCATGAACATTTTATATTTTTGACACATATATAAGCAATTAAATTCAATTTCCCACTCATGTTTTTCATCATTTTGTACATGATGACAATTTCCGTTACCTAAAACAATGTATATTTTGTGCAAGTTTTTCTCGTTCTTTGGATTTGTCACTTTTAGAAACGCATTTAAAAAATCAACAACTCATGCACGAATAAAAAATATCGGCCGCACGCGTCTTCGCACAAATTTCGACTAAATGCGCGCAGCAAAATTTTCTAAACTAATTACAAGCGCTCAAGAGTACAACAACCACACTAACAACAACAAATGCAACAAAAAGCATACGCCCGCAGATCGGCTAATATATGTACTACATATAAGAATTTTCCGCAATTCTTTTCGGTTATAGTTTTTGTTTTATTCTGCTGCTGTGTTTTTCTGACTTACTTGTGTCTATTTCTGTGCGCATACAATTTTCGCTTTTCCGCCACCAACTGTTGAATTAGTTTGTGTGTTCTATGCACACTTTGCTTGTTTTTGCTGTTGTTATTGTTGTTGTATATTTTGTTTTTGTGCTGATCGACGCCGCTTAAACGATCGTGTGCTGCCCCACTGGGGCTAAACAGACTGAAAGACAAACATTTGCCGGCAGCGACGTTGGCGTCGACGTTGACGCAGTGTGTGTTTAACTTCTATGCTGCTCCAATTGGATTTTGTTGTTTTTTCGCAATTGAATTTAATCGTTTTTATCTAATCTATAACAACAGAGGCTGTGTGTTTTTAGTATCTGCTGTTGCTGCTGCTACTGCTGCTGCTGTGGAAATAGACAACACAGACGCTTCTGGGGTAAGCGTGAGAGTATTTTCATGTTATTTCTATTCTTTTTTTTTTTATTTATCTATTGCTTTACGAAAATTAAATAAGCAACTTGATGTCATAATGCAAAAAAGCGAGCGTGGAAGCACACCACTTAGGCAAACTGCTTCCCAAAAAACACAAGAATATATATGGTTTTTTTTTTTTTCATTTTTATAACAAGTGTTGGGTTCGCTAGCCATTATAGCACAGGCACAGTCTGTTCTACGGCAATCAAATCGATATGTTGATCAAAGCATGTTGAGGCAGACAGCGGCAGTGGCACACATTCGCAGCGGCGTTGATCGTGCATATGTACTTGGACTGTCTACGCTTCATTAGTTTTCTGACGCAGTGGATCTAAGCAAATCGAAGTGTGCGTCTGTGCCAATTTTGAATTGAATTAAGCAGAAGCCGTTGACGCTTTCGCCTGCAATGGTGGCCGTGCGCTTGGCATGTGGCAATAACGATAAATGCACTCAAATATTGAATAATAGCCTCATTCAATTCAAACAACTCAATTGTGACTGCAGAATAATTCATAAGCAAACATTTTGTAATGATGCTGCATTATTACCATTTGATTTATTGTTAAGATATTGTCTTATGAGATAAATGCAACTATTTCACTTTTTTAAAGAATTGTTTTCATTGTTGTGATTTAAATATTTTGGGAATTTTTTTTTTTTTTTGTTTTTTGAATTTCTTTTATTCTCACTTGTTATGTGTATTATATGTGATACTGCAGTCTTACGGAAAATTTTGTTATGTCTATATTAGTTTTATTTTTATTTTTTTTTTTATTTTAATGAATTTCTATTACTTTCTTTTTTGCAAATCATAATTAATTTTGAATAATATATTTAATGAATTACAAGATTACAGAAATTTCTAATATTGTTAATTGTACTTTTTTGTCGATGTTTTAGGCCTGGAATCAAAGGCGCTAGGAGTTACACAAGTGAAAGGGAAGGTCAGCATTGTCCTAATAGTAAAAAAGAACATATAAAAGCAGAGAAAGGCATATATAAACCTCGATCCCTGTTGCCGAGGTGTGTAACTTCTTGTTCACTGGGAGAAGCCATTAGATCGGTTCAGGGCGGTCTTCACAAATACAAAGTGCTTTTGCCAAACGATCTGCACAAGGCACACTTTAGGTGTGTAATCTCAAGTCTCACTTCATAAAGTCAATTATTAGTCGCTACCTAAGACTGCGATATCGCACATTCAAGGATGTGCTACGCCTCTAATCCCTGAAAGCAATATGATATCCGTTGGTAATTGCTAACAAAAATGCGCTCAGAGCTCAGGTAGAAAAAACCATCATCAGCTAGCCCGAACTACTTAGCTGGATATGCATACAAATATACATATATATATAAACATATATATATATATATGTATATTTCGTTTACTTGCTGTATTCGATAAGCAAATTTAAGTAGATTTTTCATTAATAAAAGGCACATTAACACAATCCCGAATAGCCAAGGCAGCCCAATTAAATCGAGCAGCCGAGAACGCCAAAATTAGTTGCAGCCAAAACACAAAATAAACAACTTATCGAAATCATTAAATGAATCTTTGCTGCTGTATAAACAAACTTGAGGTGAAGGTCAGCTCAGCTGCTCTCACAAACAAAAAAAACACACACCTGCACATACATTATTAAAGTGGCTGCGGCCAAGAGTTTGCTACAGACAAATCGTAAGGGTTGCTTGGGTTTGGGTTTGTGTAATTTCCACAAAAAAGAACAATGGACCTTAACAAAATAAAAGGCAATTCATATCCGTTCGTTAGGTCCCGATTCGGTTAGTCTAATGCTCCACAGATCTTGATTATGCCCCTTCATTAGGATAATTCTAAGGTAAGGTGTAAAACTAAGCACGTAGCTTAACCTTGCAAAACACATCATGTGCGTCTGCCCGTTTATAAAATATAAATAAATTTTCTTTGTTTTCGTCGATTTCTTTAGGCAAAAACTTACTATAAACGAAAGAACCACCTGCTTCATAGTTTATATAGACGGCACTCATATGATTCTCTTTATTAGAACATTTTAGTGCCAATAATTTAATTTATGGTAAACATATCTAAAATTTTATGTAAATGGGTTTCTTTTATGCTTTTTTATTAAAATTTGTGCGCTTTACGACTGCGAAACGAACATAAGCTGTACACCTGCTATGCGTCCTACGATTGAACAGATAATGAAGACCTATTATATGACCTTGAAAAAAAAAACACGAAAACTGCTTATATTATTCTTGATACATATTTATGACTTTAGCAGCTGAAACGTCAACTGAAACCAGGGCCTCAGGTGAAAAAATTCCAAAGATTTCGTTGAGTCACATTTGGACAATGCGACGCATAACATGCAACGCACATTCCCCCCACAGTCCAGCCTGCATAAGCAGTCGGGGCATTGTCACATCTGTGAATGAACAATGGAACCAAATGACATTGAGGAGATGTTGATGGCAAAGAAAACATTTTTTGAGTGTTAAAACTTGGAATATTTAAAATTCGTTATTTACATTCGAAATTTATATACAAAATTTTATAGTTTTTCTTTTTTCTTTAAATTTCTTCTTTCTATTTTGCAAAATCTTTCAAAAGGTTTTGTAACTGCGCCGTTTCTTTGTACGCTACCTAAATTTTCTTCGTTGTACTAATTTTTTTTTTTCTAATGACATTTGCCGGCACGATCCTTTCAAACCCGAGTTCCATTTGTTCCAAGTTATATTTGCATATTTCCTAATCGTTATCGTATTTTATCTTGATTTTGAGAAAATAAAACAAAAGTAGCTCATCGAAACTAAGCAAGTTACAAGAATTTCTCAGACACACATGATTATCCATTTGACTGTATAAATTGGCAAAAGCAAATCCAAGACAATAACACAACCTCACGGAAGTTCCGAGATTTACCGGCAGAGCGAACCGCCAAGAAAAGTGACGCTAATGAATTTAGATCCGCACGATACGAAGTCCCTATTAAGTAAAGAGGATAGTTCGCGGTATCCACAAACAGGGGAGAATGACTCGTCTGCAGACTCCGATGTTCCACTGCAGCCATACAATGAATTGCCAATTTCGCGACATTTGGGTCGTTCATCATCCAAGCTCTCACATTTTGAATTCAATGGTCTGATGGCTCCTGTATTTACCTGTTTCAAGGAAAACGAGTAGGCCCCGCCCATCAGCATTTATTTACTTACCCCCCACTTATATCACTTTTCAGCCAACGTTCGCTTAACATAAAGCCCATTAATCGCTATGCGGCGTATCTGAAATCACAGAACATACGCGGAATTTTTGGTAAGTCACCAAACTTGAAGTCACTAAAAAGGTTTTGAACAATGCCAACAATAGTAAATAGCGTCTCAGGCGAAGGTCCCAGCCTAGGCATCAAGGAGCGCAAGGCTAACTGCGAGTATTGGTTCCAAGCGGCAGTCAAGAACGATTTCATCATGGTGCTGCAAATCGGCGCCGCTCCATTGACCGACGTCATAGATCTAGCTGTGCATGCCCAGCATATTGGCGTACATGCGGTCTGCTGCCTGCCCGAGTTGTTCTATAAGCCACGCTCCGTCGATCAATTGGTCGGCTACTGCCGCATTGTGGCCGACAAGTGCAAGCCGCTGCCGTTCCTCTACTATCATATACCATACTTCACTGGCGTTCACCGTAAGCTCTACTGTTCTACATCTGAAAGTTGTGCAATTTTCACTAATGTTGGTACCTCGATTCGTAATCAGTCGACATGGCCGAGTTTTGTGCAAAAGCCGAAGCCAAAATACCGAACTTCTATGGCATTAACTACTCCTCCACAGACCTGGACATGGGCTGTCGTATTTTGCGCCAAGGTCGCGTTGTCATGTTGGCCACAGGATCGCTGATAAGCAGTGGCTTGATGGCCGGCTTCTCGTGCGTCGTCACGACTGTCAACAACATACGTCCCGATCTTGTGCGGAATATCATGGACGCTGTCAAAGCAAACGACATTCCATTAGTTAAGAAGAAGCAAGAGGAGCTTAATCGCCTGGTTGAGATGCACACGCATCACATGCACTTGGAACGTTGGGTTTACTCAATGAAGATCTGGTTCAATAAGGAGATGGCTCAAAGAGGCGGCTTCACAGCTGGGCCATCGCGCAAATTCTGGTAGTGCACACAACGCAGACTCAATTCTAATGAATTAACTATCTCATCTTGATTCGATGTCCGTTAACTATGAGATATGTCAGCTTTGAAACTATCCAAGTTCAACGACACTATCTGTAGCACATAAACCGTCTAAGACTATGTAAAGTCGGTAACAGATATCGAGAAGATTGGTAGATCCCAAGACAACGTATGCTAATAGCGGAATGCAAGGTTTGCTTTTTAACAATTCATGTGGATGCAATAACAAATCTAAAGAACTTTTAGCGCCTACTCATCTGGTTATGATTATATCTAAATAATTTGTGCACATAAGTAAGAAATATATAGAGACCGCTTCCAAATTATTTATTGGTTTTTATAGACTGTTCCAAAAATGGTAAAAAGTATATTGAAGTTGTGCAAATGCATGTAACAGGCAGAAAGAGACGTGGTAGACCCCACAAAGTATACATATTCTTGATCAGCATCGAAAGGCGAGTCTACCTAACCATGTCCGTCTTTTTTGTTCATTAAAACATAGCTACCAAATTTTGGATTTAATAATTTTATACAATATCCAATCATATTCCTGAATATGACAAATATTGGAATAATAATAACATATAGCTGCCATAGGAACGATCGGTCGAAAAAAGACTTACTAAAATAACTTTCTTGAGATATCCTTACATAATGAATACAAAATATTAAAGCAAGAAAAAAATATAATCAGTTTTGTATTGGTTACAGGGTATTCTATAGTCGGGTGAGCCCGATTATAGCCCCTGCCTTTCTAGTTTTATGATAATTGGCTTCATTTGAATCAACACTAATCTTTATGTTATTTTTTCGTTTTGTGTTCATATATTACATTGTTAATGGATTTCTTGCTGTTTTAATTAACTTATTTTGTTGAAAAAAATCCTAACTCATTTATTTCAAAGAATTTTTGTTCAAAAAGGCCTAACTCACAGATCCTTTAAAATTCGAAATATTATAAAAAGGTTTAAAGTACATAAAAAAATTTTTATTGCATTAATTTTAAAGCTTTTCTAACGTTTTTTTCACTCAACTGAACAATTTGAAAAACATGAGATAGGGCCTATTTACATTAAGTTGACGATATATTCTTGACCAGCAACGAAAAGCGAGTCGATGTAGCCATGTCCGACTGTCTGTCTGTATGAACCTTTATCGGCGAATTACGAACATAACAACCAAAAAAACTACCAAATCGATCGTCGATCTCAATTGAAAGTCGTTCGCATTGCTTTGATATTTCTGCCTTTACTGAAGTGAGTGCTAGCAAACAAATTCATTCACCTTGGAAATGCTACTTCACTAATTGCACTAACACATTAAACTAAAAAAAAAATCATTTTTATATGTATAATATGCATTTTTTATTTAATATTTGCTTCAACGAATGCTTTAAAAAAATTACGAATAAAAAATATGAACGCAAATTAAGATTCTGTGGATGGTTTTAACGATTACGAGATGTGTAAGGAGGGGGAGGGCCATGCACATACATAAATAAATTCGATAAAAGAACTTTTTAACTCGCGTATAAAAATATAGGGAATGTGGAGACAAACTGAAATAAATATTTAAAACATGTTGATTAAATGGCAAAACGACAGGCAACGGCAATGTGCTATGTGCAATTGTCTTAAGTTTGGCGAACGAACTCTTCATGCAATGGTGCTTAAAATTATACAATGAGCCAACAAGCGCCTAGAAGGCATTGGTGGGTAAGGTTAATTAAAATTTGTTGGATCACAATAAAAAAGATACAAGCACATCAAAAAACCGGTTTTAAAACTAACACATTGCCGCCCCGCGGCTAACAAGGAAAGGAATGAAGCCAGACGGACACCATACGCGGCACGGCGACCGCCGAGCAATGGGATGGCAAGTGTAAATCTGTTGTAATCTAAAAAGTGTATCCACCCTCGGGTGCCTTTGGTTGTGTGGCATTGAACTCCAGTGCGCCGTTAGTTTCTTGCGGCGCCAGCTCGCGTTCGGCCTCCTCATCGTCAGCATTACTAAAGTACATATCAATAATGGCATAAGCCTTCTTGTAGACCTCTTCGTTTTCGTGCTGCTGCAATGCTTCCAGTTTATCCAGACCGCCCATCTGTTCGACCATCACGCAGAGATTCTCTGTGCCGCCCAGCTTCTCAGCAAGCGAGAAAAGATTGGCGAGACCAGTCTGTACAACTTTAATGGTACGTGGATCCTTCGAACTTAGCAGATCAACAAATGGCTTAAGAACTTCATATTTTTCGATTAAGTCGACAATTTGCTCGGGGGTGCCAGAGGTCGTCGTATTGGTAATGGCCCAAGCGGCCTCCTTTTGCGATTTAAAGTCCCCACTTTCGAGCACGTGACGTATCTCTTGTAAAATACCTGTGAGTAACAGAACATTACAACTATATTAAACTAAATCAACCAAAAATCATTCTATATCAAGCAACTTCCAAAGGGAAAAAGTTTAATAAAGACAATTCAGTAACACCATGCCAGCCATTAATCAAACCCTTTATAGGTCACTAATAAAACTACTCACATAAGCACCTTGCATTCATATTTTTCAATGAACCGTGAATATAATAGATGATTGCTGCTAAATATGTAAAGTACAACACTACAGTCTAGACATCACTCACCCGCATCAATAACTGCCTGAATCTGCCGCTGATTACCGGCCGTAATGTTACTAACAGTCCACGCGGCTTCCTTGACAATGTTGCTCTTCCCATGCTGCAACAGCACGCGCAGCTTCTCCAAACCGCCAGCATTGATAACGGCATCGGTCTGTATACGGAGAAAAAAAACCAATGAAAATATATGTAAATGCCAAGCACAAAATAACGCCGCATAGAAAATAAAATCAAATTAGTAACGCAAAGATAAAAAAAAAAACAGCCGACGAGTGCCGAATACAAGTGAAGCTAAACAAAAAAAAAAAAAAAATTGAAGCGACAAATCTACGCAGAAATTGAAATGCAAAATGTTGGCAAAGTAGACATAAGTACAACTAAAATAACAACAACAAAGTCAACAACTAAGCAGCGACATCAACAACTCGAGTCGAGTCCTCGCAGCTCTAATCCTTAGACTAAGTGCTTGGGCGGCAGCAGCAACACTTTCGACTGCGCGCCATGTTAATATTCATTTTCTATTTGTATAAGTGGCAGCAGATCGTATCAAGCGCGAATGGCATGGCAACGACGCCACTAACACCGCGTCCTGCCGAGCAAGGCTGAAACTGTGTCAAGTAGTAATCACAGATTGAATTGCAAATTTAATGTGGCCTGTTACTGCTGCTGCCTAGGTTGCTGCTGCTGATCCCACTACTCCGGCGGGCGTTAAATAAACGTTAAGCCGTGTACGTTGGCTGCGCTAACGTCGCGTGCAGATATGCGTGCGAATCATGCATTAGGCTGGCATTAGCTGATTGTGCATTTGTTGGTGTCATTGTACTTTCCGTTTTAGCTGTTAACCATTAACCCCCCATGCAATACGCACCTGCTGATCTGTGCCCGTGACAATATTACCAACGCTACGCAATGCAGGCACAATAATACTCGGCTCATCCGTGCCCAATAGCGAAACTAAACGTGCCACTGCACCCGTGTCCACGACCGCTTGTATATTATTATTATCATCGTCTGTTACGTATGAGAGCGCCCAGCAGGCATCCGCAAGCACCTGCACATCATTGCCGCACAATAATTGCGAGAGCACAGGCAGCAAGCGCTTCACCTGCTCGAACGGAGGTGAAGGATTTTTGTTGCGGCACAAATTCGACATCAGCCACACAATGTTTCGCAAGAACGAGAGCGGAGTCTCTGTGTTGATCAGACGCAGTATGCCATCGACGACATTGTGCTGTATGACAATGTCACGTGCAACGGCGCCATCGCCGGCAATGTTACCCAATGCCCAGACAGCTTGCTCGGCTAGATTTATCGATTTCGACTGCAGCAAGGCAATGAAATGCGGCACAGCATTCTGATCGATGACACAGCGAGTTTGCTCCGATGTGCCCGAAGCAATATTGGTCAACGCCCAAGCGGCTTCAAATTGCAGCATTGTACTAAATAAAAAGAAAAAAAAAAAAAAACGAGAAAATTTAACACCGTTTTATAAGAATTTTACCCTGGTTGTAAGTTTTTTTGTCCACTCACTTATCCGACTGCAGGAAACGTATGCATATCGGCACAATGCCATGTCCAATCATTAAATCAATTGGCGGATTTCGTTCACGGCTAAGCATCTTACGTGCGGCCTGCATACCCAAAAACTGACGATCGCTATCCTGACTGTTCATTGCTGCCACGATCTCGTCGACGCTCATCTGCGCGGGCGATTGGCCATTGTTCTCTTTGAGCGGAGAGGTGAGTTCATCGTCGTTGATGTTGCGACGCTTGAACAATTGATCCTCCTTTTTGGATTTACGCAGCTCTATGGTCACCTCATGGCGGCGCATGCGTGAGTCCTGCAAAAATTTGTGAGGTTAGTTTGATACACAAAGAAAAGGGGTTTCACACTTTCCCTTTAAGAAAACAGTTTGCGAAATTAGATGGAAATAGCATGTGCAACTTCGGAATTTCAAAAATTTTTCCCGATTTTTTCTTTTTTTTTTTTGGTTTTACAATGAGGGCTTACCTGTGTATTGATGTTGTTGCTTTTATAAGCGCTCTGGTGAGAATTTTCCATTTTACTCATTCTGTTCACCGGATTATTTGTTGGTTATGCACCGCAAACTAAAAATTTCGACTGAAAGTTTTTGAATCAATATTTAAAATTTTAACTTAAACAACAAGCGCCTGCTTAGTTTCTTTGATGCCTCTTTAACTCAACTTTCAGTCAACACTTAACTGTTTTTCTTGCGAGCCTTGCCGCCATTTATGCAACGCTTCTCCTTTGTCTATTGGCGCGCAACACACAAAGGACTCTTGTAGTTACTCTACTAAACTAAATATGTTAAATAGACGTACCTTTTGTTTATTCTGCAATAACCTCGCTTAAAAAAAAGAGATTAGTTCAGCACACTGGTCGAATTCAAATTTAATGACAAATAAACGCAAATTTTTTTGCAATCGAGTTTACTTAAAACGTTGAATCTCTCAGATTAGCAAAATCTTGCTTGCAAAGCAGAGCAGCGCTGAAAAAGTGCCGTTTGAATTTAAAAACGTGTTTGTGTTGCTTTTCTGGCAATACTTTTTTGGCAGAACTTGGCTGCACTTAATATCGTGCAAAGCAATTCTGTGTTTTTAGCGATCATTGTGTTTGTGTGTGTGTTTTCGATTTTTTAGAGATGTATAATAATATTATATTTAATATACAGCAATTCAACCAATTTAATACTAATGCCATATTGGTTTCTTTCGATTTGGTTATTATTACTATTAACATTAAATCTATAAACAGTCTGTATTGTAATCGCTTCTGTTTACTCTTTCGCTCATACATTGGCTGATGCATTAATAAGAACGAGATAAATGTGTCTACTCCAGCATAACGGGCTCTGTTAGCCTTATGACTGGATTTATCGGTTAAATGCTAGAAGAAAAAGATCCAAAAAATTGGTTTAAGCTGCATATAAGATACTCGAACACATTTAACACTTTTACTTTTAAGGCCAATTTATTCATTGTGGTTTTTTTAGCCATGAGTCTTGTATACACTGCGTTATGGTTGTCAGGGCGAAAAAATGCCCAAGCTCGTCGAAAACCGGGGGTCGAGTGTTCCTGTGAGCATAAACAAAGACGATTTACGTTGTTCAGTACTGATTTTAGTGTTATTGACAACGAATAGAGTTTGCACAACGCGAAATTGTTGTTTCTCACACACACAGTGCAGCTAAAGCCGATGAAAGAAGCAGCATATTGAAGCCGCACTTTTACTTTCGTTAGCAGTGTGGAGATCACAACGAGCAATGCTTATTAATTTCGCAATATGCTGAACTGAACACAAAGAAAACAATTGAAAGCAAAATTGTGTTCAAATGTTCTTACAGTCGAAACTTAAAAAAATTAGTAAGTTCTGTGTAAATTAAAGTTAAACAAAGTGAAGCGTGCTTGCTCAAAGTAATATGCTACCTAATTCTTTAGAGTAACACCGTTAGTGAATGTGTGGCATGTGGGTAAGTTTTTGAAACTAAATCATACATAAACACAGAGCCAACTAGAATTTTGTTATCAAAAATTGCCGCTTAACAAATACCACATGCAAGTCTTGTAATTTGAGTTAAAGAGTTTGCAGATTCAGCCAACGAAGAGAGTTGTGCTGCTAAACAAGAGCAACCGGTTTTACTATTTTAAGAGCGTGCTGCTTTTTTGTTCAAATGCCTGCACAGCAGGTTAGCAAATTGTTGCAGTCTGTTCCACTCTATCACTCATACCTAAACAGGCGGACGACAACATGCACCGCTATCCTGCTAGGGTTGTCAGCTTATCAGACCGCATGTTTTCCTTTTCTCATTAACCTATTATACATATGTACAATTATTTGAATCAATTATTTAAAATATTGTAAATTCAATATAAATAGTTCTTGCTGCAAACTTAATTTATTTATAATCAATTCCAGTCACCAGTTTTATCCATAAAGTTGTATGAAAAACTTATTACTAAAATGATTTAATATTTGTCTTAACCATAACAAAAATTTTTCTCGACTATAATATATCCTCTATCAACAGGAAATGGCTATTCGGAGACTATCGTTGCTTCTGAGAATGCAATAATTTCATTTTAAATTACTTTGTTAATTTCCACGTAAAAACTACAAACTGTTTATTTTAAATCCAATATTGAAAACTTGAGTTGAATTTTCCTTTAAATATTTGTACAATTGCCCAAAATGACTAAATTTTCATATTTACAAGAATGCAAAGTACAGTAGTAACTCGATTCTTGCACGTATGAAAACCAGGCTCGGTGCAAGTTTCGAGGTTGTCACAAGTACCGAGTAATTTTTTTCCCATATAAATTAAAGGGGTTTACTTTCACTGTCAGGCATCCAAGTTTATTATATTAGTAATCGAAGCATAGAAGATGCAGACTTGGATTTATTTACAAAAATTTTGATATAAATTGATTTTAAACAATAAAAATCCGTATTACATTTGGTTTTTTTTTTGTAAAAATAACATGTGAAAAACTATAACAAAATCAATGTCCTTTGAGCGTTAAATAAAATCAAACCGTAACAAATATTATCTACATATACTTTTGTTCGATGACAACATAAAATTTAATCCGATCTACATCTTCGGATCCCAAAGTTTCTGTTTGCTCATTTGTATCGACTTCATTGATTTCATTTTGTTCTGCGTTGCCATTCTCAAGTAGCATAACCTCCTGCAACAATTGGTGCAACTCCTGCATCCTGCGCAATGCCTGAAAGGCGTGACTATTCCCAAACAGCCGCTGAGTCATGTTAATCACGAAGTGAAGTAGCTCATCCGGATGACTGTACTGACGCGGCTGATGATCCTGCGACATTTTCGTATATTAGTAGTTTTTAATACAGACAAAAAGAATTGTTTAATAAAACTTTTTTAAAACCTAGCCTTAGTTAAAGGATGTTATTTTGTGTTTGACAAGTTTATCGGAGATTACAATTAAGTGTCGAAATTAGTTCCCAAATATTGTGGGAGCTATATGCTGCCATATATTGTAAGGCAGAAAGCTTTTAGACTTTGCTCCAGAGTCTTTTTATTGGCTAATTTAAGTCTCAAGTTCCTTTTTTTATCACACTATCTACAATTTGCTTTCACAGAATAAGTTTGTTTTAGGTGGTCGACACTCAAGAGCCTTAAAAATTCAGTATTAAGAGTTCTTTGTCGGAAATCAGGATTGGTTACAAATCACATGAAAAAGTTGAAAATGTATTTATATATTGCCTTGAATAACTTTGTCATTTACCTTTTTTGTTTTTTTTTAACTCACTTGTTAAACCCTAAGGCCTTCGAGAAGTCATACTACTCATATGTATACTGACTTCGGAAAAAGCTAATCAGCATTTAGTTCATACAATTCATTCTAGACAGTTTGATGAAGCGAATCATATCAGAGGGAAGTGGATTTTTATACCATGTAAAAGACGTTTCAGAATATAAGGTTCCGCCCATTTTGTTTGAATCAGTTACATTTATAAAAAATCACAGAAGTTAGTCGAATAGTTTCTTTTTATCAAAAACAAAAGAGCATGAAATTTACAAGAAGGAAAATCACAAGAAACTCGTGCCATAAAATTTCATCCTAAGCCGTCTTCTTTGGCTCATTTTCGGCATGTGGTTGTTCTTCTACTACTGGTGCAGGCGCCAAGGGGATGGAGCTCGACTGGGCATTGCCACTGCTAGAGGCGGAGCGTGCTTCGACCACATCGGAGTCATCGTTTCCAGCTTGTGGCGCTCCAGGCGTGGGTCCCTGTTGGCCTGTTACTTCGTACTGGGGTAATGGTGGGAATTGCTGATCCTGCGGGTATTGCGGTGATTCGGGTTGTTGCAACTGCTGCTGCGGCTGTTCTCCGTATTCCACAGGTTGTGGCTCGATCTCGGGTTGCTGAGGTGCCTCAACGACTTCGCTTTGACTCTCAACAGTTTGCTGCACTGGCTGGGCGGGTTGAACTCCTTGAATCGTTTGAACTGCCTGCTGTGCGGGTAGATATTGCAAATTCTGCTGGATGGCAGCGGGCGCAGCCACAATTGGTGTATGGAATGCGGTAGTGGCCACAGGTGTGGCAACTGGCGCAACAACGGGCGTAGCCACGGCTGCAAAACGTGTGGCAACCGGAGTGGCAACAACGGCTGCCTTGGCGAGAAGTGGCTCACGTTGAACCACTGCGTTGAAGCCATTGAGGTCATCAGCGGTGTAGGTGACGGTACGTTTGTAGCCGTCGGCGTCGATCAGACTGTAGGAACCAGCCACGTTGCCGCCAGCGCGTGACTCCACTTGGCTCTTGATGTCACCGGTGAGCGAGTCATGCACACCGTAGGAGAAGTCATAGCGTGGTGCGGAATCAAATTCAACTTGCTTCACAACAGGCGCAGCTGCAACGACGGGTGCAGCAACGGTCTTGACCACCGGAGCGGCTACGGACGCGACAACTGGTGCTGCTGCAGCAGCGTAGGTCTTCACAACAGGCGCCACGGGTGCAACGACGGGTGCTGGAGCGGAAGCATAAGTTCTTGCCAGAAGTGGCGCTGATGCCCCATAAGATCTCGTATAGACTGGCGCAGCGTATGAGCTCTGATAGGAGGTATGATAGACAGCTGCCGCTGGTGCTGCTGCGTAGGTAGTAGCGGCATATGGATTATAGGCATAGGCTGCCAAACCCGCCATGCAGCTGCCAGCTGTGGCGATCAGACAAAGTGCTCCAAGGAACTGTGAAAATGAAGAATAGTTCTACGTTTAGGACGTGATTTCTACAAAGACGTTGGAGATTAACGTTTAAGTTTTTTACTTATAGATGAATTGTTTTTTATAAGAATTTCAATTATTGTATTTAAATATGTTATTGTTCTTGAAATAAATTCGAGCAAATGCAATTGCATAATATCCTTAATACTTTAATTATTGTCTTTGACTGCATTCTTACAGCCTTGTGATCTTGAATTTATTATGCTAATCTGCCTACAGTTGAATCACGTGTGAATGCTCAATTATTCTAATCCTTGTTAGGTCATGTTTTAAACCACCGGGCAACTGCTGCTATCCTGCTGTTTTTGCACTTAATATCTTAAATAAAAAATCACAATGCGATTTGAACAGTCTCGGCCAAGAAAAAAACGAGCCTATAGTCGCAATAGCCAAGATCACAGCCGAAGGTAGTCCCACGCAGATGTCAGCACTTACTTTGCTTGCCATTATGCAGTTTAGTATGATATGCGCGTGTTGTCGCGTTTTCGTGCTGTCCAAATAAAAAATGTAAAACACGCGTCACGTGAATAAACAAACTCGAGCTGACAGCGAGGGTTGCTTCAGTTTCGGCCGACGGCGACGGTAACCGTTTGGCTAATGATGCTGTCATCGCGGCGACAGCGACACTTTATACCACCCGGCGGTTGGCAGCCTGGTCTGTCCATCCGCAAGCCGCAAAGAATCGGCCAAAGAACGAATCGTGACGCACCCACGCACGAATCATACAAAAAAAAACCAAGAAACCGGTCAAAAATCCGTCAACAAAAAAAGTACACGAAGAAAAGCAATTAAATATAACTCACAATTGCTTAATTTGTTTATTGTCGTATCAACAATTTATGCGACAATTATAGGTGACCGACCATTACAATGCAAACTGGTTTACTTTTTCTTTCTTCTTTAAATTTTCTTGCCTTGTCTTGTCTTTAATTTAATTATTTAATTCTAATTTTGTTGCTAGGCTCAGAGAATGCTTCATTGTAATTTTTATTTCTTTTCTATTCTATTTATTGTTGTTGATATTTACTTAGCTGACTTCAATTAATTGCTCTGAAGTTGACTTTTATTTAATCAAATCAAGAATTGTCAAAACAACACAAACGTCAAGTACTTAACAGCAAAGTGCCAAGCGGCTCCAACTGCTGCCTGCTATGCCCCAAGGCAAGGATCGCTGTTGAAGTTAGGGAGCGCCGCGCAGCTTAGCAATTGTACCCAACAGTGATTTCAGCATTTTGAGAGAAACTTGATTAATAGAATTGCCTATAAATAGCAATAAAAGTTTTATTACTTCAGTAAAAACTGTATACCTGTGGACATCTATATGTATGTTTGTGCGAAAGGTGGTTTATATAATAGACAAGCTGTAAGAACAACGGACACTACAATTCCACTCCATTGCCTTTGGTCCACCTTTGTAGTTCAGAAAGTTGATATAGGCAAAGCTATTGAACCAAACAAGAAAGTTGGCACATACATTCAAATAATTGCAACTGCTGACGTCCTTTGAAATTTACAGAGTCGTAGTGGAGTAGTAGCAAAGTAAACCGACTGAAGCATGGGACCCTCTAAAATTGTTTTCGCTCCTTCGATATGCAATAGCTCGTATCGCAATTTGTTCAAATGTTTTCGTTAAAAAGGTATACATTTTAATTTACTTTGCATGTGGCGCGTCCATTTTAAATTCTCCGACTGATTAAATTCCGAGCAAAGAAATGTTGATTACACAAACAGAGATTTTTCTGCTGTGCCCCAGAGCCAAAGCCTGGGTAATATTTTGATTCTTTATGGAAAACTGTATTCAGGTGTCTCTCGGTTCTTATTGCTCAAGGTCGATCAGTGAAGGTGATAAACTAGGATTGTAAAGCATTTTGCGAAAACAAAAATTATAATTTTACGATATCCTAGCGTTGTTTATTAATGCTGAGGCCTTTCAGTTGCAATTCGGAATTTAGTACAGTCGCATGGTTTCTTCGCCAAAATGTACAAAACCATCCGCCAATAATTTAAAACAATTTTTGCTTAAATAAATTAAATGCTCATGAGTGCTTGAGGTAGGTTAAGGTTAAACTCGCGAAGGTACGTACGAACGCAAACATAAAATGCGTGCAATTACGCTCGCCCGTCAGACTTTTCAGCAGTTTACTGTAACAATGACAACTAACAAATAAGTAAAAAAGAAAAAAAAATAATGAAACAAAAACAACAACTACAACAGTTATCATTTGTTAACATACGCCGTAGGGGAGTAAACCAGGGGAACAGTGCACGACAAATGAAACAAAAAAAGAAAAACAAAAAAAAAAAAAGAGCAACCACGCGGATATGACCATGCAGTGACTGCGATAAGGCAAACAAAGTTAGCGACGAAAAATTTCCGAAAATCATGCGATCAAATAAGCTAAAAGCAGAGTAACAATAAGAACAACAACAACAACAATAGCAAGCTGCAATTGTTATGGTAAGCTTAAAGTATGGCAACAGTGAAGGTGTTGACAGCGCATGTGATTATGTGAAAAGAAGTCGAAGCAGTAGAAGTGGAAGAAGCAGAATTTAAATATATATGTACATATGATTTTTTGTATGGGAATACTCATATCTACTTATAGCAACAGCAAACTTACATGCCTGCTGTTGTTTGAGGTTCGACATTACACTTGAAAGAGTGACAAACAAAATTTCATTTCATTTTCGACACTCACTCACACAACATAAAATAAACGACAGACAGACAACACGAATTTTGGTAATTGAGTTTTTGGCCTAAAGACAGAAATAACATAAGGCAAAAAGTTACACAACAAAACTTTTGGGGTCTGTCGAATCTGAAATGTTGCTAGTTTCAAATATTTACAGAACTTCTACACATGTATTTTTAAAGTTTTCTATTAGGCAGCAGCTTTTCATGTTTTTTTTTTCTTTTACTTCAACTTCAGTGAATATTTTTTCTATGCAAAATTGGTTCATTATTTATGTTTAATTATGGCATCTTCAAAAAAAAGATTTACGACTAAGACTGTAGCATATTAAAAATAAAATACATTTATATTTTATAATAAACAAAAAATTATTTTTGCTCTAAACTTTTTCCAGCATTTTAGCGGCATGACTTTGTTACCTCGTTTGACCGCGAAAGTCTAATCACATAAATTTTGCATCATTTATTATTTTTTATCAAGCGTTGTGACCACAAGGCAATGGCGCTTAGGCCTACGTGCGGCTTAAGTAACTTAAGAATATTTTATTTTTAGTTTTTGGTTTTTTTTTTTTTTTTCAAAATTATTCCTTTCGCTTTTTGTTGTAAAGTAAGCGTTTAGTTACCAACTCGTAAAATTTCAAGTTCAATGCGTGAAATCCGCAATAAATTTTGCATACATCAATTACCGTGACACCTACGCTTTGTGCGTGATCCGTATTTTTAATTGTATACTTACAACTACAACAACAACGACATCAGCAAAAGCAAAACAGTAAAACCAAACAAAATACAAAAAAAATATATTATTATAAATTTTACGCACTTTCGTTTTTTCGCGCATTTTATTTTATAAGTTTTGTTTGTTCTGTGAGGTCGTGACAACTTTTAAGTTAAGTGCAAAAAAGCCAAGTCCAGCATTGCGGTTATCTGTGTGAGTTCGTTACTTTTACATAAAAGATAAATAACTAAATCAATGATACACTTTCTGCATCCTATGGCAGATCTACACCATGACAAAGTGAGGAGGGATAAGCGATAAGTAATTCAATGCAACCAAAAGTAAATAAACAAATATGATTTACGTTTCCCGATGACGTGGCGACTCACAACAATTATCTTTATACAAAAAAAGATCGATTTCTGGTGAATGAGTTGACAAATTTACGCAATACATATGTACTTTACAATTTGTGGCGTTGCATCTTTGTGTATTGGTTTTTTCTGCCGAACGTTGGACAATTTTTAAGATTTTTTTCACGTCTGAGGCCTACGTTCAGCATCAACCGAATTTTAATAGGATAAAGACCGACAAATTATTTAATTAATACACTACTTCGTCGCCTTGAATCTAACTTCTTTTTTAAAATGTTTTTTTTTGTAAATAAAAGCATAATTAAGACATTAGCTTTTTTAACTGCAATAAATATTTGAATTTTGTTTAACATTTTTTCTATTCATTGCCACTTTGTGTTGTGTATTATGTGGCAAATGTTAAAAGCTATTGAAGTTTTTTGATATTGTCCGAAGCTTATTGATTTGCTACGCTTGCTAATTGTCAGTTTTGATTGAAATTTTTTCAGTCTTCCTTTTCATTTCTGGTTATTGATTGTCAGGAGTTCTTGTGACCGTTGCGACTGTTTATTTATTTTCAAAGACAACAGCTACAATTTTGACTTGCCTGGCACAAAAAGTTATTTCTTTTTCTTGAAACAAAAAATAATGTAAATAAACCATTCTATTTTCTGTTTGTCCCCTTATATAAATAACAGTGGTTGTTCTCTTATATGGCATTGTTTTCTATGGAAGCATTTATGTTTAGCTCAGCAACTTCGTTTTAAATTTTAAACGAATCTTAATCATACATATGAGTCACGGTGTAAGCAATAAATGTGGCTCCATTTGATCCTTTTTCGTTCTCGAAAATGGCTCACTCTTGCGATATGACGTAAGAAGTGAAAATGAAGAAATTAGGGTTGCCCCATATAAAGTGAACAGGTTGCGTACTCAGCTCGTGCCAGCTCGAGGAATCGGAAAATCGATTAGAAATTTATTTTTGAATTTAAATTTGATTTTGTTAAAGAAAGACACATAACTGTAAATTCTTGGCATCACCTCTATTTCTTAAACCATGCATTTATTTTGTGCGTTTCTTTTTTTGTTGTGGTTTTGTATAGAATATAGAGAATTTTCTTAAAGATTTATATGCCTAATGCCGCCTCTGAATAATTTGCAAAATACCTAAACATGCTCTACATTGATGTTGACTCTTAGCTAACAAGGCCAAACAAATTGATTTTACAATCCCAGTGTTTATCGCTCAATTACAAGGCGTGAACAGGCATATTTTTGAAGCATTATTTCCTTATAGCGTATTTTTCTATACTACGATTTTTTTCTACGCCCATAACTCGAATTCTCATACGTTTTCAATTTCCCTATAACGAATTTTATTTCGATTTTGGTTTCTTTCCAAAACAAACTTAAAAATGTATTTAGAGGAAGTCCTGAATTATGAATTTGATGATAAAACACGGTAAACAGAATGTTATCGTGTTATGTTGTCATGTTCACATCAGTTCTCAGTCTGCAGTTGTTGAAGAAGCTGATAGCAAGCAAAATGTTGAAAAATTTTCAAACAATTCTATACTACGAATTTTCTATATAACGAAGTTTTTTTCTGGACCCTTGAGATTCGCTATATGCAAGTTCTACTGTACATATTAAAATGAAAAAGACAGAATGCTTCATACACATGGGAATATGATGAGAAAATTTCATGTCTGTCTGATTTAAGAGCCAACGAAGAAGGTTGTGTGCATGTCATTAAAAATATGTGAGTGTTTATCTATCTATTGAAATCCTCGTTTTCTCGCTGCTGGCAATTTGATCATTGAGCAAATGAGACGGCTTGGTCAATTTGGCTGATTACACCCTGTACCAAAAAATGGTATCGGGGATTTTTATTTTGGTACGCACAGCATACGTGTATTACATATGATTCAGTGGTCCAAGCTGCTAAATGAATTGTGACTGCAACTTGAGCAGCGTCATCATCACTTGTTGTTGATTGAAGTTGGCTGTGCTGCTGTATTATTATCAGCTGACGTTAAATTTTAAGAATGGTCGCAACCCTTAGGACTTTATTGATTTGCTTAAAGCATTTGCCTGCCTATATTTTGCATGGCCGAGTGAACATTTGCTTAAGCAAATTGAGAAACTTTACTAGCTGACAATACTGACGTTCAAGAAAATCTTGTTAGAAAGTGATACTCATTTAGGCAAAGTGGGACGTTGGAAAATGCTGCCGACATAGTATATTTGAAGGGATTAATAGTTCATTATTATTATTATATACGTTAATATACGTGTATCACGCTATTAACCCTTATTATTATTTTAGGGTATATTAAAGTTGTGCAAATGTATGTAACAGGTAGAAGGAGGCGTGGCAGACCCCAAAAAGTATATACAGTTTGTCAATAAATTGTTTGCAAAATCAAAAATGTTACATAAATTCAGCTTTACCTTAAAAATTTATTAACAAATTTATATTTTTCAGTCCTTTCTTGTTTATAATATGATTTGTATATGTCTTATGAATAAACATAACGAAAAAAACCAAACAAAAAAACGCATACAAAAGAGAAAAACAAAGAAAACCAAAAAGTGCCAATTCTCTCACTGTCAAATAATTCTTTGCAAAATATAAGTACGAATAGGAAAAAGTAACGGGACATCTAACGGGAAATTGGTTTTGCACTTTCGTTGGACAATTTTTTTGGCAATGCCTGGAAAACGAGTTGATGAAAATTTAATTCAATTGGTTTATTATCATTATTATAAAGGGAAAAGTGTTAAGGAGTTGGCTGAAATGTTTAAAATGAAGCTGAGGACTGTCTACAATATAGTTAACCGAGCAGAAAAAGAAAATAGACTTCATTTGAACAACTCTGGAGGCAGACCACCGAAGCTTTCTCGCCGTGATCAGTCAAAAATATTAAAAGAAGTGGATAAAAACCCCCAAATCAGCTTGAGGGGATTGGCAAATATCATTAAAAATGACAGCAATACGATCGTGAGCCATGAAACTGTACGGAAAGCGCTTCACCTACACAAATACTCCTCCCGCGTAGCAAGGAAAAAGCCATTGCTTTCAGCTGTGAATGTGGAAAAGCGACTGACATTTGCTATTGGCAACGTTCACAAGCCAGCGGAGTTCTGGGAGGACGTAATTTTTTGCGACGAGTCTAAAATAATGATGTACTATCATGATGGACCTGGCAAAGTTTGGCGAAAACCGAAAACAGCTCTGCAACAGAAAAATATTATCCCAACAGTAAAATTTGGTAAACTTTCTGTTATGGTGTGGGATTGTTTTTCGTCCAAGGGAGTCGGAGAGCAGCGCAATATAATATATATATCAATAATGTAATGACCAAGGAGTTTTATTTAGACATACTCAAAAACGAATTGACGAACAGCGCTCATAAGTTTGAATTTGTTGACCCCCAAAACGGTAATAAGTTTAAATATAAGCTGTATCAGGACAACGATCCCAAACACAAATCGCTGCTGTGTCGGACCTGGGTGCTATACAACTGCAATAAAGTTATAGATACCCCCGCCCAGAGTCCAGATTTAAACCCCATTGAAAATTTGTGGACATTTTTAAAAAAGAGAGTGGGCAAACGGAACCCAACCAACAAAACCGCCTTAATCAAAGCCATACAGGAGGAATGGCAAAATCTTCCATTAGTTTATGACCTTAATGGATTTGTGCAGTCAATGCCGCGACGGCTTCAAGCTGTGATAGATGCCAATGGCAAGCACACCGATTATTAGACCCTATTTACTTAAAAATTTTTATATTTAAGTCATTTTTGAAAAATGTGATTGGATTTTGCAAAGAATTATTTGACAGTGAAAAATTTTTCACTTTTTAGTTTTCCCTATTTTTCTTTTATTTGTGGTTTTTCTTTTGCCTTTTTTTTAGATATACTTATGTACAATACATACATGTATAATGTTGTAAACAAAAAAAGACTGAAAAAATGAATTTTTAAAATAAATTTTTAAGTTAAAGCTGAATTTGTGTACCTTTTTTTATTTTGCAAACAATTAATTGACAAACTGTATATTCTTGATCAGCATCGAAAGGCGAGTCGATCTAGCCATGTCCGTCTGTCTGTCTGTCCGTCTGTCCGCATGAACGCAGGGATCTCGGAAACGGTAAGACCTACAACCACCAAATTTTGCACGAAGACTTTCCCAATCCATAGGCATAACAAGTTTATTTTTTTTTTTTTTTTTCGATATTTGACCTATAACATATAGCTGCCATAGGAACGATCGGATGAAAACCCACATTTAGTAACAAAAACCCTTTTTTTTTTAAGATATCGTTACGAAATTTGGGAATTAACAGTTTGACCTAATGTTCAATCACATATTTAAAAATTATGTATATCGGTTTACTATATCACATAGCTGTCATAGGAACGATCGGCCGAAAAACAACATTTACTGAGAAAAACTTTTTTATTTATAAAGATATCGTTACCAAATTTTGGATTCGATAATTCTAAGTAATATCCAATCAAATTCCTGAATATTATAAATATCGGCTTACTATAACATATAGCTGCCATAGGAACGATTAGCCGAAAAAGTTTTTGATAAAAAAAAAAATTTTTTTTCTTGAGATATCCTTACATAATGAATACAAAATATTGATGCAACATAAAAAAAATATTCA
>JBAMBQ010004734.1:0-13801 GCA_037044495.1 Stegana nigrithorax | reverse complement strand
TTGGCCGGAAGATCTTTACCCTTGGGGCAAATCTTTGTTGAGTGATTGAGTGAGCATTTCACGCACTTGAATTTCTTAGTGCAATACGATTTTGTGTGGCCAAATTGTTGGCATCGAAAGCACTGGACGACTTCATTTGTCTTTTTTGGCGGTTCTACGTTAACTATAGCATTTCCAATGTGTTTTAATTTATATATTTCAGTGTTTTTGTTGTCCGGTTCAAGGTGAATGAAAAACATGTGCAGCGGTTCTTTGGAAATTCTACTGCGAATATTATTAACACTTCTAACTTTAAAACCAAGCAACTCTAGTGCAGTTTGTATTTCCAAGCATGGGGTAGTTGAGTGTAAATTCTTTAAAACTACGGTAAATGCTCGCTCTTGCTTAAGTTGGAATGTATGGAACAGTATTTTATCATTTTTTAGAGTTTTAACAAGTGATCTATAACTTTCGACTGTTTTAACCATAACCCTAACGTGGCCGTCACTTTGAGTCTTTTAGGTAAATTCATCTTTACTTATCTTAGAGTTGAGATAGGTTAGCGAATCATTTATGTTGTTAACGGTAGACAAGAATATTGGCGGTGGTTTGGCGGCATCTTCAGTGTCCATCGCTGTCCGCTTAGCAGTGAAATCAGTGCCGGTGGATGCAGCGGCATCAGTTTCAGTTTCTTTGTTGTTTTCATTGTTTACGCTTTGCGTGTCTTCACTCAGCGCTTCGTAGTAGTTGTTGTTTAATATTCCATTGGCTTCAATCGCCGTTATCTTTCGAGAGACTTCTAGTGACGTAGAAATTGTTCTCTTTCGTGAAGGCTTTTGCCAAGCCGTAACGGTATCATCATCATCATCGTCGCACATGATGCATTCAAGTTTACGTACAATAGAGTAGAGTACTGTTATTTTTGTAGATAAACAACTAAACAAATTTTATGCACAGCGGAATGAGAAGAAATAGAACTTATCGCGATCGCAGTCGGATAGAGACTGCGAGCGAAAATGAAATTTTTATCACAAATGTCTAACGACTGAATAGCATCCAATGCTGTTCCCTGTACGCAAGACCGCAAATGTTGTAGTTTCTGGTTAAATCTGCATTGTTGTTTATCATCGTGTTGAACATCAGCATATTCAGCGTACCCACCACTGAATGTAGGCAGTTTTAGCTCCGGAAGGCGTAAATTGTTATGTACGATTGTCGGTTGGGGTTGTTGCTTCACGAATTTTGCAAAATGGCGGTATTTCGACGATTTACGGAATGCACACCGTAAACAAGTGTCTAAGTCTGCCTGTAACTCGTCAACATTTTTTCTAAAATCACTGCCAATTTCATCATAATTTATTTCTTTTAAATTATCGTGAGCCGCACTAAATGATATGTAAAACTGTTCAATTAATTTTAGTTTAGTAAGAATGGATTGCTCAGGCATTGAGGTTAACTTTTCTTCAGAAATCGAATCTTTTAACACACGCAATCGTTTAAAAAACGATTGGGCCTTACGCTTGTAAAGCACGGCCTTATTTTCGTACGAATTCAACGTTGCACTTTCTAAAGTTATTAAGTGCAAATTTAGTGCAGTTATAAGCCAATGCACTGTGTTTGAATAAAAAATCTAATCACGTCGGGGTCACCAAATGTTGAGCTGACAAGCTGAAGTTTTAGTCAAGAATGGTTTTTTGTTGTTTTATTCTCATTAATTGCTTATATCAATAATTGGTGTTAATAATAATAGTTAGGAGCGCAAGTTTATATTTAACTTATAAAACAGATTTGCGGTATACAAAATTTTGTATAAAACGTGCATGAACGCAGCTGAATAACGAATGAGATATAAAACATTTTCCGGCCACTGGCCATGCGAAACGAACGAGTGTAATATGCAAAACAACGAAACGAAAGAATGTAACAAGGAGAGATGGCAGAGCAGAGCAAGTTACAAAGATAGGATAACTAATTAAAATGTATAAAATAAACCAGCTGATGGTTAGTCGCATAACTAAACAATTATCTTTTGTTAACTTAAAAAAAAATGTAAGACATAAATGACCACAACTATATGTGTTGTAATTGTGTAATTGATTAGAATTATATTTCAGATTGCGTTTTCCAAAATATTTAATGACTTCCTTTGAGGGTAGTAGGTCTACAAAGCTATCGAAATTCAATTTATATAGTGTTAGAATCACAAACACGTTCATCTATTTGCTGATGACAGCTTTGATTTTGTAAATGTTATTTGCCATTCAATGTTGTTGCTGAACAAACAGACGAATAATATTCATTTCTGCTCGCACTTATTGTCTTGTTACTATTTCTCTAACTTCGTTGTTTTTGTCTGCTCGCTCTGTGGTTGTTATTGTTTTTGTTGGTCTTGTATCATTTCATTTGCTTTTGCTTTAAATGTACATGTATGAGCAATTTTGTGCAATATGTAATGTAGACATGCGTTAAAAGAAGAAGGAATATATCAGTATTATTTAGTTTCTTCTTATTTTTTTTTGGCAATGAGTGCTATATAAAAAAATTCAATTTGTGCATAAGGCACACACGAAAAAGTGAGGCATGAAAAATTTTGTTTAAAAATTTAAACATTAAACTTAAAAAATTCCGTACACCTTTGCTGCCCGTTATTACATTAAGTTGTAGACATTACTATGTTCCAATGTAACTGCTTGGATAGCAGTAACTTCGACCAGTTTACTGGCGTTTCGGTTTGCATTTTTTTATTTTATTGTTACATTTTTGTGGTTTAACATAATTAATATCCTAACAGTTGTTAAGGTTCTCGTATTTAACATATTTATTGTCTTTCTGCATCATCAATGTCTCTACGACCACGTTTGCAGTCAGCAAACCAACGTTTTATTGTTGTTTCTGATGGAGCGGAGTCCTTATAATATATAGCCAAAGCTTCGCTTCAACGGTATTTTTTCCCATCAAGAAGCAGTGTAAAATTAAAACATGAAATTGTTTTTGATCTTTTGTTTTAAAAATCATAAAAGTAATGACACAGCACAATAACTCATAAGCTTATGAGTAGAATTTCATGAAATTTTAACAGCTTTCTTTTGACTTACTGAAAAAGTGGTGATTGCAATAAGACTAGCGCCCTCAATGTGTTAGGTCCGGGATTTCTTAGCCCATGTGTTAGTTTTATTATGACGAAGAAATTCTTCTAATTGTTGTTTGGGCGATTTCGCTTCATTAATTACCAATTGCTGCACCTCCTGTTGACAATACATCAATTGTACCGAGCCCTGTTAGTATTGGTATCAGTGGCAAGAAACCACCAATTTTTGGTACAGGTATTACTCTTGGAATTGTAATACTAGATATTTTTATTTTTCTTAATAAAGATTTTATATTTTTTTATCAATTTTTATGGTTTCTTTAACATTTTCAGGTTTTTTCTTTTTTTTAAAGCTCTGGTTGCATGTTTAATGTGTGATGCAAACATTTGCTTGGTTTTTGAATGATGTTTTTTTATCTTTGTATTTCCACATCCCATTACGAATTCAAATTTGGTTTTCATTGCGTTTGTTACGTGCCAAGCAACTTTTCGCTCACCAATGCTACTATCTTTAGATTTCCATCTCTTTACGCATTTTCAGCTAGAATTTTATCAGCAATATGACGTTGCTCTAGATCTTTTGATTTCGAGTAAGCAATATCGTGTTCTCTGCATGCACTATCAAGCGGGTTAATTCCTTGATCACTTGGTTGTAAGTGTTTTTCTAATTTTGCTTCCGGACCATAAAACTGATAGCCTGGTATATGCAGTTCTATCCGTAAGTTGTTAATAACTTTATTAAGCAGTCCAGATCCCTTACGACTTTGTTTACTACTTAACGGTTTGATTGTGTTAACATTATTAAGTATATGCTATCAAATTTTCGTATTAATTTTTATTATACATAAAGAAGCGCATAAAGCAGCGTTTAAAATAATGTTATAATATTATTATCAAAACAAATTGGTTAATTGGCGCTCGAGCAGGGACCTCGAAAAAATATTAAATCGCGGTGAATTGTGTGTAAGATTGGGCCCTTAGTAGGCTAAAAAATGTTAGTAGGAAAAAGACTCACCCACTGCACCGAAACAAAAAATATAATTAAAATCATAATTAAAAACCAAACATATCGTTGTTGCTCAAAGATAAAAGCAAAAGCTAGTGAAAAAGACGAAACAAATATCGAAATATAAAAACGATACATATTGAGAAATAATTTCAAAATATGAAAACGTTCAAAGTCAAGAACAAAATTATCATAGTGAAAAGTAAATACTAAACATATTGAGAAAACATTAAAACTGTACCATGATAAATTGTGAAAACAGACTTTATTTACAACAAATGATAATAATAAAATAAATGATTAAAATAAACGAAAACGGATAAAAAAAATTAAATAATAGAAATAAATAAAAATTTGCAAAGGAAAAATTGTGAAAACAGATTTTATTTAGAACAAAATTATAACAATAAAATAAATGATAAATTAAACGAAAATAATAATAAATAAAATTAAATTAATGAAACCATTTTCGCTAAAGAGAAAAACAATACCAACCGTGCGCAGAAAGAAACAACTTAAAACAACAAAAAAAGGCTCAAAGCAGCGCGATAAGAAGCGATAAGCGAAATCATCAGCTAAGAAGTGACAGCAGAAGTCAGCAACAGAGCGACAGCAGAAGCTGCAGCAGAGCGACAGCAGAAGCGGCAGCAGAGCGACAGCAGAAGAGGCAGCAGAGCGATAGCAGAAGCGGCAGCAGAGCGACAGAAGAGACGACAACGATCAATTGCTACAAATTGCACGCGAAACCAGATAAGTCAAGAAATCATATTTAAATAAATTTACCTTACTTGAGTGAAATGAAAACCTTTGTCATACTCTATCAATCACAAAAAAAAAAAATATATATATATATATACTTAGTATATATAGTATATAATTACAGAAATCATTACTAATAAACATATTAGTGGTCACTCATATTACTGGCGTATTGACACAATGTGCTCAACAACAACAACATTCATATAAAATGTGTCTCGTAATAGTTTAATGTTTCCACTCTTAATAGCAGCAGCTAAGCAAGGCAAGGATCTATGAGTATTACACAGCAATATGTGTTGTATACGTGTGCCACATGAAATTTTGTCTGAGCGAAATCTACTCTCTCGTTTGTTTGCTTATTATTTAATAGATGAGTAAATTTTATATTCGCTTACGAATCAGTACAATCGGTAAAGCATTTTTTATCTCTCTCTTACTCATGTGTAAGCAATCATTGTCTACGTTGTAGACGACCACGCACAAGACAATGCGCATTGTTTTGTGCGTCTCCCCATTTCGTCTCTGAAGCATCTAGCCTTTGATTTCTGTTACCGTTTTTCGAACTTACACCTCGCTAAAAAAGTTTCACTTAAAAAATTTATAAAATTTACTATGAAGTTTTCATTTAAATATAATTTAAAATATTTATTACAATTAAGCAAGTAAAAAATTTTGTTAATGAGTGAAATAGATTGTTTAGTGAAAGATTCAGAAAGTTTAAATTTATGTATTACAGGAAGTAATGTTTCTTTGTTCATCTCATTACAAAAGGCAGAGGTAACACAGATGATAGCTGATGCAGTAGCAGCAGCTATGAAACCACCAACACAAATCGTTGAACAGGAGTTGCAGAGAGCCTTTGGGCAGAATATAGGAGAAGCCGAATAAATACAAGATATAGTAAAGTGCTTGAGAGAATTTTCAGGAATTCTAGGGGAGTTTAGCTCATGGCGTAAGTCTGTAGATAGAATTTTGCAAATGTATGAGTATAGTAAAGGTACGCCGAAGTACTATGCTATCCTACATACCATTAAAAAAATAGTGGTGCAGACATAGCATTAGAGTCATAACGTATTCCACTCAATTGGCCTAAAATAAAAAATGCCTTACCCTGCACTCAGAAGAAAAAGATATTGGTCATCTTGAATACGAATTGACTTCTCATAGGCAAGGTGGTAACCGACCGGTGAACCGACTAGTCTTCTAGAAGCTCTACAAATATGTCAGAAATTGACAAATATCTCAGAAATTGATAAGATCTATGAACTCAACATAGCAACAATATTTCGCGAAGTACTTAAAACAAATATTATCAAAGCACACAACAAAGGACCTCTTCAGCTCGAAATAAAAGTTTTTACCAAGAATTAGTGCATTTTTCTACCCTAGGTGGTTATCAACAAACACACACACCTAGGTTCTCACAACAGCAAACTTACTTTAATATGCACATGCAGAGACCAGCTTTCAACGCTTTGCAGCAATCGCCACATCGAGGTAAATACGAATCAACAACAACGTTATCAACGCGACGCGCATAGTAATGGATTTTCCGGACAACAAGATCAAACAGGAAAATGACCCAATTCGTAACAAGTTACACCAGTTATCTTGAGGATGTTGATTTTTTAAGATTAAATTCCTCCTCATTACCATACTTTTCATTTCGGATAAAAAATAGCATTGATAATGATAGTATTGATAAACCATTTTTTGTCCTTCTCGAGAAATATAAGTATCCCGTCAAACAGTTACACTTTAATTCTGTCAACCATATTCAATTACGTGAAGATCATCTTTCTTCGAAAGACAAGAAAGGACAGCTCCCCAACTTATTTTCAGAACCTAATAAAAACTCACTTTCGTTACAAATATTAAAGCAGAAACTAGAACGAAGACCGAAAGACCAATTTACTCGAAAACCAATGGCTCTTAAAGAAGAAATAGATGTGCAGATTCAGGAGTTATTAAAGGATGTTATAATTCGGCCGTCGAGGTCTCCATACAATTCACTTGAGTGGATAGTACCAGAGAAACAGGACACCTCCGGCAAGAAAAAATACAGAATGGTCATAAATTATCGGAAATTAAATGAAGAAGCCATACCGGACAAGTACCCGATACCGGATATAACAACAATTTTAACAATTTAAGGATCTAACAAATACTTTTTAACAATTGATCTTGAGAGCGGATTTTATGATAGCACTAACGGAAAAAGATATAAAAAAAACGGCATTCTCAAATATAAAATTAACATGACTTTCCTTTAGATTGAGGAATGCTCCTCAGATTTTTCAATGCACTCAAGACGATATATTAAGATAACATATTGGTGTCGGATGCTATGTTTGTGTCGACGACATTATTATATTTGCCAAAAACAAAAGGGAACATTTTAAAAATCTCAGAATAATATTTAGTAAGTTAGAACTCGGTAAGTCTGAATTTGTGAAAGAGGAAATAGAATTTTTAGCTATAACGGTCAGTTCTGATGGTATAAGAACCACCCCGAAAAAATTGGAAGCTATCGTTAATTTCCCACGTCCGAAAACCATCCACGATTTACGTTCATTTTTAGGTATGACTGGTTACTACTGTATGTTTATAGAAGCTAACTAATTGCTGAAGCTAAGAAATTGCGAAACCTCTGCCCAACGCATTACGAGGAGAGTTGGGTAGAATTCCGAATAACATATCCAAAAAAGAACTTTCCATTTAGATGCCCAGCAGGTTGATTCCTTCAAACAATTAAAAAACTGTCTGCTTTCAGATGATGTACTGTTACATTACCCGAATTTTTATAAGGATTTTGAGCGCACAATGGACGCGTCAAACTATGCTCTAGGTGCAGTACTTTCACAAAAGTGTAGACCCATTTCGTTCCTTTCTAGAACATTGAGTAAATTTGAAGAAACTTACGCAGCAAACGAAAAAGAAATGATCGCGATTATTTGGGCTCTAAATTCCTTATGAAGTTTCCTTTACGGATCTAAAATGGTCAAAATCTATACCGACCTTGTGTCGACCTTGAACCACTGTCGAATGGTGGACACCGCTTGAATCTTAGATACCCTATTTGCTACAAATGTCTACCAACGGCTAGAATGAGAAGCAAGCCAATTCAATACAATTGTGGAATCTGTTCAATAAAAAATACGACCTTCCTCCACCACCAAACAACTCTTTATCCTTGTCAATAATTCAGTTAAAAGCAAGGCCCTTTGCAACTCCAGGCGAGGCAACGATGTTACCTTGACCGGCGGCACATTAGATTTCGATGCTATAAACCGTTAATATACAAAACCACCATTTTCAAAACAACGAGCATAAACCACTGCTCCATACGCTCGATTGGATACGTCTGCGAAGCCATGTAATTCGACACGCTCCCTATCCGTGCCCGGAAGCATTAAACGAGGCATCTGTACTACTGATACTTGCACTAAATCTCGACGAAATTTCGTGTTCCTCCACTGTGTCTGCTCCGACTAATAGTTCGTCTATATAAAAGTTTTGAAGTACTGCCTTGCACCTTTCTGGGTACTTATCCTTGTAAAACTCTGCTAGGGAACGCACACAGCGAACCGATAATAAAGGTGCCGGCCTAGTACCATACGTGACAGTTCAAGACGCAATGCATTGCCCTTTCGGTACTATCTCGCCACACAATGCCCTGGAAATTACAATCATCGTCACAGAGTAACACTTGTCTATACATTTTTTTTATGTCACCGGTGAGAGCGTACTTATGGCAGCGAAAACGAAGCAAAGTTGCCAACAGTCTCTTGGGTTATTGGCCCTAAAGCCAACACACACCATTACTCGATTTGCAAGACGCGGCAAAAACCACTCGTAGCTTGGTTGTTGCACTGTTAGGCCGTAAAATGGGGTGGTGAGGGATATAATATTTTATTTTTTCGACATCTGCGGGATTCAACAGCCGACCAACAGCCGTTGACTTTTCCTCTTAGTAAGAAAAAGACCAACGCGAAAATGAAGAGATGGAAAGCGCAATTAGAAAAGTACAATCATGAATTGATCTACAAACCCGGAAATAAAAATGTTGTAGCTGAACTTCTTTCCCGACCACCTAAGTTGAACATTAATTCACTCACTTCGACAATGCATAGCGATGAAAGCTCATCCCACAATTTAATCCCTTCAGCTAGTATCCCCGCCAACGTTTTTAAAAATCAACTAATCCTTAAAATCGGTGTCATATCCGAATACTTAAAAAAAAACAAAATTTTCATCTCACCTACGACATATTATCAAGGAACCCAACTTCTCAACTTTTGAAAAAATATTTAAATCCGATGGTTATAAATGGCATCAAGACATCCGAACAAATAATGGGCCAATTACGATGTCACAAACAAAGAAGAGCAAGAGTAAGTGATAATTGACACACACAACCGAGCCCATAGAAATGAAAGAGAGAATAAAGTACAAATATTAGAAAACAGTTATTTCCCGCAGATGGCAAAATGATAAAAACTATAGTCAAACATTGCAAAGTCTATAAGGAGAACAAATATTGGACACACCTAAACAACATAAAATTAAGCGCCACCACCAACACCTAACTACCCCGGTTAAATCATTCATATCGATATTTTCTAAACAGGCAGTCACAAAGTACTTACGGCGATAGTTAAGTTTACTAAGTTTGCAGTGGTTAGAGCGTTGAATGGCAAGAGTGTACAAGATATCAGGAAACCTCTGAGAGAAATCATTTTTTATTTCGGAGTACCAAAAACAATTGTGCTGGATAACGAAAGGTAGTTTAACTCTAAACCAATACTTTTTATGATGAAGGATGAACTTTATATTGAAGTATTCCCGGTAACACCCTATAAAATCGAAATTAATGGGCAAGAAGAAAAAGATTTCATTTGGCACTCACAGAAATCATGCGGTGTATAAAAACAGATCATCACGATAGGAGTTTCCACGAATTGATAGAAAGGGCAGTTTCTGAATACAAACACTCAATTCATTCAATCACAGGTAAAAGAACCGTAGATCTATTTTTTAGGAGAAACTTGACCTTCGGGCCCGACGATTACAAGCGAACCCAAAGAAATACCAATGAGAAATTAGTGCAGCAGCAGAATAGGTGTTTAGGCCACCACAATAAGAATAGGCCAGATATGAAAACCTATGTCCCAGGTGAAAAGATTTTCGTGTTGCGAAATAAAAGACTAGGTACAAAACTGCCTCAAAGATACAATAGTTCTACAACATATCTGTCACGGTTGCACAGCATATATAGGCGGTGCTAGTGATTTACTTATCATAGCCCTTAAAAGCTTACATCAACGCCTGAGCCTGATAACTTTCTTATTAATATAATAATAATAAATATAAATATGATAAACGTTGCTCGTTCACTATCGAAGAAGACGTAGAACAAAGATATACAGGAGGAATCGAAGGTAGTCGTCAGGGGCGAAGTAGGAAAAATTTCCGTAAATGAGTTGATGAAGTTGATGCAGAGCACTATGATCGACGATGGATGTCAAGATAAAGAATCTGCCCACGAAGAATGATATAGAGCAGATAACGATATATATGTAGCAACTAAACAACAATATTTCGGAATAAAAAACAGAAAATGTAGAGCTGAGGCAGAGAATTGCGGCACTAGAGCAGGAAACAAAGAAAATAGCGGCCAACATTAACGATGATAGAAATTCAAGGGAAAAGGAAAAGCCTATTATTTAAAGAACTGGAAGTGGATAATTCTCCAGCTAAAGCAGTACGGAGCCTATGCAAAAACAGATTGAAAATAGAAGCGCACATAGAATTGAATCGTCTCGCAGATTCTACGGGGATCAACGGAAGATGATACTTGTTGCAGATATAAAAAACGACAATATGGTCAATACGATTCTAAAAAGCACGAGATACCTTGCGGCAAAGGGAAACTACGAAAAAAAGGGGGGCTCCAACTAAAAAAAAGACATAATGGGCCGCAGTAAAGCTCACAAAATCTTGGTCCCAGATGACAAGATAAAACTTGCGGACAAATGGTTGCACTGGAATCAATGCTTGTTGCCGATCAGGCAGGAGCAAGAGAGGCGATAGCGCTACTATACGGCAACGACATATAAAAAAATGTTCAGAAAATTCTTCGATTATGTTCAAGCGCACGATATATTAATGCTAGCCGTGACTTTTGTGGGGGAAAATAGCATAGGCTACTATAAAAAGTTCTTCAACAAACACGATTTACACTGGATTCCAGCAGTCAGGAAGTCAACGAAAGGGCGTGCAAGTGGAAGACAGCTATATGGAGTGAGCAAAAACTTACGCCGCTCACTGAAGTGGAGCTTCGCCAAAAGAAAAGACAGCGATGACAATTGAGCTGTATTGGGAACAAGAAGCACTGTGTATCTTTCCGACTTACCTTAACTGTAGCAATTGGGAAAATTATTTTGTAGATCTCTAAGACGGTATGTTGGAGGAAGTCCGGGTAAATGCAATGGTAATAGGCGATTTAAACGCGCGAATTGGTGCAAATCAGGCCACGACCGACGATGCAGTACTAACTACGCTTGCAAACATTCCAAGGGAATCCAAAGACGAGGTGATGGACGCAAATAGAAAAAAAATTGATAGAAATGTGCGAAACACTCAAACTCATGGTACTCAATGGCAAAACGAGGGGAGACAAATATGGAAACCATACGTATGTGAGGGGGCGAGCATGCTCCACTATCGACTACTGCGCAAGAAGAGGAAAATGGATCGAAATAACTGATGACATGACGATTGAGTCAGAAATCTACTATAACCACATGCCACTTGCGGTCACGGCTAACTTCAGGATGACAGTACAGTCACCGAACGGCGATAGGCAGCTACTCCCAAAGCTAAGATTGGACGTCAGGCAAGCCCCGAGGTATTAAGTAGGAAGATGGATGAGTTTCTAGATAGGAACTGTGTAGAGAGCCACGAACTGACGGAATTATTGGGAAAAGTGCATTCAGCAAGCAACACATAGAAATTTTTCGCTGTAACTCGTTGCCGTCGTGTGTAGCTTGTGCTCTAACAACTTGTTAGTTTTTATTAATACACTAGCATTTTTACCCGGCGTTGCTCGGGATACATTTATTTTTTCGAAGTATACAATACATTGGAAGATTAGAAAAGAGAAAAAAAAAAAAAAACAAACCAGTAGACTGGTAGCGAGTACCTGCGCTCCACGCAGTTACATTGTAACATAGTTTTATGTTTATTTTTATTTAATGTACCCACCCTTATTTGCAACAGCCATGTAAAGTAAATACGGCAATAAAAAAAGTTTCTCCTATACATCAACTACTACGATGTACAGGACCGTAACAACAACAACGACCATTAGTTGTTGTAATTGAACGTTTTTTCATAGCAATAGCAAACAGTAAGCATTCAAAACGTTCGTAACAACAACAATGACAATTAGTTGTTGTAAATGAACGTTTTTTTCATAGCAATAGCAAACAGTAAGCATTCAAATCGTTCGTAACAACAACAACGACAATTAGTTGTTGTAATTGAACGATTTTTCATAGCAGGCGATCGACAAGCACAGACGAACGTATGCACACTCAGCGACTGAGAGTCGTAGAACGTATTAAACAACGACCGTCGGGCTTGGTTGATTGCTGCCGACTGAGCGCACTACGCATGCATGTAAATTTCACAATGCAAAAATGCTGCCGAATGAACTTCGGCCTTGTTTTCAACATGAACTATATTACTTCGTTCTTTACAAGTTGCTTGGTTTGTCAACGGCAGAGAGTCGGCAGAGTTTTGTTTTATAGTTTTGTATGGTGACGGTGACGAGTGACGGTGACGGTGACTCAGCAAATTTGTACTGAACACCCTCGTTACCGAGAGGATAGACATAAAACTATGTCAAAAGTAAAAATTAATTTCAACATTTTTTAATAAATAAAACAAAATGTTTCACTTAACAATAGCAATGATATAACATAAGCTTTATTAAAGGGAAAAAATAATAAATTTTAATAATTGTAAACTTCCGTAAAGACAACATTTCGAGTTTGATTTGTTTGGCCAGGAATAGGAATTCGGAGTCTTGTACCATTACATAATGTGGGTGGCTTAAGGTTACGTAGAAGTATGATTGGTGTACCAATTATAAGATTTAATTCATGTGAACGTATTGCCGGGGGGTTAAGAGCATTTAGGAATTCTGTTGGGAAGTGAACAACGTCTTCTTGAGTTGTTACTGTGACGAAAGATGTAAATTTTTTGGATTCTGTTGAAACTCTTTGTAAAACAGCATTGTTAATTTCGTCAGTGGCCGAATTTTTCGAAGTGACGATAGCTCGCTCGTAAAGCCAACTAGAGTGCATATTTTGCAAATTTGCAATATCTGGATAAACATTGTCGATAAGTTCTTCAATTGTTCTAACACAGACTCCGACAACATCTGACATCGTAATGCAACCATCGTTTGTTATGGAAGTGGAACCATCGCCTATTTTTAGCAGATACTCTGCAATCTGATTAGATGGACAATTGCCATAAAGATGCACTCGCATATTGACAGATAGATTTAGTTGTTGTATATGTGGCCAAATTTCTGACTTTTTTAAACGTGGTATTGACGGTATTAATATGAGTCTTGTGTGACATCGTATATTCATCCCATATTATAAGCGATGCTTTCTGAAGAACTTTAGCAGTGGGACTGTTATTTTTAATCGAACATGCGCAGGTCTGTCCTGGTTGAAAATTTAGTGGCAGCTTAAAAGTAGAATGAGCTGTTCTGCCTCCGCATAGAAGAGTGGCCGCGATGCCTGAAGAAGCGAACGCAACAGCAATTTTGTTTTCGCTTCGAACTTTAGCTAAAATTACTGCAGTGATGAACGTTTTACCTGTTCCTCCAGGTGCATATACAAAAAAAATATGTCCGGTGTTGTTGTTTACACTGTCAATTATTTTAT
>JBAMBQ010004727.1:0-39405 GCA_037044495.1 Stegana nigrithorax | reverse complement strand
AAAGTGATAGAATTGCCAAAGTTCGACCCTGATGTCTCAGATGTGGATGCAGCTCCATGGTGTAAAACTGCAGAATGATAATGTCGGAAAATTCGTTAGAAGGGAGTGCACTGGTTATTGCACTAAGCAGCTCATTGAAAGGAGGCGCATCGCAATGGTTGTCACAAATTTGCTATGCAGAAATAACATGGACAGAGTTCAAAGTACAACGATATGAAGGTGTAGAGACTTCGGCCGCCATTTTCCTGAACATCATGAATGGACAACCGAAAGCAAACGAGGGTCTATCAGTATATGCAAGCCGATTGGTGACGACATTAATGATGAAGTGGAAACAAATGAACCTAGATGAAAAAGCAGTTTCATTCGTTTTGGCACATGCATCGTAGATAGACACGAGGCAAAATATCAAATATCAAAACACGAAGCGAGCTGCAGCAGCAGTTAAAAGCATATGCCTTTATTACGAAGCATAATGCGTAACTGACTTCAGACTATGCAATGGGACCTGACCGTAAGACGTACAAACCGTCGCCGATGGTGAAATGCCATTATTGTGGGCAGCATGGTCGCAAAATTGCAGAATGCCGCAAGAAAAAAAAACAGACGAGAGTAATTTACCGAAGCGAGTCAGATGCAAATTAGTTCAATACAACACGATAACGAGGGGCAGTGACGTGTTTTAAATGTAGAAATATTGGCCATATCGCAACGATGTGTACACGAAGACTAGAAGCATAGAGTAAAAGTAACATACATGAACAGCGAGTAGATGTCTGCACAATAACGGAAACGAAGGGAACATTGTTCCAATGTGGTGAGCTAATTCCATTTATCTTTGACTCGGGTTTAGAATGCTCTTTAATTGGGTGGAAGATGGCAAATAAGTTAGCTGGAAAGAGGATTTTCAACATAGTTGTGTTGAAGGACATTGGTGAAAATGCTATATATAGTAACTTACAAATTGAAGCCACCGATCAAATATGTCAATATACTCTAATATAAAATTTCGCATAGTAATGGATAAGTTGATAAAGTATAATGTAATGATTTGTAGTGACATTTTGAGAATTGGCTTCGATATTGCCATGAAAATTTCAATATTTACAACGCAAAAGCTGTTTATACGATTTCCGATATAATTAAAGTAGACTACTAGTAAATGTAAATGTGAACGGATATCCGTTGCCATTGATATTTGATCCGGTTGACAGATGGCGTGCTGGCAGATTTTTCTCAAGTTTGAATGTTGCAAGTGGTTTCTGTCAGTTGCCTATACGATTTGCTTCGAATAAATGCACGACATTTGTAACAGCTGAAGGTGGGTTAAAGTTTTTATCGATGCCTTTTGGGTTAAAGAATGCCACATCAATATTTCAGCGGGCACTAACACGAGCGTTAGGTGAATTGGCATATTCCTATGCCATTGTGTACGTTGATGATATTTTGATTCTGGCAGGCTCGGAAGAAAAAGCATTCGATCGACTGAAGGTGGTGTTGGAAGTTCTGATCAAAGCTGGATTCTCTTTTAATATAAAGAAGTGCACGTTCCCTAAGTCTAAAGTGCAATTTTTTGGTTATCAAGTTCACTGTGGTGAAATTAGACTAAATCCTCGTAAGAAATACGCGTTGGTATGTTTACCCCAACCACAATCAGTTACATAACTGAGACAATTAATAGGTTTGACATTATATTTTCGACTATTTGTGCCACAATTGTAAGAACAAATAAAATCATTGTATCATCTTACGTTTAAGAACAGTAAATTTGTTGGGAAACCAGAGCATTATTATCGAAAAAAAAAATATACTTGTTGTGCCTATAGATTAGGAGAGACTTCGTGCCAAATTTAGTGATTGTAGGTCTTACTGTTTCCAAGATCCGTGCGTTCATACGGACAGACGGACATGGCTACATCGACTCGCCTTTCGACGCTGATTAAGAACATATATACTTTATGGGGTCTGTCACGCCTCCTTCTGCCCGTTGAATACATTTTCACTACATTAATATATCCTTTACCATTTTTTGGTACAGGGTTTAAAAATTTTCCCTCAGTAAGTCATTTTTTTGGCCGATCGTTCCTATGGCAGCTATATGTTACACTTAATCGATTTTTATCATATTCAGGTATATGAATAGAAATTTTTTTACATTATTAAATCCAACATTTTTTAACGATATATTAATTAACTAAAATGTTTTTTTAGTAAATGTTGTTTTTCAGCCAACCGTTTCTATGGCAGCTATATTTTATAGGTTGAAAATAAAAAAAATATCAAAATAAACTTGTTATGCCTTTGGATTAGGAGAGTCTTAATGTAAAATTTGATTGTTGTAGGTTTAACGTTTACTATTCTTGGTACAGGGTATAAAAAAGAAAGATTGTACAGACACAAGTACTAAATAAATTTAATAAACTGTATTTCCCTTGATTTAAAAATAATGCATTTTTTTAACTTGTTTTGCTAGTTTTAATCAAAATCTATGTAACTCTCGAAGTCTATATAACTCGAACTATTATTTGTGGTTAATACGACTTCAAGTTGTAGAATTATTGAAATACAAAGTTAGGTTATATCTTAATGAGGGAATGTGTCAGAGTGGAGAAACATTTTTAAATCCCTGCTAAGTGCACGCTTCATTTTTTATCGAGCTATGCCCTTTCCAATGCTAAATCGAATAATTATCAGATAATGAATTTCGCAATTAGCAAAAATATTTCAATCGAATGCTAGCAACAGAAGCACAGACTGCGAGCAACGCAACAATGATTTATTATTCACTATTCAATTAACGCAAATGAAACTTTCGCGCTCGCCTTAACAACAATTAAAATGTCCATGAAACAAGCCGAGATTGTAACAAAGTTGAAAAAAAGGAAAAATTTAATCTCACTAAAAATGTTTGTACTGCCTGTCATGTCGGGAAGTTGCGAGTGTGTGTGTTGCGAGTCTGTTTGCGCTGTCTGCTGCACTAAGCGGAACGTTGAAATCCATGAAATAATGGAATATAACTATTAAAATCAGTTGCTAGTGAAACTTTGCATTTGCATTGCGAATCTTTACACAGATAAGATAAAGTTTTTTTGAACTGGCAGCCAAGGCGGGCAACAAGGGAGTGGGAAGCAACAGTAGCTCACTGAGCGGGTGAGTATAGCAGAGTGCGCTGAGGATGCTTAAAATGCATTTGAAATGCATTTTCGCTTCAGAGTAAAAGGATTTCTCATGCAATCGACGAAGTTGATCAAACTGGTGAAGAAGCGGCAGCCTGTTTAACTGACGGATACAATTTGGTGCTGGCAGCCACTCGGCGCCATTAAGTTATCTATTTTCCTACAGTATATGTTTGAAGTGCGATTTCGGGTTATTTATTTGGCGTGATTAAATGAAATTCAGAAAGGACACAATAAACGTAAAACTAAACATCAAAATAAACAAATAATAGCAATGAAAATGAAAAATACAAAATAAAAAGCCATCTTCAGATTTCGTTATCTTATGACCAAAATGAAAAGTAATGACAGCAGCAGCAGCAGCAGTTGCAATAGTCATTCGTATTCAGCAGGAAGCCAACATGCACAGCCACATTTGCAGTTATAACTGTTTCTATCCCTGCAAATAATAGCTGACAAAACCGCAAGGAATCTGTACATATGTGTAATAAACATGATAATAACAATAAACAATTTGGGAAATTGAAAGGATCAGCTCATGAGTGGCATCATTGGCAACACCAGCCAACTAACCAACTAACCAACCGACCAACCGACTAACCGGCCAAGCAGTGCAACAGCTCACCAACCACTGACAGAAGTAAACGAGTAGGAAGCAGTTTCGGTTTCAGCACTAGCAACGCTTTGGGGGTTGCGGTGCATGCACAAACTGAAAAATAGCGATAAACTGTCACTATGTTTGACACAAAAATAATTGAAAAAGTGTTCGGTCTGTGTAACGAGTTTTCGGAACGCAAATCTTGTCTTGAAGTGCCGTCTAAAGGGAAAAGAAAATCAGCTTGTGGTAAAAATGGGGATTACATTCGTTTGTTATGAAAGGATGCTTAACACCATGTTGTGTACATAGAAGTGAGTTATAGAAGTTAGGATTTTGACCAACAATTGCCGGGGTTAGTAGTGCCGATGGATTCGGCGATGCAAGGCGAAAGCATTTCAATCAATCTTTGAAGGCTGGGTCGAGTTGGGCTTGCGTGGATAATTGGTTGGTACTCGCTTGTGGCAAGGACAGGGATGAACATGAGAATGGCGTGCTTACCTCTTTCTCTTCACTCGCACTATCTATAGCTTGCCGCTGCGATAGTGCACTGGCCGGTGGCCGCCAAAGAGTATTCGCTTGAAGGCCTGTCGAAACTCGGGACTGAATATTGTGTAGATGACCGGATTGAGTGTTGAGTTGAAGTAGCCCAGCCAGAGAAATAGCGACGACACACTGTCGCTGATGTCGCAGGACTCGCAGAGGGGCATTGTGATGGCCATCACGAAGAACGGCAGCCAGCAGATGACAAAGGCGCCGGTGATGATGGCCAAAGTTTTGGCTGCCTTCCGCTCGCGCTTCGCTTCCAGCGTCTCCTTGCGCTTGTTGACTTTCTGCTGCGGATTGACAATACTCGAGAGTGGCTGCTGCTGCTTAGGGCGGGGCACTGGCGTTACTTGCCCAGATGCATTTGCCGAGCTGCACAAGGGACGTGTCTGCATTTGACTATTGCCGCTGCTCAACGTATTTGCATTAGCTAGGATTGTTGTTGCCCCTGCTGCTGTTGTTGCTGCTGCTGCTGTTGCAGCGGGCGGTGTTTGCGGTGAGAGCGCCGATATCGATGTAATTGTCGTGGCAGTCGATGTGCTCGCTCCGCCAGTGCCACTGGTAGCCACTTTTGCTCCCACTTTCGCTGTTTGCTGCTGCTGCTGATGGCGTTGCATTTGTTCGAGTTGCTGCTGAAGTTGCGGATCCGCGAGCACTTCGACGCTGGCGCCTCCATTCTCTGCCGCATTTGCGCTTTCGACTATGATAAATTTGGTGGGTGCATTGGCGCCTACAATAGCGCCGGCGTTGTTCAAGGCTGCTTCCGCTGTTTCCGCTGCAGTTGTTGCTGTTACCATTGTAGCGGACTCGGTGTCCGTTGCTGTTGCTGCCGATGCTGTTGCTGTTGTCAATGTTGTGGTTGCGGTTAACAATGCTGCTGATTTTTCATCTAGCACGGCTGCGGCTGATTTTGTTGTTTCGACAACTGTCGTTGTCTCTTGACTCTGAACTGCTGTTGATGACGTTGCTGTTGCTGCTGTTAACGACGTTGCTGGCTTGTGCTGTTTACTACTGGCAGAATGTTGTTGGTTCGCTAGCGCAACGAGGTGGGAGACAGTCGATATTTGGCTAGAAGAAGTTGTTGGCACCTAAAAGACAAAATGGAAATAAGCATTGCATGATTTGCATTTTACTTTGATAATAAAATCATTTTGATATTGTTTTTTTCGGCAAAATGTTGCTTCAAAATCACCAATCTGGCTTGTGGTTGAATTTTTTAAAACTTGTAAGGGATAGTGAGTTACTCGCAATGACCGAACATATGCTCAACCCCTAAAGATGGCGGCGCTCCTCTATCCCATGGAGGAGGCATTGAGCGCTGTCATGGCCTGACACTTGGTCCACCATGGACGCATTAGTCTATGAACCTGTCTAGGCGTCACGTCAGCGGCTTGCAACTGACCGGAGTGGCGGAACGGAGGCTTCTAGGCACGCGTCGGAATGTTTTATTGGCCGAGAGCAGTTGTGGCTGATTAAGAGCGGCATCTGGGACAGCTGTGACAGCCTACTTGGTCATTAAGATGCAGAACGGCATGGCATTTGTTTGGCGAAAGACACAACAAAAATGAATTATAAGACTTCTTCTTCTTCTTGTAGTTCCTTCTCGTTTTTTGTTGTGGTTTTTTTATAGTCCTCTTTCTTGAGTTATTATTTTCTTTGTTGTTTTCAGTTTATTTAAAATAAACCGAAACACGAATACACGCGCAGATACTCGCAGTACATGTAATTTAACATTTTCCAGTTGGATTCAACGGACACACAAATCATTTAAATGGCATGCATTACTTTACTGCCGGCGCCATGCCGAACCCCCCCACAGAGGGTTTTTTATGCGTTTTATGCAGACGAATTTCATGGTTTTTACTTTTCGGTTGAGGTTATAAATTTTGTAAATAAATAAAATCAGCGCGTAAATATTTATTTTCGTTAAGCACGTTGCGCATTTAGGTTCGGTCCTTCTCTGTTGTTCGGTTTAATTTTATATGCCGACAACAAAAAGGTTCCTTCAATATCTACCTGTGGCAGGCAGGCCAACGTACAGGTAGACGGACGTCCAGGTGTACATTGGCAGGCGGACAGATTGGTAGGCAGGCGACAAACCGACCGACTGGCAGTCAGCACACAGGAAGGTAGGGAGGAAGGTAAATAGGTGAGCAAGTATGACCAAAGTAGCCAATGGGGAATTGTTTAGCTTGGCAGTGTGGGTTTATTTGCTAAGTATGAATCGCCAGTAACGATGCCTGTCATAACAGCATACGGCTGTGCCGTTTCGTCCTGTGCCCTCAGGCTCTGCTTGGCTCTCCGTCTGATGCGCTGTTTGGTGTTCTCGCATTCGGCGCATAAAGTCTATAAACATGTTTTAAGCGAATTATAGAAGCGTAAAGCGCTAAAATCAACTTTATGTGTTATAAATTTTCCATATAGACGCTCGCGCAGGTGTACTCAACGCCCAGCCTTGCCGCGTCTCGCTTCGCCGAGCTTTGCTCTGCTTTACACTGCTTTGCTTTAGATTGCTTCGCTGTTTCAGGCAGCGTAATTTGAGTACGTTTTTACTGGGCATTTAAATCCTTAATGTTGGCGCCATTTGAAAAGTAACCAAATAAATTTTATTACTTTGATTTTTACAATTTCCGGTCGCCGTTTAGGCCCACGAGCGGCCCAGCTGCCGATAGATCTTAAGGATAGGGAAGGGGTTGCAAATTGTGTATATGGAGTTTAACGTTGTGCAACCAAATGCCAAATTGTGACACGGTTACAGCCAGGAATCACACACGAAAGCCAACTAACCAGCTCATCATCATCATCATGTAATTTCTACGCAACCTATGTTTAGGTTTCAATCTCCGCTTAAAACCAATTAATTTCGTTTTTGATACAATAAAATGTTGGCAAATTTGCAAATGTGTCTTCATAAAGCTGTTACAAAAATAATGATACGGCTTAGCTTAACTGACATTGCACAATACTCGCATTTCTTCATGTATGTATGTGTGTAAGTATGTACATATCTACATTTGAACACACATACCGATGCGAAAATAAATGGGCATTGACATAGACTAATTGCAAAAATGGACACACTCGCATCATGCGGCTTAACCACACGATTCAACTGTACTCTCCTACTTGCGTGGATGTCTATTTATAAATATACATACTTACACAGATACATACGTATATACTCGTATGTACATATGTGCATGCCTGTGAGTGCATTATGTGAAACGAGTATTTGCTGGCAAAGTTTTAACAGTAAAATTAACAATTACGCTCGTCCACAAATAAATCCACATATATACATACATATGTACATGCCTTTCGCCGTGCCGTCTCATGTACCAAGAGAATGTAGTTTCAGTGTGAAAAATTTACTAATTTGCGGTGGCCACTGGGCAGTGTGTCCGCTGGAATTACTCGTATTTGAATTCTAATGAAGCCACTCTTCTAAGGAATTGCTTGGTATTCTAAACCAAAGACTTAAGTGCGTGTGTGGGTACGTAAGTAGTTTTCCGGCTACTGACTTATGGCACCCACTTGCAGACTCCATCAATCACAATTTCGACACTGTGACACAACTCATTTCTGATTTTGTCAGCTGTCGAAGAGGTAAACCACATACATATGTAATTTCTGTGTTGTTTTAATCTCGTGATTTGGCAATATAATCAGAGCACGAAAACGAAGAAGAAGCCGAAGTCTATAAGTTACTGCAAACCGGTGAGTAAAATAAAATTTGCTCTCACAAAATAATAATGGAAAGCATATGTGCATAGCATGTAGGCTATAAATATTATCAAAGGCAATGTTATAAAAGTGTTTTTCGTTTTTTACGTCCTACGAAAGTTGGAATTTTTGTACTGTATTCTTTTATTTAAAAACAGTCTCAATGTGGGACAATCATTAACTTGCGTAATTTAGCCTTAATTGGTAGCAGAATATCCAATATATACATTTTTACAGCATGACTATAACTGGGAAAGGAAAAGTTTATTGCGGAAAGTGGGAAGATTTTTGATTGATCTCTTCTGATATCCATGGGAATTTGAGTTCTTTGTGAATTTCCACATTAGTTGTTAACAGGTGGGCACCAGTTGTCATTCTTAAGACTTTGTTTTGGAACCTCTAAATCATTTTGATATTTGAGGCACTAGTCGTGCTTCACAGTTGAATGCAGTAGGTCCAGATAGTTTCCATTATGGCCTTTTGTAGTAGCAGTCGCATTTAGCTGATTCTTTTTTGCTATAGTATGGGGTCGACATGTGAGTCTTCTCTCAAAGGTGAGGTCAAGGTATTTAACTGTCTCTCCATAACGATTTAAACCATGTGTGTACAAGATGTCTATAATTCAGGATTCATCATTGGCGCATCGATCGTAAAATTTCCTATTCTCTAGATAAGATTTAAGGAACAGGAAGTATAATATCGGTAATCTCATCTTTATGGCTATAAGTGAAGTTCTTGCTCCTTAAGCAGAAGTGTGGCAACAAATTGGTTTCGTAACTAAGCAATTCTTGGCTACAAATCTTTTAAAACCAAGTTTTTTTTTATTTTCTGTGGCGATGACACTAGAAATTCCAAATGACAGACGTGAAAATGTTGTTGATTAATTTGAATGGTACACGGGATAGTTCGTTTTTAGGTATTCCTATTTTCAGACCAACATTTGGGCATTATTTCTGCAATTATTGCAATTGCACATAGCATAGAGACATGCACATGTGTCTTATATTGTATATGTATGCAAACTATTCGATGCATATGGGCGTCCGTTTAAATGAATTGAGGATTTGTTTGAGTTTGCATCATCGTAGGAAGCATTTGTGTTTGCATTGTTTGAGTGCGATTGGGCGTTTATTTATTATCGTGAGTGTTGGTCAGGTGCTTGTGGGCCTTATTCGTCTTCCTATTGCACAAATATACAATACATATGTAATGTGCATACATGTGTCTGTCCATTATTTGAGATGCGTGTGTTCTGCTTTGGGTGTGTGTTTGTTTACTTCTTAACTTTGTTGCCCATTTCTGGTTACGGTGCGTAAAAGTAACAACAACGAAATGGAAGAGCTCGCCAAGGCAGAAATTAAATCAATATCTTTGTTGAATATTTACGTAAAGATTGTGTGGAGACAAAAGCAAAAGCCAAGCAATGGCACAAACGCAAACGCAAACACAGGCGCAAGGACAAAGCCAAAAAGGAAAACCCTACGAAAAAATTAATCGGGCGAAAAGTCGAAATAAATAAATACGAAGAAATCGTTGCTAAGCAAATGGAAACGAAAAATGTTGTAAGGCTATAAGCCATCAACATATTTTGCTCAATTACTCAAGCGTATTGAGTCTCTTGTTAGTTGTTGCCGATGCTGTTGCTTGCCCTTGCTGTTGTTGCTGTCATTGCTGCTGTTGCTGTTGTTGCTGTTGTAGCTGCTGATGTTGATGTTGGCGTTTGCCTTCATGGCACTTTTGCATTTGTTTGTCATTTGTTGTTGTTTGGCGCGTCCTAGGCATAAGCCTTGTCCCTGTTGCTTATCGTTTATTTGACTTTCCTATTACTTAACCTGCACAAAACCTGTGCGCTTGGCTTGGCGTCGCGCCGCTCTTTGCTGTCCCATGGCTGACCCTTGGGCGTCGACATGCCTTACAAAATGCCACTACGTGTTCGCTTGTTTGTTCAACGCAACCTATTAACCCGGCAAAAGTAAACGGCTGCTGCATGCGCCAGCGACCGCCGAATAGTGATTTCAGCATTGGACCCACTCGACTCGGCTCGGCTCGGCTCGACTCGACTCGACTTTGCCATTGCCACCTTTTCAACGCAGTGTAATGTCTAAGCAATTTATTTATTTTTTATGGCTTTCACTTTGCCGTTGCCTTTTCATTTTTATTTCGTTTGCTTTTCGTTTATTTTTTATCCATTCCTCGGTGTGTTTCGTTTCGGCTCGTCCCGTCGCTCGCTCTCTCTCCTCTTCGAGCTCGGTGCCGCTTCCTCGACCCTCACCGCACATGTTCTTTTCGCTGGCTCTGTTTGCAGAAGTCTGTCGAAGCTTATTATATGCACATAATGCTAAATTTAATGTATTATTATTGAATGTGTTTGTATTTGTTTGCATTTTCTGGTTGCCTTTGCTTTTGACTTCGACTGCCACTTCTTGGCTCCTTGTTTGTCGTCTTTTGCCTCTCGGTTTCGGGTTTTTGGGCATAAAAATAAACTTGGAGTGTATAAAATGCGGCTTAATAAAAATTCAGTTTTTTCTTTACATTTCTTGCAGCATAAATAAAAGAAATAAAAACAAGTTAAAATGTGCTGCATTTTATCGCTGACATTATGTTGAGTAGGTAATTTTTGGATTTAGAAAGGCTGCCGCGCCAGCCGCGTGTGCTGCGTCCTTTCGCCTGATTCTCTTAAATTTGTAAGCTAGTTCGTTTAGCCTCTGCCTGCTACGTGCTTTAAATGATATTTTGGGACTTACTCAGTTGCATTTAAGCCGCTTAGTCAGGGCCCTAGGATACACAGAGCAGAGTTCAATTCAATTAATGTACACGATGTGAATTGTTTATGGCATTCTAGATTGCAAAATGAGAGCGAGTCTACCCACCTACCCACCACATGCACACGTGTATGTGTGTGGATATGTATAAGTACTGTGAAACTCTCTTTGTGGACATACCTCATTTAGTCATTTTTTCTGAATTATAATCGCATTTGCCATAACCTCTCTGGGTTGGACATCTCTCTTGTATTCACAGTTAGAGCTTATTCTTTGTTCCATTAAACGAAAAGTTTAAATTTCAGATTTGCTTGCATGCTGAATTAAAATGATCCATTTACACAATTTGGCTATCCTTGCAGAACAAATCTGCTCAAAGTGGAAAGTTAAAGAAAAAACCAATGCTTACATTTTAATTGATTTATGCTTATGGAGGGTTCGTGTTTGGTTTGCGCCTTTATTCATTTCTTTAGCTTAAAAGTTTGTTGTCTGTCTTGGCCATTTCTCAATTTAATGCTGTGAATGGACATTTGTTATTAGTTTACTGCGTCTACAGCAAAAAAAGAAATATTTTGTTTAACAATATAGCTGCTTGCATTCCTTGCATTAAAGTAAAGAATTTTAAAAGTACGATTCACTGGACAGAGTTGCAGCGACTGCTCCCTTATGCAGGGGTTATCCTGCATTAGCGAAAAGCAAACGCCTGGGATAGTGCGCATATGCTGTGTGAATAGTTCATTAGATATACGCCCAGCACTCTATTCCAGTTATACAATTATTAGATGAACCATTGGCTGATGCATAATTTTTAATTGCTAAAATTGTGATGCCTCTTATAATTTGCTTTTGTGCTTTAATATTAACATGTTTGTGAGTGAAATATCGGCGTGAATGTACGAGAATATATATACAAATACATGTAGGATGTAAGTATGAAGGAATACATACATATATAAATATGCGTATCTTAACTCCCAGTGGAGTACACTTTGTGATTTCTCTTATTTTGTTTTTGGTTTTTGTTGAAATTTCGAGTTGAGTTTAGCAATATTTCCTAAAATTGATTGATTGAATTGGCTTAGTTTGGACATTTGCATAGCTTTTCGTCTGACGGCATCAGCCACGCAAACATTATTACATTTAAATATCTTCATGTGAAGTTGCCAATAAAAAAGCGGAAAAAGATGGGCAAAATAAAAATAGGAATCAGAGAAGAGAAAGGAAAGGCAACCTTAAAATACGAACCTCAATGCCAGCGCGACTCTTGCTATCAACATTTGAGCTGCTGAATTCAGTGTCCTCAACCGTGTTAACCGTGTTCGTAGAATTGCCCTCGACGAGGCTCAAAGCGATTGTGTTGTTGGTGTTGCCGGCATTGTTGCTGCCAGATGCAATGTTGGCCTTCTCAGTTGTAGATTTGCGAAGCCGCAGCCTGAGACGTTTCCGCTTCTTTTGAGCTCCTGAATCCGGCTGCAAAAAAACGAGAAGAAAACAAAGCAAAAACGATGAAAATTGCAATCAAACCTCGGCAGCAACGCATTTTGATTTTCACGGAAAACTCACAATGGGCTGAGCGCTCTCAGTCAATCTTTAAGCGCTTTTCAGGCTATTCAGGCTACTCCTAACTTAAAATTAAACTCATTGCCAATTGCCTTTTGGTTGCTTTTGTGTTAGTTTATTTTCGTTTTCAATTTCGTTCTCTTCGTTGCCGTTGAGTCAAAAAAGGGAAATGCAAATTTGACCTCTTGATGCTTCAATAAACCGCAATTTGTACGCATATGAAATTCAACTGGTTCCGTATTTTCGCATTTTCTCTTTGTTGTAACTTTTCCTTTGTAATTTTTTGCGTTTGACTTTTTCTTTTCCTTTTTAGCTTTTAAGTTTTTGTTGGTCTTAGCATTAATCCAAATAAAACTAAATTCCATCTAGAAGAAGTTTGTGATTTTGGTTTTTCTGCCTGTCTGTCCATCTGTCCGTCTGTCTGTCTGTGCGTCTGTCTGCTCGTCCACTCCAGCCACTGCCTTTTCCATCGCCTGCTTTAGAAGTTATTTACATTTAGGTTCACCTTTAACCTTTTTTGGTTAGTTGATGTGGTTTTTGTCGAATTCGTGTCACCGTGTCACCGTGTCGCAGTTCCCAGCATTCTTTAAAAGCTTCTGTCTTTTATGTTGCTGCAGTCGATCCTACCAAATTAAAGTAATTGAGTAGTGAAACCTTTGCCAACATTGTGCCGTCAACTTTTGCGCAGTTACTTGGCCACTTTTTGTATCGTTTTAGCGTGCGGATTGTTATGATAAAACCGACATTGGTTTAAATAAAATTATGCTGATTTGGTATTCGTATGCGGAAATTCGCAGATAAGTCTGGAATGCAGCAGCACTATGCCAACACCCATCCACCCACCGGTAGCGGTGAGCGATGATGATGTTGATGCCATTGCCGTTGTCGCCGACGGAGGCGTTGAAGACGGGGACAATAGGTGATAATGATCATAATGACGATGGCAACGATGGAGTGATAGAAGCGAGAAGATGGCAACGATGACTTGGCCAGAAGGCGCAGTGGATTCAAAACAATATTTCCTTGTGCGTGCCCCGAATTTGTATTCATTTGCCAAACACATTCCAATCACTTGGATCGACCGTAGATGGCTAAAGAATTGTGAAAATACTATTAAACGATTGCCTAGAATGCCTGTGACCTGCACTTTGCCGCCATGGACAACTTTAGAATAAAGAATGAAACAAAAATTGCTGCAGCATCCGCATGAGTATGACTAAGTTGATTTTGAAATGATGCTTTGTCATAAAATTAACCGACATTTGCGCAAAGCGCCTGTGGATATGCTAGGAGCCAGGCCAGCTAACAAGACTTAAAAAGAATTCTTTTTCCATTAATTGCCGCCGAAAACAAAGACACCAGCCGGGGTCCGGGCGGAACCAAACATGCACGAGCGAGAGAGCGGACGCCATGGAATGCTGAGCCAGCAGACCAGAACTGGCAAACCGCAAAACGCCCGCATCTCAATTAGGATCAAACGAGCTCCGGCTTCAGTTTGCATTGGAGCTGCCGCCGGCGCACGCTCTGCTGGGTCACACCCCTTGAAAGTGCCATTTAGTGTCGGAAATTTTTAAATGTGCGCGTGTATGTTTGTGGAAATTGGTTCTTGACTGTTGCTAATTAAATGATGTGTCATGAGCCACATGAGTTGACATTTCAGTGGCAGCTGCGTTGGCGTTGGCATTGCCACTGACACTGACACTGGCTTAACTTAACTTCGTGCGTATTGTGTGTTGCGTGCTGCGAGCTGCGTTGGTTGCTGGCTAAGAACACAGACAGTTGGCCGACTCTGTATTATCTCGACTAAGTTTATCTTATTGAAACATTATTGCATGTGCGGGAGTGTCCCTGCTAGTGAGTGTGTGTGGGCACAAATTGTATACGTGCTTATATATACATATATACACATGCACACACATACATGCATATGCCGAAAAAGGACAAGTAAATATATCATATTCGACGTGATGCGGGTAATCAGCCAATTGTATTCGTGGCGCTGCTGGGGGACGAAGTTGTGCTTCTGAAATGGCTGGCAACTGTTTTAGCTGTGTTTTAGCCTTTGGTGCATGTGTTGCTAGGCACGAGGACAAGGCCACGTAGAATGCCAATGAACAAAAATTCAGATATCCCTTAGAACGCGCCTTAGGCACTATAAGGGATATTTCTGGGATGCTATGGCATTTACTCCTTATACCCAACCAAGAATTCTGTGAGATGAGAGTATCAGTTTTTCTCTTCTCCTTGGGATATGACTTTGATTGCGCCTTAGGCTCTATAAGGAATGTTTTTGGGATGCTATGGAGTTTGCTCGTTATACCCAACTGAGAAATCTGTCGCGACAGATTTTCTCATATGTGTCAGCAAGCACACGCGCCAGTTGGCCTGATATAAGTAAATAGGCATTATTTATTTCACTCTAATTTCTAAACTAATTTCCGTATGTGCAACTAATTGCGCGTTTTAGCCGAACACTTTTGCCAAAGCTGCTAAAGCACTTCAGTTAATTTATGAAAATTGTTTCTTGATTCAATTGTGCGGCCGCATTGCTAAGTCGAATGCCGCTGGCCCTGTGTGCCCAGCATCTCTGCAAAGGACCTTTCGAGCTGTGAGTGCGTTTTGCCTCATGCATATGTATTCGAATGAATGGGATAAGCCCTGCTTCTTTATTTAATTTCGACACATATGTGTATTCCTGGTTTAGTCATATTTACTCCTCCGCCTTGCCCCGCTTCCAGTTTGGCCAAGCCATCTTGCCGGCTCGCTCGGCTAAGTGCGCTTTAATGTTGCTTATTGTAATATGCTCAGAAGATATTGTCAATATTGTTAACAGCATTTCTAGCCAGACGCTTGCCTGCTGTTTTTATGGTTGATGATATAGTGGATGCTTGCGTACAGTGTAGTGATGGCTAACAATGCAGATTTCGCTTTATTGTGAGCTTTTGTGAGCTTTGTTTTGGCCGCTTGCAAACATAATTGTATGGCTCAAGTGGCCAAGGTCTCCCACGTATGTGTAAGCGTGTGCTTTAATTTCCATGTGCTGCCACGCATACACATATAGCCACACATGCATGTGTCTTGTGTCTACTGCTTCTGTACTTGCTACTTACAATTTATTGAAATAAAATAATAAAAGAAAAACACATACATGTGTACCTTTGCAACATATGTACAGCGTATGGAAGAGTTATTAACATCGTGTCGACAATCTTACGGAAAGTCAAGCGTCGAACTCCGTGTGCTGAGCCACGAAACAACAGCCTCACTGTGTGCGAGTCTGCCGAGCGACCACATGGGGAACAGCTTCCCTGCGAAGGCATTGCGGCGTTTTCGCTTTCGTATGTGGATGTGGATGTTCAGTTTGTGCGGTGGTTTTTGCCCAGATGCCGAGGACTGATTGCTTTGTGTAGCTGCGTGCAGCTGCGTGCGGCCGATTACTCAAAGACGATGAGGCCATGTGGCATGCGAGGGGGTGGGGCGTACTTTGGCTTGGCCGACAGTGCAATTGATTATTAATGTGTGAATGGGTTTAAATTGGTGTTTGCAGATAAATACTTGGCTAACTGATAATGGCTTTATGCTTTATTTGCCTAATAGAGCCGGGAATCCTGTTCACTTAATTACAAGTTCAACGCGTCCTACTGTAAGTTGGAACAAGTCACATGGACGCTGTTGCGCTGGGAATAGGATAACAATGTGCAATGTGCAATATGAGGCAGTCTCACCGCGAAACTGTATTTAGTATAATAATCTTTCTCATTGAGCCCGTTTACGAGTTTTCCACTTAATTAAGCAAATCATTTAATGCGTGAACTGGATGCGCTTTTCTCCAGTTCAAAGTATTTGAATAATTCGGTGCGTGACTATTTTGGTGCTTATTGTAGGCGTTGAAGGCTTTTTTATCTATATCGAGTTTTGTTGCTTAAATTATTTTTGAACAAAGCTAAAAAGCTCAAAGCCATAAAAGGTCACATACATATACCCAAAAGGTAATAATGATGACCAAATAGAAAAAAGAAAGAAAAAAACATTTCGAAAAATATTTTGCACAGATATAATTAAATAAAATTTATGCGCTATGTGGCTAACAAATGCGTCAGACAGTGTTTCGCCATTAAATTCGAAATCGCTGGCGATGCTGAATACGAATCTAACAAATGTGTTTGACCCTCGTCAAGACTTAAGTGAAAAACAATTTTGCAATTTGAAAGCATTTAGTTAAAAGAAAAACAAAAAATTAGTATCTAAACAAAAGCTACAAACATAAACAGAAAACAAAAAACAAAAGCATGAAATAAATAAATAAATAAAACGAAATGAAAACGAAAAGTACAAGTGTAAATACTTTTTGAAATCAACAAGCGAGCAGGGCCAGGCCGGTGGGCAGGTGGGCAGGTGGGCTAGGGGTGCTAGGTGGGTCAGGTGGTCAGTTGGGCAAAAGCCAACGCAAAAGAAGAAGCAGGAACAGAAACAGGAACAGAAGCAGAAACCAATGCCAAGCATTAAATATTAGACGAGAAGTCCGTGTTGAACCTTGCGTTGACATGTGGCTAAAATGGAGCAGGCACGTGTCGGACTGCGGGGGATGGGATGGGAATGGATGTTAAGAAAAGGATGTGGGCACACTTGGTATACGTATTTGTTTGTTTGAGTTGACATCAACGAGTGGCCAACTTGTCTTGTTTGCGCATTGAATTTGTGATTCAATGACTTTAGCCTTTTTTCGTCTCGGGCCCAGTACTGGGACAGGTAAGTGGGAACAAGCAGAAGCCACTCACGATTCAGCAGCAGCAGAAGCAACAAAGTGGTCGCAAACACTTTCACGTCACATGGTAATTTTAAATTTGAACTTCACTTTTGCAGTATCGGTTTAGGTACACATACTTTTACTCACACATTCGAAATGACATATTCGTATAGGTATGTATATGTATATAACTGTGCACCGGCTCTGTCGAAACGCCACGGCAACCACAAAAACAGAAAGCAACAAGAAAAGTTCAATGCAAGCAACAAACGTCTGAGCTGAGTATTTGCGGTCGACTCTCCTTTTCTCAATTTCTTACTTGTTTGTATAATTTTATTGCTCAAAGCTTTCTCATTTCACCCTTGCCTCTTCCGCTTTCTCTTTGTGTCTCTCTCCACCTCTGTGAGCTGGACTGCTGGCTGGCGTGTACGAGTGTGTGTGTGTGTGCATGTGCGTGTTCATGTGCCACTACATGTATGCATGTACAATTTATTTATTTACTTTGTGTCCACGTTGCGTATACTTTATGTTAATTCGCTTTTCTTGCCGACTGACCGAACTCCTGGTAAGTTTCCTTTCACTTTCACTTTCATTTTGGACGCAGTTCTTAATTATTTATGGTAGAAATATAAACTGTGAAAACTTTATGCACTTAAATGCTCTGAAATGGCTGTTTATGGTTGAACTTTTTAAAGAATCTCGAAATGGCATAACATTCCATTTAAAGTCGACTTCTGAAGTTGCTTTAATGCAAATAATATAAATTTATTAAAATTCTGAGAGATGGACACGGATTTCACGCACTTTGACTAACTTTAATAAACATGCGCCTAACAATGTACATGGTGTGAGTTAATCTGCTGGTGTAATAGTGCAAAAGGATTATTTCTTGCCAAAAGATAATTCCAATGTGGAATGTCGAAATGCAAGGATGCTGATTATTATGGTGTAAAGGCTGCAGAGCGAAGCAAACCGCACTCCAGGCAATATCCGGCTGCAACGTAGTTTTGAGGTCGCGGCCTCTGCCTCGGTCAGGGCTTACTTCATTAGGCGCGCAATAGAATTTGCGGTTGGAATGTTGATGTGGGCTCATTATTTTCAATGGCTCTGCGTGTTGTTGCTTGCTGTGCAATGTTGTTTATGTTTTGGCAAGAGAAGCCACTATTGCAGTCTATTTTCGGGCACAGTTGCGGCCGCTTTTGCTGCCGGTGCACCGATGCGGCTCCATTGGCTTAAATCCGAAAATATAATTTCGATAATAACGCGAATAGTGCAACGTGACTGCAGGCATGTGCAACAGTGAAACAATGAAACAATACCGACAATGCCGACAATGCAACAAAGAAGCAAAGCCAGCAACAACGACAGGACACGTGATTAAAGTTCAAAGTTGAATGTGAAATACTCGCGATGCAATCGTACATATGCATGAACTCCTGGCATGCAAGCACACGTGTGCACTTGCTAAGGGCTGAGCACTCACAAACACACATACACACCCAAGCACAGAGATTGCTGCTTCGTTGTGCCTTCGCTTGTGTGCGCACGAGTTTTCGTTGTATGAGCGAACTATGACTATTTAATGGCGAACAAATCGTGCACAGCAATTGTCGCTGCAGCTGCGGCAACATGCAAATGCAAATGGAAATGCAATTGTAAGAGCAAGGAAGTGGGAAAGCGGGGAAGAAGAAGGGGCCTGCTGATATCGTTGACAAGTCACGACAGCCATCGTCAAGATGATTTTCTTATCGACCATTCAGCCGGAGCTGCATTTTGCTTCCACATAAATGTCAACCCTTTCAATTATTTATTCATTCCTTTTATTCTATAGTTATTGCTTGGTTCGCCGTAACCGCTCCGCACGATAAGAAGCGAATGACTTCAACACATACACACATCTGCACGACGTGCTCCCGCAGGCAGGGCTCGAGCGAACTCACCTGTACATGTAAGAGTACAAGATCCAACTGCCAACTGCCAACGGCAAGAGGCATTGAGAGGCTGTCGAGCTGAGGGGATGTGATGCTGTAGGTATGTGGGGCTGTGGTTCCTTGGGTTGTGTGGTGCATACTCACCTGATTATTATTTGCCGCCGCATCGATGGGCCTGGGACGACGGCGGTGGATGCGCTTGCGTGCGGTCTGGTAGATTTTCCAATAGAGCGCTAATATAACCGTCAGTGGCACGTAGAATGTGCAACAAGTGGCGAATACCTGAAACGAACACCGGAGGCATTATGTAACGAGAAGACATCCATTTTGCTGTTGAAAGCATGCGAAATGTTAAACTTACATTACGTATAAGGTATAAATTACTTTGTATGGGTAAGTGCATGTCGAGGAGTCGGTGGGGATTTCGTGTATGTGTGTGCGTGTGTGTATGCGAGTGCCTCAGCGTCTGAGTAGGACGTGTGGCAGTGAAAGTGATTTATGTATTGCGAGAAGCTGTTGTTAAATTTTAGTTGTTAGCTAATGTGTTCTTGTTCGTGTATTCATTTTTTGTTGATTCCGATCGTCCGTTGTCTGTGGTCTTCTGTCCATTGTCCGTTGTCCGTTGTCCGTTGTCCGCTGTCCATTGTCGAGTGAAACCAATGACAATGGCTTTGACTACCTGATAGCCCACATCCTGGGAAACCATGCATTTCTGCTGTTCGATGCGCTGCAAGTAGTCCGGGTCCTTCCAGCCGAACTGTGGCGCCAGGGAGACAATCACGGCGGCGGTCCACACGCAGAATATCATCATGAAGACGCGCCGACTCGTGCGCGAGTGGATGTAGTCGATGTTGGTGACAGCCCAGTATCTGCAAATAAAGTCAGTTTACGTTTACTCAACGGAACAAGCCACTGACATCCTGGCACTACTGACTAACTTAAAAGGATACCTTACTTAAATGTCCCACATCGCGACATGGACTGCACACGGAGCTACCAGATCACAACCCTCACTTGCAGCCCACTGCAGCAGCTGACCTGCCGTCATCTATACATCGACTATAGTGTACCGAGTACACATACCATACATAGTGCGAACGAGTGCATCCATGAATCGTTGCTTCCGACACTTGTAGGTGTCAGGAGACAGTTTCGAAAATGGCGCGACTGAGTTTAATATTACAAAAGTTTGATTTTAAACTGTGTTTAAAATTTGCGTATGGAAAGAGGTGTGGGATGTGTGGCCGATAGCTCCAATATGCGCTGTGGGTTGTTGGAGTCGCTTGGGGAGGTGTGCGCAATACGAGAGTACATTTGAAATATGCAAAACAGTTGGAGACACATGGGGTACATAAGTACATATATCACGAGGAGATTTCAAATGAAACGGTAAAGCTAACTTTCGTGTTGGGTTCGATATATGTTTTCCGTTTTGCATGTTTTGCTTTGTTGTTTCCTGTTCAGACTGAGTTATCCCATGCCCCCCTACATTTTTGAGCTTTTCTAACAATTGGGGGTTTCATTTCTTTGTTTTTTATTTCGGTTTTTTCCTATTTTTTTCTCATAATTTCTGTGCCAAACTTGTTCCACTTAAAGGGGACAGGCAAGCTGCCAGTCAGGCAGACAAGTAGGAAGCCAGTCAGGCAGGGAGGCAGGCAGGCAGGCATGCAAACGGCGAGTCAGAATTTTGCGAATTTCCCCTGCTTTTCATTTATTTTTGTATTATTTTTTTTATGGTTACGTTTGTCTTCTCGGTTTTGTTGCTTCTATTGCGAAAACATAAAAAATGATAAATGAAAAAAGAAATAAAAACAAAAAAAAAAAACAAAAAACAAAAAAGGTACATATGGCAGCGCACCTAAACGAGTTTTTAAACTGTTACAAGTAGGATCCTCAGACACACTCACGGACTCACGGCAGACGAGGCACTCCACCTTTAGCCAGTTTCCGTTCAGAACGTTTTGTGTTCTTTCTGTTTGCTGTTGCTGTTGTTGTTGTTGTTGTTGCTCCCGTTGTTGATGTTGGTGCTGGTGCTGGTGCTGCTGTCGATGTTGCAGTTGCCATTGCCATTGCTGAAGCCCTTGCTTTCACCGCTGCAGGGTTTTACATTTTTACCGCTCAATTCTTTGTGTTTTCTGTTTATTTTTTGTTATTATTTTAAAGGTATTTTTTTGTTTTGTTTAGGGCTTTTTGTTTTTTGTTCGTTTTGGCTTTTTGTTTGGTTGTGCAGCGTGTTACTCTGTTGATACTGCCATTGCCCTACTGCCATAGTTGTAGTGGCTGTTGTTGCTCTAGTTGTTGTTGTTGTTGTGGTTGGTGGAGTGGATGTAGCAGAGCATTGAAATACGCTTGAAATATTTCATTTCTCTCGTTGCGCTTATTGCTATAACAACATTTTCCTGTTGCAGTTGTTACTCCTTTCTTGCCGGCTGCACTGCCAGTCCCCATTGTTTTTTATGTTTAAAAAATCAACAATGAATTCTATTTCACGTTGCTTTGTTTGCTTTTCTTTTTTTTTATCACATTTTTCTAGCGTAACTAGTTGAAGAATTTTATCATAAATTATGCCAACACACAGCAACGTCTCTTTTTTTTAGCGGGGTTTTGTTAACAGAAACATCTCAGAACCCTTGAATAATGCAAACGTGAAAAATGTTTAGCATTGTGTCTGCAGTTTGTTAGTTGTATTGCGCGTTAGCCTTAAAAGGATATGCGATGCAGGTGCATTCCTGCATATAGTTCCTAAACTTGAGTGGTGGCCCCATTAATAAATGACAATCAAGCGTAGGGTGTGTTAAGACAGCATAAGGAGTTCTTATATACAATACCGCAAATTCTCTCATAAACAGAGACCTGCGGTCGCGAGGATTTGTCCCAGTTAAGGGGTTATGGAAGGGAAAAGTTATCTTGGAAGGGGAAAGTTTGAGTAGCTTACGAAATTTGTACGGCTATGAAATATATGCGGCTATGGGGACTGTTCGTTTTAGGAGTTTTTTCTAGAGTCGATAAAGCCGTTGGGTATTTTCAACAGAAGGAGCCTATTTGAGTAGTCGAAGTGCTGCCTATCTGCATTCATTATACATACTGTATACATGTGTATGTATGTATGCATGTATGAATGTGTGGATAAGTTTTCGATTAGCGTGTTTGTACGTCAATTAAATGGAATTTGCATAAGCAAATATGCAAGGCTGTTGTTTTTCGAATTGTTTTATTTCTGATATTGTTGCTGCTGTGTGTCATTGTGAATAAAGACTAAAAGCAACTATTTCTTAAGACGGCAAAGTCAGCGAGCTCAGGCAAGCAATGCCCCTCGAGTTCAAATAAATTATCCATCTAATTCTATTTGGGTGCGTGGGTTAACAAAAAGTACATTCAATATATTGAACATATGTCGAACAGCTCTTGCGGCATTGGTAAAAGCCGTGGCCAAATTCACAATTACCTGCAATTATTTTTGCGGTTTGATCCAACCATAATTTAAAAAATATGATTGAAATCACTTTTGTTTAATTGTTTATTTAAACATACGTATTATGAAAAATAAATTTAAAACGAAATAAAAATATAAATTTTCGATTTTAATTAGCATTGTCGGTTTAAAGAAATAACAATATTAATAATAATAATAACAATAATAAAAAAACATTCGTGTGTTCTCACACAATTTCACGTAGAATTGTTGACGTGTCAAAAGGTGCAACGCGCCGTATGACTGATAATTAATTGAATTTGTTTTTTCTGTACATTCTTTTCCATGGCATTTCGAATTCATAATTTGTTTATTTCGCAGTCACAAAGAAAAAGCGCAGTGTGGTCCATCTAGGGGCGGTTTCCGGTGTGTGTAATGTAATAAATTAATTATTTAATTTTCATTATTCACTCCATATGTACGTGCGCTTGTGTGCGTGTGCATATGTGTGAATGTGTGCATGCATGCGAGAATGCGAATGCTTATGTATGCGCGGCTCCCTTTGCGCTCGTCTTGCTCGCTGGTGCACGTGTATATTTATTACTTCATTGGCCACTGTGTTTGGCTTCCATTATAACTCTTTATTTTGATATACATTATAACATTTTTTTATGCGGCAGCTGGTGGGGCCCCACCGTTGCTGTGCCGTTGCCGTTTTCCCGTACTTCTCTCTAGGTTGCGTGGAAAGGCCATTCTTGCAGTAACAACAGGAGGACAACAACAATAACAACAATAACAGTAAATTGTGCCATAAAAATGCAATTTTTCATTAAGTTCTTATTGCCGCTGTTGCTTCTGATTTTGCTTCTGCCCTTCTTCTGCTTCTGCTTCGGATCTTGCTTGTGCCTTTCCCACTACTGAGGCTCGCTTGCGTTTGGCTCTGATTTTGTTTTTGTTTTTGCTTGAAGTATATTTGTTCATTTCTTCTATGGTTGGCCTCATAGGTTTTGCATTGTTGCTGCTGCTGTCGCATTGTTATTGTTGTTGTTGCTGTTGTTGGAGCTGCTGCGGATTCCGCACTGCGTCATATTAGCTGCTCTTGGTGCTCGACTTGCGTACAGGAAAATTCAATTTAAAACGTGCTTACGTGGCTTCTGCTGTCGTTTTTCATATTTTTATTTTTATTATTTTTTCAACTTGTGTCCCAGCACTTTTTATGCCTTATCACTAATATACTCAACGCATTGTTTCGTAACAGTTTCATTTCTTGTTGCGTTTTCTCGCTTCTTTCATACACTCGCCATTTAATATTATTGCGGTTTTTTTTTTTTTTCATTTGACATGCCCAGTGCCTTTGTGCAATAATTTCATACTTCATTTGTTTGCATTCAAACAGATTTCATATAATTGCTCTTGCCAATGGCTGCCTTACTCCAAGGCTGATCAACTGCTTGGCTGTTAAATCACAATAGTCACAATGGCATTATGCATTCATAACAATAATGCAAAAATGTTGAATGTGCCATTAGCCTCGAAGAACAGCAGTTCTCTGCAACAGTTTGGGAGACTACAAAGGCGCCCCATAAAATTTTAACCTTAATGCAAATTAGATTTAAAGTGCGGGCACAGTTCCATTAAATTCAAAACAACGAACAAAATCAATAAATTATTTAACACCAAAGTTATTTAAAAAAAATATACAGATAGATATTTTTAGTAAATATATATATATATTTTTTTTTTGATTTGATTTGTTTATTTAAAAGGTATACTTTTATTTCATATTCATAATTGAATTAATTTCTGAAGTTTTGCAAATAACCAATTTTTTCACAATCGATGTTGGTATTTTTGCACGTTTTTGTTTTGGGAAAAATTCAAAAATTGACACACACAAATTGTGACTGCTAAGTGTGAAGCAGTCACCGGACAGCATAGCCACGCTCAACGTATTTAAAGGACCAAACGAGGCGAAGCAGGCGAATAATCGTATTAAAAACATTAAATATTATTCAAATTGTGTGCCTTCAATAAGTTGTTGTCATTCATCATTCACTAAATACATAAAAAAAGAGAAAGAAGAAGTAACCCACATAAAAAAGCAACGGAAGAATATGTATGTATAACGTATGTATATTCACAACCGTAGTTGGCTTGCCTACAACAGAAATTGCAAATGAAATGGCCAACAAAGCACAGCACAGGACAGCACAGGATGGCAGAGCAGAGCATAGAAATAAAGCGCAAACGATTATTTAACTAAAAATGTCAGTGTTTTTTGACTGTCGGATGATGAATTCACTGAATTGGATTCAATTTTTGGCAATTTTCGTAAGTTAAATATTTTATATGTATGTGCGGAATAAAATCTGGATTACAATTTTGTATATACATGTCTAAGTATATGTGTGAACAATTACTTAATTTTAACGAAAGTGGCTTTTAGCGTTTAATTTGAAAAACAACTGCAGCGCATATGATTAACATGTATTAGGATAATCACTTTATAAGAAAGAGCCTGGGGAACTCGTTGTTCATGTTAACTATGATTTTTTTTCTATTTTGAAAAGAAAGTATTTACATATCATTTACGAAATGATTTCTTATTTTTATAGCTAAGCAATGCGGGGAATTAAGGTAAGTAAAAAGCAAAAAAAAAAAATAATAATAATAAATGAAAGGAAAACCGTATTTTCAAAAGAAATGAGATAGAAATGAATAACAACACAGTAAGCCATTAGGCTTCTGTTGAAAATCAAAATCTTTTGAGAATTCGCAAAGTCACTTACAGAAACGGTCACGCAAGGCATCAGAGCCAAAGCGCAATGAAGCAGAACATTAGTCTGCTTCTTTCCGCCTTCCGCGGACTACGAGTCGGAGCCTACTACCAAGCAAGAGGATACGCGATACGACGCCTAGCGCCTCTTGTCCCTCAGCTGCAACCGATAATGGTCATCAGCTGCATTATCTACTAAGCAACGGCAGTCAGCTTAATAAACAACTAATCACACATTAAAGGAAGTTAATGCGGAATATGTCTTACAAATAAAGGTGCATTAAAACCAGAATTACAACATACTAAGACTCATATAAATACTGTTTCGAGGAGATGCTGGTGTGCGTCACCTGTTTCTTTAAAGTTAATTAAATTAAATAATTGTGCTATTGGCTACACGGTAATGAAGTAAAACACTTGGCGCTTTAAAGTTCAATGATGTATCGATTTTAAGGTTTCTACATGTTTTACAAGATAGAGAGGTCGAGTTAAATATCAATTGAGTGAGAAAAGAGAACCACATCAAGTTGAGAGACAAATAATTCATAAGTTTAAGAGATTAAACAACAATTTTGATTTTACTTCAATTGAATATTAGTCGTGCTTAGGCTTTGCGAAACAACTAGTCAATCAGAAAGGATAATGCAATTAGAAAACTAAATATTTATATTAAAAATGTATATATTTATATAGGGTAAATTAAAAAGTATCCGGGGTTTTTGATAGTGTTGATAATCATATATTTTACATCACTAATCCGATTGTGTCAAACGATCACGTGTTTGAGCTACATTGTGAAGACAGCTCTATAGCTTGTTGCTCGTCTAAAGAGTTATATTGATTTGAACATGAGTGAATCGGATTTGGATTAGTGATGCACGATATGTGGGTATCAAAAAAATGTTCAAAATTCAGATATGTTTTAAATATCCCTATATAAGAAAAATACTACCATCACACACCGTTCAACTTAAAAAGAGGTTGATGACAAAAACTAAACAATAACATATGTACATAGCACTCAAATTGCAAACAGAATGGCAAGTTTGACTAGGCAAAATGAACGAACGACCGGAAACAGACACTGAAAAAAGTTTTACGAGTGTCTTTGACTTCCTCGTTTTTCTGTCATCTTTATTCTTGGTGGAAAACGGTTGGTAACCTGGTGAGCATTTTGAGTGCATAGGGTAATGATATTAGGCCAAAAATCATACGTGGTAGCGTACTTTCGTTTTTTGTTCACGATAATTTTGACCTTGAAGTAGTGCAAACATCTTGTGGCAGCACTCAAAAGGAGCGACGACACTCATGCATCACATGAAGCACGTGCCGGCGTAATAAGCTCAATGTCTGCAGCAACATCGCCATCCACATCAGCAGCAACAGCACCGACACCGTCAGGTGGCAGAAGGTGGGGCCGAGATCACGCCAGTCGGTGCGCATCGTGCGTGCAAGTCGTGACAACGCATATCCCGGGAAAAACATATTAGTTTCATCGACATCATTTATTATTATTTATTAACGTTGACATGATGCTTTTGTATTGGGGTATTGTGGGCATTCCTAATCGAATCACTATTTGTCTGTCGTGCAACATGACGTATGCGTAACAATTCTGCTTGGCGTACCCCCGAAAATAAAACCAACAAAAACAACGACAACAACAACAGCAACAACAAAGACAGCAACGAAAACACAACAGAAACGATGAAAAACGGCAACGATGCATGGCCATAACACAAATATGTTGACTCTCTGTCTGTGTGTGTGTCCGCGTCCGTCTCCGTCTTAGCGTGCCTTTTCCTTCTTTTTTGTAGTTTCTGCGTACGTGAGTGTGCGGGGCGTGGACATGTATGAGTGCGAGTGCGAGTGCTAGTGTGTGCTTTTATGTGATGCACACGTGTGCTGACTTGGCCGTGCTCGATGCGGAATCCTAATTTAGTTCTGATGCATGCAGCACACGGCTGTGTCGCACATTCGTCTAAACCGTTGCGTGCTTCGTCGACTCTGTTTTTTTTACGTGGCTCATTAAATGAAACTTAAAGAGCAATCGAATGGTGACAGTTGGGCTGCTCTTGATTTTGATTAATCAAACGAAAACATCCTTCGTGCGCTGCTAAAACTATCTCTGATGGCCGCCTATGAGCCAAGCTGGTCTTGACTGTAACTGACACCCCTCGTGATAACACAAATGCGAATGAAATATTAGAGGAACATGTGTATAGTTTACTTTGTCAGAAGTCAATTACAATGTGCGAGATATTGCACAGTTATTTGTATTAACGAGAATAGACGCGATAGCCTCAAGAAAGATAATACAAAGTAACCAATAAAGTAACAAAAAAAAAAAAAAGAAAATAAAATAAAAAAACAAATTCTGAGTCGAAAGATATAAAAATTCATTTGAATTCATAATCTCTTAGGTACAAGCTCAAAATGATTCGCATATATGTAACATGTGTATGTGTATACACACTTACATGCAAATGTATCTATAGTATGGCCATATGTGAAGGAGGATTGAAAAAACGCGATGAAAGAACAAGAAAGAAAAAAGCAAATAACAATACATCAAAATAAACATGTTGGCATATGCAATAAAAACTAATGATTGTGCGTTTATTTGTGTTGCTATCTTTTCGCTTCTTTTTTCCCACAGCCGATGGTTGTGTGCTTTCATTGCGTGCGGGTTTCTGCCATGAATGTGTATTTTTCTGTTTTTTTGGTGTCACTGTATGATCCATACGGCAAAAAGCCTTTTTAGCGTATTTTATGGGGTTCAATATGTACCGCATTTCCCATGACAAATTTTAGTCAAAGCATGATTAAAAAATAAAACAAAAAGGCAGAAAAATGCAAACGCAGCACATTCAAAAAATAAAATAAAGGGGCCATGTGTGCTCAAGTGCAGGAACAGACATATATAAAAAAAATTGTGCTACACAAAACAAAAATGATAAAATGAAATCAACGAAAAAAAAAAAAAAAAAACAAAAAAAAAAGATGTAACAAAAATAAATAAAGTAAAAAGAAAAAGCTTTAGAATATTTACAAGCGATACAAATCATGCCAAAAGTTCAACAAATCCGACACTTTTAGAAATGTTTTTTGTTGCGGTTTTCTCTTTTTTAACGATCTTTTTTCATTTTTATATTTTACAAAAATTTAACGTGCAAAAAATGTATGTAGGTGTGTGCTCATACAAAGAATAATAGAACAGAGAGGCAAACAAACAACAAAAGGAAATAATTCGCGCACAAAGCAGGAAATGTATTTTGTTGATTACAAGCGAGAGTTGAATGGTCCCATATGTGTGCATGTGGTTGGGTGGGTGCGGGTTGGGTGCGTGTGTGTGCTCTAAGTATTTATGTGGTTGATTTTATTCTTGCTGTTACTGTTATTGTTTATTTGTTGTTATTGTTGTAAGCCCTTATGTATGACATATTGTGCGTGTATTGTCTTATTCGGCTCTTTATTATTTTCAGTATTCTTCCGTTTTTCTGTTTTTTTTTTTTTCGCTGAATCAATTCCGATTTATATGTATGTTCTTCTTGCAATGCACAAACAATAGCAAAAAATGCATGCACATGTTTATGGAACGCAGGAAATCCTAGAACTAGATTTGTGCTTTAAAAACGGAAACTCAGCAGCGAGGCATTTGGTTTAAATGAATTTCTATTATTTTCGCTATGGCAACTCTTCCGATTGCTGCTGACTTCACTGCACTCCTCTTCGCTTCGGGCGCTCGTTGCGTGAGCCTCTGCTGTATTCCTGCGCCTTCTGATTTTACTAAGGTTCATCCGTGTGTGCTTCTATGCAAACTGATTTCTTTGTCCTCCTTTTCTTTCAATATTCTGTTGTCTTATTTTTTAGTTTGTGTTTGTCTTGTGCTTAATTACAACTGCCACACGCACATTTAACTGCTATTTTGATCTCCATTGTAGTGTAGTTAGTTATTTTTTTTTTTTAAGTGAAACATCTTTGCGTTCGCTAGAGTGAAATATAATTTAGAACTAAGAGCTTGATTTAAAATCTTGTGGCGGAAATTTTTTGTGTAGTTTTTTATTTTTGGTTTTTATTCAGTTTGTGGCATGCGTTTAAATATTGCGGGGGACAGATTAAAATATTGAAAATGCTTATCTATAACTACAATTAAATAAAATTAAATATTTTTTCAAAACTGCAAAAAACACTACGACAAAAGATTACATATAACCGAAATTACTATAATATAAATTTGTTATTTTAAAACATCAATCTTGTATCTTATTTTAGTTATCACAATCCAATCATAGGATACATGAAAGGAAATACAGATGAATAAAACTCATTTTAATTGATTGTTTGTTTTTGTCTCGCTCTCTATGAAAATTAGATAAATGAAGCAGCTATTGAACAATACCGGTTCTAGTTGCCGAAGAGACACTAAGCATGTTTCACATCAACCCATACGTGTGCTTAGCCACTCACATATTTTTAATTGGTTTTGCATTTCTAAAAGAATGGGAATTGGGTTTTTAATATTCACATTCGACATATTTAAGCAGACTAGAGTCTTGTATCTATTGTAATATAGTGCAGGTTTAATGGTTGTTATTTAATGCCAACAGGGAATGGGAACATAGAAGGCTACTGTTAATGACGTGGACATAAAGGTTTGGGAAGAGTGTTTATGAAGTGAGAATGGCATCATTGTTAGGGCTAACTAATGATATACGTGCCATTGTTGGCAAATCGTCTAAGGTGTTAATGAGGAAGCCGCGAGGTTGGGAAGTTAAACTGATATGGAATAAAAAATCTTATTAGAAACTTTATTTTATAATGGAAATTGAAAGATGGCAGCGAATAAATGGATTAGACTGTCAGTGGCGACTTGCTGTAATTTGCATACTAAGCGGTTTTATGCGTTTCTCCCATTGCGCTGTTCACAGCAGCTAGGGAGGGATTGTGCGTGACAAGGCTGAACTAGAAATGCACCAAAGCTGGACATTGCACATTATAATCGCCGGAGCGTTGACTTTGGCTTTATGGTCCCCATCGTCCTCATAGTCGTCACCGTCGTTGTCATTATCATCGTCATTGTCGTCGGCATCTGCATTATCATCATCTTCACCGCCTCAGCCTTGCCAACGGTTAACCATCATCAGCTCGGCGTCGCCACGGCTTGTCAAAGTGGATTTTCATGTTCGCTTTTGCGCGTCGGGAATTAAGTTTGTGCGGCACACTCTTGCACACAGAGTGCGAGTTTAAGCGCGTGTGTAAGTATGTCAGCAAAGTGTATACATGTGTGTGCAGTTTTGTGGAAGCCGTTCATAGACCCTAAACGTGTTGTGTGCTTGAGAGTGTCGACCGCAAATTAGCTCAATCGTGCTGTACATGAGAACAAGCGGAATAAAAATGTGAATTGAAAGACTAAAGGAAGCTGCCAGGAACAACGCACAGAAATGCTGGAAAAGTGGTGAAAAGCGTTGAGAAATGTAGAAAAGCGTGTTCAGGCGGATTATAAGCATTCAAATGCGTTTTGAAGTGGGTATTGTGTGCGCTTTTTTCCTTTGTTTGGAAAAGTTGCCTGTCGTCCGCCCGTGCATGCGGAAAGTGCCGCAAACTAAAAGAAAACTGAAAGCTCAAACGTTTGCAAAATTTAAGCGAATTACAAATGCAGACAATTCATAAATTATTACGAAAATATTCGCCTACGTGGGAAACTTGATACTTGTGGCGCCAAAAGTACTTGCTCAGGTAAAGTGGCGCAGATTTAACGACAATTTGCCTCCAACGCTTAAGTCGTGTGCCATAAAAGTCAAGCGTTTTGCAAATAGTAAAAAAAGCAAATTGTTTTTATAGCCCGCGCAAGCGAACTATGCTGCGCTTGCCGCTAAGTATACGACAACGACGAACGGCAACGGCGTCGGTAACGGGAATAACTAACGACAAGGGGAACATGAGCGGGAACTGCGACCGCGAACGACGAATTGGTCTACCGCACCGCAGACGGTAGGTACTTGGCGCAGCCACAATGCCGAAAACTGACACTAACAGCCTTTGCGGAGGATGTCTCTCGGTTGCATAGCCATGCACAGTGGTTTGGTAAACCGCAAACTCAGAACAACACAATACAACTGACATAATCATATATTCAATGTAGCTGAAAATCAACGGATGACTTCCAATCTGTCAGAGACGCAAGCAAAAACTCACTCACACACATTGGACGCAAACACAAATCCTTGTACTGTTCATGGGGCTAGTTCCAATAGATTAATAATGCGGCAAGAGAAAAGATTCTTCATAGGCAGCCACATAAGAGATTGTATAAAAACTTGATGAGCTTTTTTATGGTTACAGAGAATTGAAAATTGACATTCAGTTTTATTTAGCATGTTAATCAATGTTAGTCACTATAAAGTTTGCAGTGGAATTAAGCGTAGTATTAGAGCATTAGTATATTTGAGAGTAGTGCAGCATTTCACTTATTTAAATTTGCCTTGAGTGCTGCTGGGAATGGCCCACCGTGGCAAGACAGTTGTTTGCTTTTCACCTGCGGCCACAACAAAATTTTGCTTTATTCATAGTTTATTGTTTTAGTTTTTGTTGCATTGCTTGTTGTTTTTGTTGTTGTTGTTGTTTCTGTTGCTGCTGTTAATATTGTCGTTTTTGTTGCAGTTGTGGCTTTGAAAGTTGAAGCAAAAGTTTTCGACCAAAACCGACCATTAATCACTCGGCATGCACAACTATAAACGTTAGGCAAACACAAACAAGCCGCACGGGCGATTCATTCCAATTTTCCTATGCTTTGTGAGGCTAGGTATTTGTACGGGCATGTACCAGTACGTGCGCGTGTATACATACGTAGGTATGTGTGTACAGTGTTAATCAATATGTGTGTTTGTATTTGCAAAATTTATATATAAATATATATGTATATAGATTTGTATACATAGCCATTATATACTTAACATGCCGCAAACTTTTCAATGTTGTGGCAAATGAAAGTGGTAAGTAATTTTAATAAAGCATCCTTCAAAGTCTCAAAAGGGATAAACAACTTTTACTGCTGCCTCGGCTGTTTTGTTTTTCTGCCTCTTATACCGTTTTGTATTTTCGTTTTTGTCTTTTCTTTTTGTTTTTGCTTTTGCGTTTGTGTTTGTTTTTTCTTTTGGCAAGTTTGGGTGTTCAATTCCATTGACTTGCCAGCTGTATGTACACATAATATATTTGCCTATATGCTTCATTGGCTGTCCGTCCGTTTGACTATTTTTCTGGTTACGGCTGGTCGTGGTGGGGGGCAGCGTAGTTTCACTGTACGCAATGGAATCACTTAATTTCGGTGCTTTTGTTTAGATTGTGTCCGTTTATTGTTGTGTTCTCACATTAATTTGCTTGCCATTTGTTTCTTAAGCATCGTACATGGCGCTTTCCTTTTGTTGTGCTTTTGTTTTAGTTTTGCTCTGTTTTATTTGATTTTATTTTTGTTTATTAGAAAATCAATTTCCTTATTAATTACTGCGTTTTGATGTTGGATTTCCTAGCTATTTTTTATATTTATTTTGACATTTTAATTATATTCATGTCACTGCTGAATGGCTTCTATGAAAATTTAATTTATTTTCGAAGCTTTGCGGTATGTTTGAATTGATCAACTTTGCCTCCTGCCTAAGGTCGAGTCTGCCTTATTAAGCATCACTTACTCGTTCCCAAAAAGAAAAAAAAAATCTAGACCGAACTGAATCGTGCGATTTGCTTAAAACGAGTTCGGTTAATGCGGTTGGCTAATACAAGTGCGTATTAAATGCAAAAAATATTATTGCTGTTGGCAAGAATTTAAAGGGTTAGTCCTAAGCTGCCGCAAAAAGCTAAATGACTTGAACGTTTTAAATTCTGCAATTCAATTATATTGGGTCATTTAAAAAGTACGTGCAGTTCTTAGACTAGATGGTGTTGGTGCCCATATATCGTGGACCAGTGATCCGAGTGCGTCAAACGAACACGTGTTTGAAAGGTGACATTTCAGAGTAATTTTACAATCGGATTACTGTTGAACGATATGTGGGTATCAACACCACCTAAAACTGCACACTCTTTTTAAATGACCCAATATATTTTAGATTTTATGTAATTTAACTTGCAAATGCCCTGAAGGTGCTGCTGGCATTTTTTGGCTCTTAATTGATTTGAAGCATCAAAGCTCTCTCGATGCCCTCTTTATTTTGTATGAACTAAATCTTATCTTTCTGCGTTAACAAAAAAAAAAAAACTGAAACATGGCGAATTTGACTCTTCTCTTACACATATGAGAGTGTGACACTGCTCATTTTTTTACTGTTTCAAAGATAGGACATACTTGTTTTTTTCTGATATATGGTGAGAAAATTACTGATTATATTAAACTAGCTACAAAGAAAACGACCAGTCGACCTTGTTTGATATCAACTGGAAATAGAATACCATTAAATAAATTACTAGAAATAACTGAAACAGTCCATTCAAAAAGTCAATAGGATGACATATAGATGTACTCATAAGTTTGTGAGTTATTGTGTAAAGAGTGATATTACTTTTGTGATTTTCAATACAATGGACCAAAAACAATTTCGTATTTTAATTTTACACTGCTTCTTGATGGGACAAAATACCGTTCAAGCGAAGAAATGGCTTGAAAAGTATTATAAGGACTCCATCAGAAACAACAATAAAACGACTTCTGACTTCAAACGTGGTCGTAGAGACACTGATGATGCAGAACGCAGTGAACTTCCAATGAGGTGTTAACACCAGAAACGGTTAAGAAAAATCCACAAAATGGTATTGGATGATCGCCGACTGAAGGTGCGTGAGCTAGGTGAAATTATAGGCATTTCAAAAAGTGCTATACACCTTATATTGACCGAAAATTTGGAGATGAAAAAGCTGTGTGCAAGATGGGTGCCGCGTTTGCTCACTGTTGACGTGTCATAAGTGAATCAAAACAATAGTAAAACTACAAGAATTGAACTTCGAATTGCTCCCACATCCACTGTTCGCAGTCGTCAAAAAAATGCTCACCGGTGATTTTGCTCGAATGAAGAGATTATCGCTGAAACTGAGGCCTATTTTGGGGCAGAAGATAAATCGTTTTACAAAAGTGGTATGGAAAAGTAGGAAAATCGCTATACTCGTTGTATCGCCCTCGAAGACAACTATGTTGAATAATAAAATCGAGTTCAGTCACAATTTTGTTTGTTGTTCTTTTTTATCGTACGGACTAATGAATGACCTGTTATATACAAAGGTGATGAAAGCAGGCGATAGTCTCTGAAGAAATCAAACAGTTCACTGCTAGATACAATGAAAGACTAGTCAGTCACACTAATAGTTTAGCTAGAGGCTTACTTAATCCGTCAACCTTGAGACGTCTCACAAGAAAGCACCAGTTAGATATAGTAAATAGTTCAGAAATAACCTAGTGAGTAACTTATAATTAGTAATTAGTATGCTAGTATATAAAATCAAGTAAAAAAATGTAATTAAATAATAAATATGCTAATAACTATGCATATACATATACATAAATGCCATAAGAAATTGAGAGGCATTTAGAAAAACAGAAAATCTAATCATATATCATATTAGAATACAACCGTAGTGTCAAAAATTTTACCTACAATAACAAATTACAAATTTTGATTACATTATACAGCTAATACTAACAATGCCGTTTCATTAATATTCCATGCAAAAAACATTACCACAAATCATGGTGTAATAAATAGAAGGTGACGCCAAGGTAGTACAGAAATCGGACCACTCTCATTATATTTATGTTGCGTTCTCATTAGAGCGCCGCAATTCTTTATGTATGACGTCTTAGAAAAACTGCTTTTTTGTGTGTTTTGCGAAATTTTTACGATGTACTAATATTCACATGCATAACATTTATTGTTAAACACAATTTTTGTTTTATTTAATTTAATTCATTTTATTTGTACACTGTATTTTAGTAATTGTGCCTTAATTGCCGGCAGCTGCTAGTAGTTGGCTTGCCTATGTGTCGCGTTTAAGCATTTTCAACAGCAATTAAAAAAAAAATATGTAAAGAATATATACTAATAAGTAAATAAATTAAAATATGGAATATTATTAAAAAATTCAAAAATAAAAAAAAAAAATTCCTTCCGATACCAGGTTTCGAGCCACCGAACAGACAGTGTGCAGAAATTAAAAAAAACTTTCCCCGTCGCTCGACCGATTGTGGAACACTGCATGCCTACAAAACGCTGCTTAAAACGTATTATGAAATATTTTTTGATAATTTCGCGTAAAAATTTCGGCTGAATACTGGGACAAATACTGGAGCAAAAATACTGTGCCGGATTTCAACCGATAGTTCAGCTTATAGATGTCAAAAAAAAAAAAAAAACCAATGTGAGTCGGATCACACGGGAGATGTGTAAACCTATAGTACTTGAAGAATTTTATAAGTTGCAAGTAGTTATGGTCTCAGTATATTTTTTGTCAGTTTAAAATATCTAAACTTTCATTTCATTATAATGTTATTATAATGAAGTCAACTGGTCTGCCCTTTCATGAAACCCTGTCCGGCCGACTAATACACTCTCATATAATCCAACACCGATTTGGTATTTTCAAAATTTTTACGCCGCACATCACTATTATATGTTCGGAAATTGAAGCTGTTTTTGTATATATACAAATATGTTAATTGATTTAAAAATTTACGGCATGTACGAGTTTTTGGGAATATTTTGTTTTTAAAAGAATTTCTGCGCCATCAAATTGATGAAATGTGTGCAACTTTTCTGTAAACATTTATATCAATCCAATTCAAAACACTAGTTTAGCTATTTGCACTACATTTTTTGTTTCTTTGTGTTCAACACTAATTTCACCTCCAAAAATACACTAATTGTCGATTATGTCACACCCGGAATATGGCGGCCTTCTAATGAGTTTGGTCCGATTAGTGTCAAAAATTGGCATCACCTTGTAATGATTACACCATGAAATCATCTGGTCTGCCCTTTCATGCGACCCTGTCGGCCTGATTAGGCAACTCTGGTTTTCTCGGACGATCTTGCAATCCTGTCAGCCACATTTTCGCACCAACACATAAACAACGTAAGAAATGCATCTGTGTTTCTCTGGTTAGTGAACTAAGATTTTTACCCCCTGAGCGTAAAGATGTGACTTATTGAATGACCTGTTATTAATAGTAATTTAATCCCATACTAGTATATAGTTACCTAAAATGACAAATACAATTTGCTTTTTGAAAAATACAAAACAAAAAAATATTACATTATATAGTATTTTTAATCCAAGGCATTGCTAACAGAAACCGAAGCAAACGGCTGCTGCAAATCAATAAGTCTGTTGTATACTTTGCAGTGAATGTTCTATTAAAATATAGATAAGGAATGCGAAAAGCTTTTCACATTTCTGCTTATATACTCAAACATACAGTGGTTCATTCATTCGTAGTTGGTGTTTCATACTGTGAACACGATTCATTTCGCGGATATTGTATTTTGTTTCTATCAATAAAAAGAGGTATTTCACAACAACACAAAATGAGTATCGATAATAACTCGGTGGGTTCGAGGAAACTAATCGCTATTGGAACGATTACTGCCATAGCGGCAATTGGTTTCATTCCTTTATCTCAGTCTGAGTATTTCTCTAGAGGTACGTAAAATCAGTAAACAATTGAAAAAATTACAATTCAATTTGATTTCCATACGTCTATTTCAAAAGATGATTTACATGTTCATGTTAATCTCCTTGCATTTATTGGGAGTCTCTCATTAATAGCGGGAGCCATTAAGGTAAGTAAAAAATTTTCAATATTTTATCTTCAACCAATAGAATGACGTTTTACTCAACTTAGCACGAACATCGTTTGGTATATCCATGGTTACTCACAATTTCTTTTCAAATATACGCTATAATGTTTGCTAGTGTTCGCCTTTGTTTGTATGATCTATACAGTTGGGAGGGATACCTAAAGTTGCTTATAATGTACCTCACTATAGGTAAGAGCTATCTTAACACACGTAAAATGATGAAATTCATTTTTTAAATTTATACGCAGGAGTGGCTCTATTCTTCATGAAGGTTGTCCACACTCAATTCAAGGTAATGAGGAAGAACGACGGAGCTGAGGGTTTCGTAGCCATACCAACTGTAGTTGCAACTGTTGATTGATGATATGAATTATAGAATGATTTTATATTTTACGGAATCACATTCAGACTGCACCAAAATAGATGCGTAAATCTTGAAACAAACCGAATTTGATTTTTCTCTTTTATATATATGGGAGAATGCCACTGCTCATTTTTTTACTGTTTCAAAGATATGACATACTAGTTTTTCTCTGATATGTGAGGGGTGAGAAAATTACAGATTATATTAAACTATCTGGACGAGTCAGACGTCCCTTTATTCTTTTTCATTGTGCTCTTTCACACCCAACTTAATTTACATCTATCTTTAACTTTCCAAATATAATTTTTCGCTTTTCGCTTTCTCGTATCGGTCTCATCGCTATCCTTTCCCCTACATTGGCTTTGTGATCAACGTTGCATAATATTGCTTTGGTATATTACGACTTTGACTAGGATTTTTTTAAATTTTCGAACACATTACCGAATTTTTCGAATATGTCACAGCCAAAAATTTTTTTTATACCATGTACCAAAAAAGGGTATATTAAAGTTATATATTCAACCTATAATATACAGCTGCCATAGGAATGATCAGCCGTAAAACCCCATTTACTAAAAAAAACCCTTTTGTTTTTCAAGATATCGTAACTATATTTCGGATTAAACGGTTCTGGGTAATTTTCAATTAAATGTCTTAATATTGTGTATGTCGGTTTACTAAACCATAGATATTCCAAACAAAAAACATTACCACAAATCTTTGTGTAATGAATAGAAGGTGACGCCAAGGTGTTACAGAAATCGGACCACTCTCATTATATTTATGTTGCGTTCTCATTAAAGCGCCGCAATTCTTTATGTATGACGTCTTAGAAAAATTGCTTTTTTGTGTGATTTACGAAATTTTTACGATGCACTAATATTTACACGCATAACATTTATTATTGGACACAATTTTTGCTTCATTTCATTTAATTAATTTTATTTGTGCAGTGTATTTCAGTAGGTGTGCCTTAATTGCCGGCAGCTGCTGGCAGTTGGCTTGTCTGTGCGTCGCGTTTAAGCATTTTCAACCGCAATTAAAAAAAAAACTTTATAAAAGAATGTATACTAATAAGTAAATAAATTAAAATAAGGAATATTATTAAAAAATCAAAAAATAAAGAAAAAAAATCTTTCCGACAGTAGTTTTCGAGCCATCGAACAGGCAGTGTGTAGAAATAAAAAAAAACCTTCGCCATCGCCTTAGCGATTGCGTTACATCGCATAGTTACAACTAGAAAGGCTAGACTAGAAAACCCTGTACCCAATCCAAAGCTGAATATATTTTTTTGTTGCTTTAATATTTTGTATTCATTATGTAAGGATGTTTCAAGATATTTATTTAGTTCATACGGAATTTAAATTTGCAATGCATTCAATTGCACTGGGGATCAATCGAAACACCAGTTCGTTCAGATTGTAGTGGAGTGAGCAAAATATTAAATGAAGACAATTTAAGCCGGCTACGCCAAATATGGTGGACTATTTTATTTTGATCTTTGATAGGTGGCTTCATTTAATAAATTGAGAAATATGAATGAATAATTATTAAAATTTATGGATTTTAATACAATTTTTATTAATTTATAATTGAAAAATAATTAATAATTTACAATTAAAAAATATAGTGCAATAATCGAAACATGCGCAATTGTTAAAAATTAATTACATATTAAATAATGCAAAAATTCGCATTAAAAATGTCTTTGATATTTAACCATTAATTTATTACTTATTAAATATCAAAAGTCGACCCTAAAATAGACATTTTTCACACTAGGATTTAGTGCGAGCAGCAAATGAATATGCAGAAATGGAAACAATATCAATTGATACGAGTATCACATCAAAAGCGCACACATAAAAAAATTAAAACCGACATCAAAATAAAGTCAAGCAGTTGTCATTCAAGCATAAGTGCGAGCAGCATATGTATAGCAAAGGCAAGAAATACAAACATAAAGAGCAGAC
>JBAMBQ010004722.1:0-55901 GCA_037044495.1 Stegana nigrithorax | reverse complement strand
AAAAAGCCATTTTTCGGCTGATCGTTCCTATGGCATCTATATGTTATAGCAAACCGATATTTATCATATTTAGGAGTATGTTTGAATATTGCCTAGAATTGTCAAATCCAAAATTTGGTACCGATATCTTAATATACAAAAAAGTTTTTCTCAGTAAATGTTGTTTTTCGGCAGATCGTTCTTATGGCAGCTATATGACATAGTAAACCGATATACATGATATTTAGACATGTGATTGGACATTGGTTAGAACTATTAAATTCAAAATTTGGTAAAGATATCTTGAGAAACAAAAGGGTTTTGGTTACTAAATGTGGGTTTTCGGCCGATCATTCCTATGGCAGCTATATGTTATAGGTCGAATATCGTTATGCCTATGGATTGGGGGAGTCTTCGTGCAAAATTTGGTGGTTTTAGGTCTTACCGTTTCTGAGATCTGTTTGTTCATACAGACAGACAGACAGACGGACAGACGGACTGCTATATCGACTCGCCTTTCGATGCTGATCAAGAATATATTTACATTTTCACAACTTTAATATACCCTTTACCATTTTTTGGTACAGGGTATAAAAAAAAGAACAAATTGTCAATCCAACTGACATCAAGAACATAATCCTTTCTCTTAAAACCAAAAAATCCCTAAGTTCCGACAATATCCCCAACATATGCCTGAAACATCTCCCAAATTGTGCCCTTGTCATACTGGCCAAAATCTTCACTAATTGCATCAGTGTTGGCTGCTTCTGCAACAAATGGAAACTGGCTTAAAACCCCCCGCCTCCCCAGAAAGTTTGAAAATTCTTCAGCGTCTTATAAAATTAAGATTTAATAGTAACGTTGAACAGAATATTATACTCCCGTCATCCCAGAAAGGTTTTAAATCAATTTCAGCTGCATCCACCATTAAACTTAAAAAGCTGCTAAAATCGGAATTAAATGACAAAAAAAGTGCTGGCATGGCCTTAGATGTGCAAAGCGTTGGCAAAATGGCCTAATATATAAACTAATAAATACTGGAACTCCTAGGCCATAATGATGGACTATTCAACAATATGGAACTGAACAGCATGAAACCCTCGCAACTGTTACGAAAAGCAAAAGTGAACATAATATAAAGCCACTGTCGAGCTTCTTCGCTCAATTTTAGAAACAACTGTTAACAACGATAAGCTGCATTCCTCAAGTCTCTGATGCGAACCTCGTATGTTGGAGGCTACTAAGTTTCGCTCTGTCTCCAAAACGTCCGGGAGCATAACCAATTCATCTGATAAAGTTACTCAACGTCGTAAGCCATGCAGTTACCAAAGGGTCAAAAAATTGGGAAACTGACTCAGCTTTCATTGGCAATGACGGACAATGACAGTAATAGTATTCTACAAGAACTACGTCTACACATTTACGGTAGAATGAGCCATTTCAGATTCCTCATTGACTTTGGATCTGTGGTTTGCGGCCTATCTCGCACATTGGTCAAAAGCGTCAACGAAGAAACCGTTAATGAAATTAATCTTTTCGCAGCCAATGGAATCACGATTAAAACATAAGGCAGTAAAATTCTGGAACTCACCTTGAGTTTACGATGAATGTTCAAATGGCCGTTCAGCATCGCAGATGTCAAGAGTGGTGCATATTTTTTAGCTCTCTATGGCTTACTCCTTGATTTAAAGCAATGGTTTCTACGCAAATAATCCACGTTGTTAACAGTAGCAGGAACCCAACGGTCAACATATACACTGTCAATAATGGAAAAGAGTATTCAAAGCTTCTATAAGAATTCATCGACACAACGAAGCCGCCGATGCAAAAGCAAACCGATTAAAAGTGTGCTGAGGCTCACTACATTGTGACAAATGGTCCTCCTAGAGCTGAACGTTTTAAAGACTTAGCTAGTGAAAAACGAACAACAGCACATACTGAAATAGAATTACTTTTTGAGTATGGTATCCTAGGTCCTTCTAGTAGTCCTTTGGCCAGTCCTATACAAATGGTTACCAAAAAGTCAGGAGGCTGACAGATGTGTGGAAACTTTCGAAAACTAAGGGCAATGACGATAGTGTCTGATATAGTATAGTGTCTGATCTAGTCAGAGCCTATAATCAAATACTTATGGCTCAGGAAAATATACCAAAGACCGCGGTGACTACGCAGTTTGGACTCTACGAGTTCGCAACCATTCCTTTCAACTATTAAATCCAAAATATGGTAACGATATCTTGAAAAACAATGAATGTGGGATCGTTCCTATGGCAGCTATATGTTGTAGGTTGAATATCGAAAAACAAAATAAACCCGTTATGCCTATGGATTAGTAGACTTTTCGTGCCAAATTTGGTGATTGTGCCTCTAACCGTTTCCGAGATCTGTATGTTGATACGGACAGACAGATAGACGGACATGGCTAGATCGACTCGCCTTTCAATGCTGATCAAGAATATACAGTTGAACCTCGATTAACCGGGAACATTTGTTAACAGGAATGCTAAGTGGTTGATTTTTTACCTCTATTAACCGTGATTTACGTCTATTATCCGTGATTGATTTTTTCCCTCTATTAACCGTGCTTCACCTTAATTATCCGAGATTGATTTTTTACCTCTATTAACCGTGATTTGCCTCCATTATTCATATACATATTTACTAGTATTAAAATATCAAATTTCATTTCCATTTATTCTGTTCGTGAAATTTGATCTGTTAACACGTAATTTTTGAAAATGCCGCCGTTACTCGTAAAAACCAAATCGACTAAAAGAGCAAGAAAAGTTCTTTTAGGTAAAGAGACAATGGAATATTTAGCTGTAATCTCTTTTATCCGGCATTTTCGATTATCCGGGTTGCTCGGGACCGGGCTCATCCCGGATAATCGAGGTTCAACTGTATATACTTTGTAAGGTCTACCATGTCTCTTTCTTCCTGTTACATACTTTGTACAACTTTAATATACCTTTTATCATTTTTTGGTACGGGGTATAAAAAAACGGTGAACGGACAGTACACAGGACTCCAGCCACATAGAAATACCTGGAACCTGTGCAAACGTGTACTGGTTGCCGCAACGTTTATGACAGTTCCAGCTCAAGATGTGCCTCTACGTTTCACTATCGATGTATCTGACACAGCCATTGAAGCACCATTGGAACAATGCATGGATGGTGTCTGGAAATCTATTGTTTTCTACTCCAAAAAGCTCATACTACCGCAAACACCAGCTACGAAAGGGAGCTTTTTGCTATTTTTTCGTCATTCAAATTCTTTAAGCACTTTCTTCAAGATCGACAAATTATAATAATAATCAGAACCCATCAGATTGAAACCGAATCATATTGACGTACCAAATAATGAATTCATTCAAGATCACATTGATTAAATTACCAGTGGTCAGAGAATTACGATATTATATAAACTAGAACAAAAGCATATCATCCTGCTTCTAAAAGTTCCATGGTGCGAATGCATCGCACACTAAAAACCGCAGTGATGTATGCAGCACAATTTCCATGACCAGAACTTTTACCAACAGTATTACTGGGGATGAAAACAAGTTTTAAAGAAGATATAAAATCATCACCTGCTCAACTTCCATATGTCTACATGGTGAATTTTTCTGCAACCAAGAGTTACCGTTGAAACAAACTTTTATTGAGGGATTCTGAGAGCATATGAAAGGATTACGACCAACACCGACTGCTCATCACATCAAATCGAAAATCTTCTTATAAAAAGACTTATATAGCTGCTCGCAAGTATTTATTCGTCAAGATGGTATCAGCAAATCGCTTAAGCCTCCTTATCAAAGTCCTTATGAAGTTATGAAACGAAGAAACGATAAAGTGTTTATGATTAACGTGAACAAAAGTCGATCTTTGTGGAGATATTTAAACCAGCCTACTTCAGAAAAACCGACGGCAATGCATTGAAACCGGAGGAACCTTCAGAGTTTGTTCAAGTGCATCATTGGGCAAATGTATAAGCCTCTTCGAACTTACGCGCCGAAGAAGAAAGTGACGGGAGTGAATGTGGCGGTATAGTCACAAACAAATTTGAATTAGAACCGCTTGGAGCCGTTAAATGTTCCCCAAAGCGACTGTGGGAAAAAGGAACTGAAAAAAGCAACATTAAAAACCATTAGTTGCAAAAAAAGATAGTTCACAACGATGGCTGTGCGCACCCTCTTTTGAGAATAAGAGACAGTTTCCATCAATGGTGCCAATTTACTAATGGGTTGGTCTCAGAATTTAGCCCTTTTTTGTGAGTGACTCCATTCTCCTCATTTTCTGCAATTATCGGACGATTCCTCTTTGTGCTCCTTATCCGTGCTGCCAACTCAGCGAGTTTCCTGGCTCTTTTTAGCCAAATTTTTTGGCCAGTCCAACCCTTAGCTCGCTGAGTTTTCGCATCACTGACTTCTACACAAGTTTCCTCTTTGATGGCCGTTACAAATTCAAACCAGAAAGTTTATAGAGTGTAATATTTCCTCTCTTGTGTCTAGAGAGTGACTTATTGTTTGCTCTTTTTATTTCTTCTCAGAAAATGTGCTAGAGATGGAAAATAAGAACAAGAAACACAAACCCTTTCTAAAAGAAAGAAGAAGACAAAGGAAGAAATTCCCATAATTCCTCTTGGCGATAGTTTAGTTTAACCACTGGATTTGTAAGATAGGTCGTCACAATTATGCAAACTCAGCTTCAATAACAAGTTGAGATTAATTTTTTCTTTACAATAAAGTACAATAATCCCACCATTAATGCGCTGGCCTTAGGAGGAGACTTTTGATGATAATAATAAGTAAAGGCGCCCAAACAGTGATTTTCGAATGTTGTCTGGCCAACTTTTTGTCGTCCCCAAATTTACAATAATTTTCGTCGTCGCTCAGAACTTGACACGTCAGAGATGAGACGTCGACAACAACTGAAACAGGCAAAAAAATATTATTAATAAATATCGCCGCAGCGAGTTGTGTCAGCTCACTCTCATCTCTCTAGAGCTTTTCGCTCAAATTGCCCTACCAGAGGGAGAGTATATGCAAGTGTAGCTTTGCTCACATGAATTCAAATGTCGTCTGACGAACCACTCGGGATTCGCTTTGATTTTTGTGCTTTCCCTGGGTGTTTGAAAATTTGCGAATTTAGGAAGCAGCACTTGTGGTTGTTGTAAGAATTCGTCAGGCCGCCATATTGCATTCAAGAGATTTCGACTCGAACTCAGTCACAACTAGTTCGAAGTTCGATGCAAACATCTTTTATTTGGTTATTAATGGGTTAAGAGAGAGCAAAAAGCATGCTGTCATTTTTCAGTTTGCTGCGTACGTAGTCAGTTCCAAAAGCAATCCGTGCGTGGTACATGAATCATTTCTTTCGTAATAGTGATACACTTTAACGCTTGCTCTGTGGCGCTCCGCCATGTCTTCCTCGCAGGATAACCGTCAAACGAGTGGTGCAAAAAGTGTTCTAGTTTTATCAAAAGTGCTAACGTGTTGTTATATTTATTAACGCAATACAAAACTTGCAGATTTTTTAAATTGAAAAGCTGAATTCCAAGCAAATTGCATACGTAAAAAAGTGAACTTTTAACGCATATATTTTTTGAGTTTTCCAAAGCAACATTATTCTTCTGTATCTGTTTTCCGCAACGCCACTGAGCAGCAACTGAATTTCTAAATTTATGAGTGGTGCAAAAAAACAAAAAAAAAAACAACCGATAAATAATATTAATTTTATAATTTATATACAAGTGCAACTATAATATTTCCAATTGAATCAAGTGCTTTTCAAATAAGGCGGCAGCGCAAATAATTTCCGTTTAACGAATATAAAAACAAAAAATGGTAAATATCCGCTTCTGAGTTGAGGTCTCTTGAGTCAAGTGATTATGAAATTGTTTGTATGTGCTTAACATTTCCGTTTTTGCTTTAAAACAAAAACAAAAAGCAAAAGGACACAATGGCACCCCGTTTTAATAGCGTTTTTTTTTCTATTTTTATAAAAACAATTGTATTGTTATTTTGTGCAACTTGGTAGTCAATTGTTGTTGTCAATTTTAGCGAAAAACAGGCATTAATGCTCAGGTTTCCATTTTTTTGTATATATATATATTTTTTTTTTGTCATCGTTTTTTACTCATTTTCTTTTGCGATTTGCATTGACGGTTAGTTGACTCGAGTTTTTCTTATTCATAGTAAAATTGTCGCCAAATGTGATGTAAGCCAAAGTCTCAAACTACTGAGCGCCTCACCATACCGCACCAAAAGCCATTTAACGCCGCCGACAAAGTTGGCTTATAGGTTATTGTTGTCATTTGTTTTCATTTCGTCTCCGCACATCCTCCATACACAATGAAAGAGAGCGCAATTGGCTAGAGATTTTGTTGTTGTATTAATAGCAGTAAAAGCTACAATAGTGACTACATTCCACACAACAACAATCTCACCCATTGGTACGCCCCGCCGTCATGCCTCTCTACGACGGCAAATAAAAATAAAAAAAATTGTAAATCGATACCATTTGCGGTGTTTGTGACCAAGTAGCCGACAATTCTCATTCTTAACACGCGCTCTCTCCAGCTACAAATGTTGTAAAGGTCCACACAAAATTTATCTTTCGTTTATTTATTATATATAGGTTGATGCTAACACATATTTTTGTATATTTTTAACTATTGATTTTCCTTTTCAAGAAACTTGACTTACTACATTGCACTACTGCCTATTTTTGCATTTAAAATAAAATATGCACTTAAAAATAAAGTAAGTTTGCTGTTAGCTTTATGCTTTTTGCATTTTTACGCTATAGCATAAATATAGAGCCAAACTCGCATACACACATTTTACACCACGTTCTAGTAAGCTTCCACACATATCAAGCAGGAACTTACAATTTTGTCAACAAGGCAAAACACAACACACAAATAATAAACTTGTAACACAATGAAAACAAACGTCATTCAGAAGACAAAGCACATTTGCTCCAACACAGCGTCCAAAGCACACACCGCGTTCCTCTTGCCAAAGCACGGTTTTGCACGGCTACGAAACTTATCGCTCACATTTTGTATAATGCCATATTGACTGTGCCGTCGCCAAAAGTATGCAGCAGATTTTTGCGGCTCAAACCGCACTATTCAGCTCTTATCACTTTGAACTTTCTTATTTTAATAATCTATTTTACTGTGTCAACAACAATTGTTTTATTGCTGTTGCTTTGATTATGCCATTATAAGAATATTTTTACTCATGGCATATAAAATCAATAAGACTTACGGAGCAAAAGTAATGCAAAATATCAAATTACGTATGAAATGTGCTCTCGCGTCCCAGACTCACGTGGAGTTGGTTGACGGTTTTTCTTGGTTTTGCTGCGCTTGAGTAAAGAGGTGCTGATGACTTTTTTCTTATATTACGATTACTGTTGCTGTTGCTGGTGCCAACGAAGCGTATAGTATTATGCGTCATTCTCTCTTTGCTTGTGGTTTTAATTTCCAATGTAGAGGATTTCTTTGGCTGCTTAGTATTTGCTGGCTACAAGTAAGAAGAAACATTTGTGTCTGCAAAACTGTCAAGCATAAATATGAATGTATATGTACGTAAGCCCACACCAGCTACAGGCAATCAAACTTTGACTGAACACAACAGCAACACAACAAATGCAATCGCGCTAATAAGCTTGCCTTCGTATATATACATTTACTTAATATAATATATGTAGTCATATTTACATTGATGCAGCTTGCTCGGTTAACGCCTCGAGTGCCATGTACATACATTTATGTGCCTTCATGTACAATGTGTAATTTATGTGTAGGCATAAGCATAAGCTGCATTTTCTTTATGCGCCACTTGTAATTAGTTGGGACTTCCAAGCGACTAATCTCGTATCTACGCTCGTTGTGAGCTCTTGCAGGGGTTTACAGCTTTGTTAACTAAATTGGTTACACTTTGTAGGGCTTTACAGTCATTGAAATTTAACGAAGACGTTTGCATGTTACCATGTATTACTTTGGACAAACAAAAGACGATTAAAGAGTTTTCAAATAAGTTTTGTTGTATATGTTATAACCCTGTTTATTCATCTGCTTAACGAAACACTTCAATTTTGTCTTTTTTTACCAAAAAATTGTATGCAACAGGCAGAAATAGGCGTGGCAGACCCCACAAAGTAATTATATTCTTGATCAGCATCGAAAGGCGAGTCGATCATATCGAGATTATTTTGTTTTTTCTATATTCAACCTATATCACAACCTGCCACATTTATCATATCATATCATATCACATATCAGTTCACTATATCATATACCTGCCATAGGATCGGCCGACCGAAAAAGCATTCAGTAAGAAAAACTTTTTTGGTTAACATGATATCATTACCAAACTTTGGATTTAATAATGTTAGGTATTATCTAATCATATACCTGAATATGATAAATATCGGTTTCCTATAACACATAGTTGCCATAGAAACGATCATCCGAAAAATCTTAGTAAAAGTATTTTATAGATTTTAGACTGGGTTCAGGGTATTCTATAGTCTGATGTGTCCGACTACAGTCCTGCCTTTCTAGCAAAAATTGATTTTCAATTTACTTGCGTATAAATTTTTTAATCACTTTCTAGAGGAGCTTGGGATAGATATTCCATTGATCCCTGCTGCTTAATGGTCTTTTAAATGGTCGCAATCACAGCCATATATTATTTTATAAACTCATAAAAAATTCGGATTTTAAAAAAACCTTTGCCCTTGGATTGTCAACTTCTTGGATGGGTTAATGCACACGTATATTAAGAATACCTTTGATGTAAAGGAGCTTCTGAAAATTATTTTTGAACTACTCTCATTTCTTTTTAACCAAAGAGACGACTGAATGAATGTAACATCTAAAATATTTCGATTTACTTCATCGTCAATTAAATTATGTTCTAGTTAGACTGTTGCATTTAAAAGTTTGCTTTCATTATTTCTGCAGGTCACACGAAGACGAACACGACGGGCACGAATGTGGAACATGGGTCTACTTTTTCTAATCTATTACTTCGTCACTGTTTACTCAGCAAAAGGTGAAGATAAGCCCGATAATCAACTTGATGTTAACAACTTGCAAGAGGAAGCTAGTCAATTGGATAAAACGATAGCAATGACAACCGAAGAAACGTTAACCACTGAAGTATGCAATAAAATTTGAATTTCGTGTTTAATTTAATCGAATTCGAATTGAATTGAATTTAATTAATGCCACAGGCTGATGAAGCGTTTCTGGCAACAACGTCCGCGACACCGCCGAAAGGAGCCGTGCCCACTTGGCGCCCGAAGCGTGGCAACTGCACACCGCCGGCCATCGAACAGTTTCCCCAGCCACTCATGGGCAAATGGGGGAGACAGCATGGCGGCCTCATCATTCATGTACTCGTTGCCATATATACGTTCTTCGGTTTGGCAATTGTTTGCGATGAGTACTTTGTTGCCAGTTTGGATCGATTGTGTGAGGGTGAGTGCGCAATTGACTGTATTAAACTTGTACGCGTCAATCTTATTGATATTGTTCTCTTTTTAGAACTGAAGCTATCGCCGGATGTCGCTGGTGCCACTTTCATGGCGGCTGGCAGTTCAGCGCCGGAACTGGCTACTGTAGTGATTGGCGTGTTCTTCGCTAAGGACGACATCGGCATCAGTGGTGTCATCGGATCAGCGGTATTTAACATAATGTTTGTGATATCGGTGTGCGCGCTTTGCTCGGGCACCGTTTGTCAATTAAACTGGTGGCCATTGGTGCGTGATTGCTTCTTCTATTGCCTCTCGATATTGGTTATGTTGATAATTATCTTCAACGATGTCATCTCATGCGTAAGTAAAAACCAAATTAAGTAAAAGATTTACTGAAAAAGAAAATCCCCCCCAAAGTTTGAATCCGTTGTCATGCTGCTTTGCTATGTTGGATACTGCATTGCGCTGCACTTTAATTCGGAACTAGAACGTTGGGCTCATTCACTCAATTTGCCGTTTAAGCTGCCAACCAAGGAAGAGCAATCATCATTGGTGACATACAAAAATATTCCTGATACTACGTATACACAAGGGGCACAGCAGCAAACGAACCTATCACAGGACGCTTCAGGATCGCAGGAGCAACAACAAGCACAGCAGCAACAACAGCAGGGCGACTACCAAAGCTACACTGATCCCAATGCCAGTTGGGACCCAAATGCAGCTTGGGGAGAAGAATCGACTGCGAAACCAGTAGCAGTCAGTGCTAGATTCAACCAACCGGCGGTCGATGATTGGGGCATGAGTCAATTTGGTGGTGCTGGCCAAGGCCAAGAGAATATGGGCTACAATCCCGATCAGCCAGAGGCTGTCGTCACCGGCAGTACAACGTCTGCAGGCGGTGATAAGCCTGTCGTTGGGAAGCCACAGCCTGCTGGCGGTCAAGTAGACTATTACAAATCAACCGAAAAATCAAAGGAGCCGCGCCCTAATCCGCTCGAACGGCCGACCGAAGGTGGTCTTCCAGCACTTGTTGCCTGGTACATCGTTTACCCGATACACTTTCTCTGCCAGAAAACGATGCCCGATTGCCGACTAGAGAAGTTTCGCAATTGGTATCCGTTCACGTTTATCATCTCAATGGTTTGGATCTCGTTCTATTCTTATTTTATGGTATGGATGATAACCGTAATCGGATCAACCCTCGCCATACCTGACACCGTTATGGGTCTGACATTTGTTGCTGCTGGCGTTTCTGTACCCGATGCCCTAAGCTCAATAGCCGTTATCAAAGAGGGATTCGGCGACATGGCCGTATCCAATGCAATCGGCTCAAATGTCTTTGATATACTAGTGTGCTTAGGTCTTCCGTGGTTCATACAGACAGCGATTATCAAGCCAGGTTCACATGTCAATGTTATATCGAAGGGTATGTACTCAAAAACCTATAATTCCAAAATACTTAAATGAACGATAGAAGCGTGGTATCCTGCCTGCCTACCCACCTGCCTGCTCTGTTGTGTAAACATGCGGACGACCGACTTGCTCGAGGTCGTACTAGCTGCAGTTTTATGTTCTAGTGTTTGTTGGCATGCTTCGTTCCATCTTGCTGACTCAATCTTATAATTTTCTTTTTACATTTACAATGATCAACAGGTTTGGCATATTCCACGCTTTCGCTGTTCTCCACAGTGGTTTTCTTGTTAGTTTCGACTCACTTAAATGGCTGGAAACTGGATAAACGTCTTGGCATCGTGTTGATGCTCTGGTACCTATTCTTTATTACTCTGGCGGCGCTTTACGAGATGAACGTCTTTGGCTACATGAACCCACCTGAATGTCCAAGTAACTGTCCACATACTTACTGTTTCTAAATTGATGTAATACACATTGTTTCTTCTTACTTCTACAGGCTTATACTAAACGGCACACAGTTCGATCCTCAGCGAATCTTTCGATCTCAAAGGAACATGCATGACTTACCGCACGCCACGTTGTTAGGCCCACAGCTAACATCCGCACCAAGCAGTTTACACTAGCCTTCATACAAACAAAAACATACAAGCATATGTAACAATTAAACATACAAACTTGATAGCAGCAAGCAAAGTGACAATGTTCAATGTTAATTAGTTGAAATAATTAATACTCGATGATAGCATTTTACATAGTTAAACCTCTAAACAACGCACGGGTCAACAAACAAAAAGGAAAAACAATTTACAATATACATATATTAAATTTTAAATAGTGGAACAAGCGAAAGAACAACAATTGCACTGTAGATAGGACTTACAATTAAAACAAGTAATTAGTAAGGAGTGTGTAACAATTATTTTATTAATTTATTAATATATTATGTATGTTTTTTCACATATACTATTATATGTATGTTTATACAAAAACACAAAAAGTTGTTAAGTGGTTTTTAAAGTCAAGAACCAAAAATTACTAATTTATAAAATAAACTAAACCAAAAGAAATATTATTGTCATAAATTTTAAGTTAATGTATTGGGTTCCACAACAAAACACATCAAAAACGCACGAAAAACGCGCCTCAAAAACGCTTGACAGTAGTTGCTCACCTAAAAATCGCGAGTAATTTCTTTGAATTATTTTTTGTTCGATATTTGTTGATTCTTTATTATCATTTTGATTTGTTTTGTTTCTGAGCAGATCAAGTAGCATTTAATTATAAAATCATTCAGTGAATTCTAAGCAAGAAGAAATGTAAATTCTGTAAGCAAAATTTATATATTGCTTGTTTAAACTTAAGTTATCAAACAAAATTTATATTTATGAATTGTTTTTATGCGTGAACGATTTAAAATGAGTTACTAAGTAAATTAACGAAGAGAAGACGTTCTTACGTATGTGCTAACTGTGTAAGTAATCGACAAATTTTATGCCTAGGAGCAAAGGTTTCTTTGTTAAGTATTTTTAAAGACGAAAGAGAAAATAGACAATGTGCAATCAACAACAAAAAGCAACGAATTCTTGTTAAAACTTTTTTACAAAATTAAAAGTACGTTGTTTTAGTTAAAATGTCAAATTATTTAAGCAGCAGCACATCAAATTAATCGTGAGCCCCAATTTGGTTGGTTTTTTCAATATATATAATAATCAAAAAATTGCAACCCATTAAAGACCATAAAGAGAAAACAAAAACCACTAAAATATTTAAATGGCAATTATTAGTGTCAATTTTATGTATGTATGTACATAATAAAAATTAATTGTCAATTTGTTGTTAATTATTGTATAAATAATAATAATACGATGATTTTGTAAACCAAAAATTAAAAACAAAAGCAAGAAAACCAAATTTTAACCGAAAATCTTTTATTTGCAACTTCATATGTAATGTAAGAGAATTTGTCAGAAATTATGAGAAATTGTAACCATTTAAACAAAACAAAACGAATCCAGTGGATAATCATATATAAACACTCGAAAAACCAATAATGCACGTGTATAAATTGTTGAATTACATATATTATTATTGCTAAAAACTTAAACAGTAAACCGAAACTTACATTCATGTATATATATATATACAAGTATTTACCGCTATTACAATATATTCTTATATATTTCCCCTCTTGCAAATGCGCACTTAGCCCGTATAGTTATACACATGGACGAGCTCCGTGCGCACTTGCGCTTGTTAAATAGCATTGTGTGTATTATAATATTAAATAATATTAGCTGAACGTTGCTGTTAAAGCATAAAACAAATAATGCATTTACAATTAAACCATTATAAATGTGCATGTCATAAGTTGCATTTTATTTAAAAAGAAAACGGCTTCATGTAGTTCAGCATATTTCGACAATTTAAATGCCTTATAACACTATGCAACAAAATTAAATAAAAGAACAATGATATAATCCGAAATGAACACTCCAGTTTTCCTTATAATAGCGTTGAAAAATTATCTATCATCTATCTCTATTCACCTGTGATTACTTGCGTCGAGATACCGAACACAGAAATATCACCTATTTAGCATTTAATCTCCAACTAATTTATGCTGAATAAATGATATTTATTGGTAAATCGACGGTTAATTTGATAACCAAACTTGCATTTACAAATCCTTCTTGATGAACGTTTTGTTCAAGCAACTGTCGTTGAATAGTGTTATATGTAATATAATACATACACATCTACTAAGTTGTTGGCTATACAAAAACAACAACAATTTATTCTTGTTTTCCGCTTAAACTTCCTTGAAAATGTTATATATTTAAACTAATTAACAAATAATTGATTGAGTACTTGACTCCTTGCGTTAAATGGTTCCTTTTAACCCATTGAACAAACTATTCTATAAACAACACGGCAAACTTATAAAAAAAAATAAAATAAACTACAAAAATCACTTGACCATAATATAGCGACATTCATAGACATTCCACAAGTACAATGTTCTTCCCAACTACTTAGAAACAAATATACAAAAATACTAACAAACATACATTAATGCACGCATGTTTGCATGAAAACGGTTACGAATATACAAGCATATTTAAAATGGCAATTAGTAAATGTTGGTCAATTCTGCGTTACAATAAAAGATTACAAACATTATATACGGAGACTACAATACATATAAATAAATCATTATTACGTAGATATATACATAATTAGATTACAGTTGTTGAGTTTACATACAGCACACAAAACACACATAAATATAGTCAATCAATCTTACATATACAATATGTGTAGCAGAATTGCCGATTAAACGATTTTATGTCGTTTCACAACAATTAAATTCAGTTAAATAATAAATTCAAATACAACCAAAAATGTGCGTCGACTCTTTACATAGGTATGAAATTAATTTAAAATACTTATTTTCATACAAAATTTAAGCAAATGAGTCATATTTAAATTTTATGTATACTTAACAACTAAAACACAAAATCAAGAAAGTAAACGATGCTACAATTACATTACAATTAAAACTAATAAAAACGATGATTATTGTTGATGTTATGTTTTAGTCTACAAATTATTTAAGCAAAATATATGAAAATTATTATTAAAAAAAAACATAAATAAATACAATAAATGAAGTTCTAAAGGTTTTTGATTTTTATGTAAAGTTGAGTGCAGTTTTTTTATTATTATTATTTTACATATTATATTATATATACTATTATTTTATTCTTTAGTTGAAATAATATCAAAATCATATAAATGGTTGTATGTAAGTAGGAATTTATGGTATTATAATAAATAGCGTAGAGATCGGCCGGTGGTTAAAATTCAACCAATAGCTCTCATTTCAGGTTTTTGACAACTTCCATCTTATTACAAAAAACCCCAAAAAAATATATGGAATATATAAAAGTTTCTACAAATGACTATTTAATCTGTCAGCTTTTCGGTTTCATAAAAAAAACTTTAAACTATAATATAAACATTATTTAATCCCGATTTGGCAATTTTCATGGTACTTCAAGCTTTATTGGACTCTCTATAAATTGTTCCAAATTTTGTAGTAACAATCTGATCTACAATTAAAGAAAGAAAAAAAAACTGTACCCACTATTGCATCTTTAACTAGAAAGGTAGGGCTATAGTCGGGCGTAACCGACTATAGAAAACCCTGCACCCAAACTAAAACTGAATATATTTTTTGGTTGCTTTAATATTTTGTATTCATTATGTAAGGATATCTCAAGGAAAACAATTTTTTTTTGTAGTAAAAGCCATTTTTTGGCAGATCGTTCCTAATGCAGCTATATGTTATAGTAAACCGATATTTATCATATACGGGAATATGATTCGATATTACTTAAAATTACTAAATCCTAATCTAAATTTGGTAACGATATCTTAATAAACAAAAAATTTTTTCTCAGTAAATGTTGTTTTTCGACCAATCGTTCCTGTGACAGCTATATGATATAGTAAACCGATATATATAATATTGAGACTCGTTATGCCTATGGATTAGGAGAGTCTTCGTACCAAATTTGGTGGTTGTTGGTCTAACCGAGATCTGTGCGTTCATACGGACAGACGGACAGACAGACGGACATGGCTTCATCGACTCGCCTTTCGATGCTGATCAAGAATATATATACTTTATGGGGTCTGCGACGCCTCCTTCTTGCCGTTACATACATTCGCACAACTTTAATATACCCTTTACTACTTGTTGGTACAGGGTATAAAAATCCTGCAGACCTTATTCCAGACCACTTTCCGTGAATGTCCCGAAATCGGTTATCAATAAAAGTGAATACACCTGTTTTTAAAAACGAACCAGGAAAAGCTTTTGCCTTGCGGTTATTCAAGTTTGAGCACAAGAGTGCAACAAACAGCAAAAATAAAAAATGGCCAAAATAACAACAATAACTTTCTTTCACTCAGCATCAAGAATAAGCGACATAAACTGTAAAAAGCTTTTGCCCAAATTCATTTAATTGTTCTCTTTTGATTTTTTTTTTGTGATATCAGTTCAGCTTTGCTGGGTGAGCTTTCTGGAGTTTGTAGCGGCATATAGTAATAATTTCACTGCCAAAGTGGTAACAGCTACAAAAACGTGCGGCAACAGCAATTTTAGTGCGAAAAGCGTAAACGCCAGCAACAAGAATACAATTATTAATATATTTACATATACAATAAAAGTTGTTTAATATATGTATTCATTTTTCTTTTGATGGTCGATATTATAGTTGTAGAGGGAAAGATTGTCTTTATTTGTAGATGTTTGTTGATAATCGTTTATTATTATGTAACAAACAGTAATGCGCTGAGATAAGAATTTAAAGCATATTAAATATTTTGTTGACTACCATAATTTTGAAGTGTTTTAAAAGTGAAAATTTCCACACAACGCTCTTACCCTCTCTCTTTTTCACACCCACTTGGAAGAGCAAACAAAATACATATAAAATAAATTTCATAAACGCTAAGCTACTCAAAACTTGTTTCTACGCCGATAAGCGGCGAATTGAATATGTACTGTCAGACGTACCCAAAGCTCCACTGACAGAGCACTGCGAGTAGTGATAAGAAAACCACTGTGGTGTACGGTGCATCTTGCGTTGTTGGGTGTTTCTGACTTGTATTAAATCATTTATTACAAATCGAGTAATTCGAAAATAATGTATAATTAAATTCGCTGCTATCACTTAAATACTCGAAATGAAAAGTCCTTGCTAGTGGCACTTAACTATTGAATAAAGTGTGACTTTTATATGACTAGATCCGTTTGTGTATTAATATATTAATATATAAATATAAATAGCAATATTTATTGTTTTTAAATTAGCTATCAACGAAGTTTACAGCTGTCAAAAAAAGCAACACAATGACACTACCACGCGTTGATATTGATAAGCCGAAATATGATCAAAGCACTTATATAAACCGCGCCAAACACTTCTTCCTGCTTACAAATCCACTGAACGTTTTCGCCACCGAAGCCCAACTCGAAAAAGCCAGGCAAATCGTGTTAAAATATCGTGCCGGAAAAGATGTGCCTGAATGCCAGAGCATTGACGATGTTTGGCGTGCCAAATACTTGTACGATTCAGCCTTTCATCCCGAAACTGGCGACAAATCAATAATCATCGGGCGCATGTCTGCCCAGATGCCGATGAATATGCTAATAACAGGCTGTAAGTAAAGGATGTTTTATAAATCAAATTACATATAGCAGCCCTTAAAATCCAATATTTTATCAAAATTAATAAAAAAATCTACTTTATTGAGGCTCTATTCGGAGCAGAAAAATTAACATTAGCTTATATTTTAAACAGATTACTTAAAACAGTCACCGATTATCAAACATTTTCACGAAATTATGATTACCCTATACTTTGTGACCTTAGGGGTCGAATTTTAGTTTTTAATAAAAAAAACACTCGTTTACACAAGTTGAGTCGTTTCTCATAGCTTTTTAAAGCTGCACTTAGTACAAAAAAATGTGTAGAATTAAGAATGTAATCAGCGGCTTGACCCCTGAAAAAAGAATTCAAATTTAATAAATAATGCATTTTCCTTTTTTGACTTTGCAGTTTACTGTCTGTTAATATATGTTGGAATCGACAAAATAGATTATAAGAGCTTTGTGGGATAAGCTTCTTAAGCTTATTTTGTGTTCTAATGAAAAATATAACATATAAATAATAAAAAAATACAAATAAAATTTCTCATTTGACTCAACTTTAACTACAGTCGAACTCCCTGTACGCGAATTCGCACGTGAAAAGAAAATCTCTTCGTTACATAGAAAATTCGTTATGCACAAATTATGAATTTCCTACTTAATGGGGGATCCCCTAAGTATGTTTTATTTTTAACTCAGTACGAAGTTCCATTGAAACGTGAAGTAAAAACTTACTTGAAAAAATGCATTATATGGATATTAATAAAGGAAGATAGATAAAGTTTAATTAGCAGAATTTGTTCTTAGAAGACGAAAATCAGTTACTTATAGGGAAGCTGTGTACTTGATATCAATTCGTAATAGTGCTTCGTTGTATTGAAGTTCGTTATAGGGAAGTTTTTCTATATATGAAATTGAACTACTATACAATAAAATATTCTTAAAAAAATTCTTTTATAATAAAAATTAAATACCGAAAGTCATTGGGATAATAGAAATTAATTTTGACTATGTAACCCATACTTTTTGCGTATGTGTCATATATCTTTCAATAGATGTCTTCAATTGTTTTACAGTAGAGCAATATACATAAGTTGAAAATTCATTCTATGAGGCAATTGCTTATGTGCTTTTGGCAAACAATGACAACACAAAAGATGATTAATAAATAAGCATTTAATTGAGGTTTTGATGAATTTTTCTGCAGGCATGATGACCTTCTACAAAACAACGCCGGCAGTTGTCTTCTGGCAGTGGGTTAATCAAACTTTCAATGCTATTGTAAACTACACAAATCGGTCTGGCTCCTCACCGATCAGCAATAAGTACGAACACTATTTTGAAGAGCATTGTAAAAAAGAATTTAAATAAAAACTTTATATTTCTAGTCAACTAATAACCTCATATTGTTTGGCTACAGGAGGCGCTTTGACTACGGCGCTGTCGCTTAATAGAGCAGTTAAGGTTCGTTTTTTTACAATTTTACTTTTTCAATTAATCAATTTTAACAAACAGACAAACTACGCATTTACCCTAGAAACAATAAAATTACACTTGAGTTTTGTGCAACATTCTAACGACGAATAAACTTAAAACTATATTTGCTTTTCAGAACATGAATCCACTGATTGGGCGACTTGTTCCACTGGCAGCTGTTGCGGCAGCAAATTGCATTAATATTCCCTGCATGAGAATGCAGTAAATAACCAAAGTTTTTACTTAGGAGCGACTTTAAAAATAATTAATCTATATTTTTTTTTTTAGAGAGTTGCGTAGTGGAGTTGTTCTATTGGATGAAAAAAATAATGAAATGGGATTCTCTAAAAAGGCAGCCACGGTTGGTATTTCAACAGTTATTTTAAGCAGAATTGCAATGGCTTTGCCCGGCATGAGTAAGTTTACTAAAAACTAATTTATTAAAATATAAAATCTTAAAGAAAATCTTATTTAGCTCTTACACCATTATTAATGGAAAAACTGGAAAAGAGGGGTTTTCTTAAACGATTCCCCAAGTCTAACGCACCAATACAAACTCTTTTCTGTGGCTTCGTTTTGCTCTTTTCGACTCCATTAGGTATGTATGGGATATATTATTATACATTTTCTCACATTTTACAGAATGCAACTCTTTGCAATTATGTATACATATGTTACACATGTATAAAGGTATCTTACTTTATATATCTTCGTATTATGTATCTTTATATCCTATGGGTAAAAGTTTTCGATACCTTTTTTGAAAGAACTACTGCGTCAAATTTAATGAAACATAAACCATAAATTAAAAGGAATTTGACCAATGGTTGCGTATTTTGAAAATATTTGATATTAGAAGTGAAAGTTGGTTTAATTTTAACATTTTTAGCTCTTCCTAAATTAGCCGTCAAATTTTTTAGGTAGAGCGATATAGTGCATATGAATATTGCAAATATTTTTGAAAAAGAAAAGAATTATCTATTCTACATATTTGGGATTTGAAAAAAATAATTAAGAATCATTGTTTTCATATTTATAGGTTGCGCCTTTTTCAGTCAGCGAGCGGCGATAAAAGTAAGTTAGAACAAATATATGAACGAACAAGATTTAAACAAATATATATTTTTTATCGATTAATAGGTGAAGAACCTCGAGCCTGAGGTACGTGAAAACATTGAGAAAAAACGTCCAGATTTAGACACCGTTTGGTACAACAAGGGCTTGTAAAAGATCACTGCCTCCATAAATGAGCTTAACTTGACATTTATTGAAAAAACAAAAGCGACAATAATATTCATTATTTTGTTGTTTTTAATATATGTACATTGTACAAAAAATGTGTTAATTTTGCATTTAGATGAACTTTTAATTATTCCTGTTTTTACCCTATTTATGTACAATTGTAAAAACTAAGCTTTTTCAGGTTTAGAGTGCATTTTTCATATTGATTCTGTTGAGTTCGAACAAAAAACTATTGTTATATTTTAAGAAACAAAGATAAACATAAAAAAGTTACTCCATATATATACATGCAGATGTTTAAAGACGTTTAAGAAAATAGTGGTTAAATTAAAAGCACGAAATATGCGTGTGTTGATTGGCCATTGCTTAAACCAAAATATTTTTGGGATGTTAATTTAAAAACACGCAGTGCAGTAACTGTCAAATATGTATAGTAAAATAAATCCAAAGTTACTTCTCCAAAAGTGTTTCAATTAATCACCGAAATATAAATCCACATTTAGTGAAGTAGGCTGAATAATTATGTAAAAGTGTGTGTGTTTTTTTTTTCTTTTTAAATTTAAGAATAATTTATGCGAAAAATTAAACATTATTTTTCTTTTCTTTGGTAAACTACACAAAAGTCCACTTTCTACTTTCTTCCTTTGAAAAACACTAGTTAGCGTAACATTAAGCTTAACCGTGATGCGAGAAACTCTGATTAAGCTTCCTATTAGCTATTTATTATTGCACAATTAATTCGTTTACTTGCATACATACAAACATATAACAAAAACATTTTGTGAATTTTGTTGAAATTGAATTGAATTCTATATATGATAATGCATCATTTACAATAAAATAAAGATTGAGTCTCTAAAATGTGGCGAATAAAGTATTTATGTATATATGTATGTATGTATGACTCGATTAATTAATTTTTTTGGGGGACATTTACGCACCCTCACTTTGAGGTTTGAAGGTGAACGGGTGTTACCTTTAAGCTAGTCGCAATCAATATTATTTGCGCCTTGACGATATCTGCGGTACCATCATCCTCTTCACCTGCATCTCGTTGGGATTGATAATCGTGCTGAAGTCACATAATATATTCTGAAGAAAAAACAATTTAGCTAAGATTTGGCGTCTCGTGTTCTTAGTTTCATATTATTTGAAGCAGCTTTGTGTGCTGCCATGGCAATATCTTGTTTGTTATTTGTTCGATGATAAAGTATTTGCCATTAGTTTATAGATCTAATATTGGTACATACTGCAAATTCTTAAATTAAACAAAAAGCTATTAGCTAAATATAAAGAAAAATATTGCAAACATACAGAGACAGCCAATTATTTCAAACGTAAATAACAACTTTTTCGTATCATCTGTGACAACTGACTATCTGAGCGATTCACAATAAATTTCAGTCTTTGAGTCCAATGAGGATGGATGGAGGACAAAAAGTACGAGATACGAGATACAGAATTTAAGATTCAACCGGAGGATTCCAGCTAAGCCTCTTTACAAAAAAAACCCTATAATAAATCAGAAGATATGGCCACTTCGGCTAAAGTTTTGTTAAAAAAAACTAATGTGAGTCCGATCACAGGGGAGATGTATAAGCATGTGGAAATTGCAAGTACTTATGCTTTCAGTATACTTTTTTATGCTTTTCAATGCTTTGTATTTAACTAATTTAACAAATAGTAAAAGATAAATATCAATTATGGCGACAAGATATTTTTAAAAAAGTTTGAAAGTCACTGGTTTACTTGAACATATTTATCTAATGCTTCTCAAACCTTTCATCATCGTTGTACCAACACACTCTCATATACCTCACACCGATTTATGTCTTACTCTGTTTTTGTGATTGTATTGTGAAGCGAGTTTTTTACCCCCTAAGCGTATAGATGTTTATACATCAATAATCTTTTTTTTCCCAATCCCAAAAAACACTATTACAACCAGTTGAACTCGCAAGCGAGTGCAAGCCGGAAATATGAGTGCCGCCATTATCGAATTGAGTAGGGTAGTCCCAGCGCTCAGAACGAATTAGCATTTGCGCATGTTAGAACGAGTATGCGCTAATGTATCCTGAGTGAGTCTTTAAAAATTTACTTTAACTAATTATTAACTAAAAATTCGAGTTTTCATCGAAGTAAAGCGAATCCCGTGTGTTAGTTTTTGCAAAATGTGTGTGGCCATTTTGAATTGAACTGGCAAACACAATCTCATCACCGAAAATTTGAAAACGAGATTTTTATAGTCTGCATAAGTAACAAATACTTTGCAATTAGCATTGCTTATGTTCTGGTTAATTAAACTTAAAGAAGGTTATTAAGTAAATAATACTTTTTTTTACTTTTTATTCAATACTTACAATTTGACCAATTTACGTTAAATAACGATAAAGAAAATGGTAAAAACAGCTGAAAAACTAGTCGCCTCGCATACTCTCTTACTTACGAAAAAGGTTGAAGTAGCCCTTCCTCACTCCGTAGGCGAATGAGTAAGTTTATCTTGAGATTGTTTATTTTAATAAGGGCTGCATATCAAGCCCATATGTTTCGCCACAAACGCAATGGTTTTTGGTATGTAAAATTTAGAAATTAAGCTACAGAGCAATTTACTGAAATCAGTCAATAAATCCTCTCTCTAATGAGAACTATACAACTGTAAAACTATGGCACAACCTTCTTTTTTTTATACCATGAATATTACTGCTCAAAGCTACTCTGTTTGTCCTCAGTCCGTGACAAAATTTTGGTTCGGTCCGGTTGATCAAAAAAAAATTCATCCCTAAGATGCGCAACATTAAAGCAAGTTTTGCGTTGTTCAGTACTGGTTTAGTAGTGTTGAAAGTGAGCATAACAGTTATTTTTCACTCTGATGCATTGCGGGATTTTCATCTAACCATTTTTAATATACATACATGCTGTTGCTCTGTATAGCTTGTGAAAGGTAGCGAGCGTATTAAATATAAAATGCTTATATGCCGGTTTACGTTTGTCACCTCGTCAGAATGGTTGCTCGGCAGCGGCTAGACAACGTACGATTTCAACATAGAGATGTACAGCATTTAACGTTGTTCATTACTGTTCAACATCATGACATACAATATACATATAGTATATTCCACTCGTACTTGTGCCTTTTTTTAAAGCGCGATAAGTGCTTCAGATCAGCTATTTTACAGAACAAACCAATTTGAGGTTGACATTCATAATTGTGCACATTCCCTCCAAACATTTTTATTTATATTTATTGTTTTACAAAAAAACTTTAACCCTCTCATGCCATTGTTTCCTATAACAGCAACATTGTATTTATACGCTTCTCTCTCTCTCTCTCAACAGTAACACATCTGTCCTCAAAAATGTTTTAGCGCCATCTCATTTTAATTATGGCATAGAGGGTTAAACGTTGTCAGAAGAAAAAAGCACTAACCACTATCATAGCTCTCCTAGCCAACAAACACTCAACAGCCAGTGTTCGCAAGAGGCGAACTCGAAAGTCGTTGCTCTGTGAATTTATTCAAAAATAGAAATACATATTGTAAATAGAAGATAGGGGATGCAGCACTGTCCATATTATTATATATATTGTAATATAAAATATGCTATTGAGTTGCCATATTTTTAATTTTTGGACTATCTGATGTGCCAATGTTCCACACTTTTCAAGTCAGCTGTTTAGTAGTTCACATGTGCCGTTGTGTGAGAGTGAGAACGCTGTTAGCATAAGAAATAATTATTTGACTTTGCTACTCGTGTGAGTTATCAATATCGAATTTCAACGCTCGATGATCCACAGTATATTTTTTATAATTTCGCGTTTTTCACCCGCCGCAGGTTGTGTTTTGTTTACATCAATCGTTGGAGTTGGGCTCTATAGCGAGAATTCGCTCAATACAAAAAATAAAAAGAAAAACTGCGTACATCGTTAATGTCCATTACACAACAACAATAATAGTCAAATATTACACGCAACCGTCGGCAGATCTCTCGTGTCCTCCATGTCCTTCAGGCATAAATGATGTGTTTGTGGCAGGATTTTTGAAGAAGAAGTAATAAAAACAGCGAAAGGAAAAAGATCGCTGCTCTGGCCTGCAATTGTTATCAGCTGGAAAATTGAGCGGTAGTCGAAGAAACTCAAGCTAAAAGCATAAACGAAGAGAAAGCACACTGTCAAAGCAAAAGAAACAGAAATAACGCCATAACCTGCTGCAAGAGCGGTGATTTCTGCTGCTTTAAAGCATATTGAAGCGATTTGGAACATTTTAGTGGCACGCGTTTTGCTTTAATCGACGTGGTTTTTCCTTGATTTGAGGCTAGTGATCCAATTAAAAACACCATTAGCAACAATGAATATCGACGACTATGAATCTTTGCCCACAACGAGCATTAAAGTCAATATGGCCGCTGGCGCTATTGCTGGCGTATTAGAGCATATTGTGATGTACCCACTGGACTCAGTTAAGGTGAGTGCGTACATTTGGATCATAGTATGGTTTATGCAGTTTGATGGACTCCCCTACCTAACCTCACATCGCGGTGAGTGTGTGTGCACTTTTCTAGTTGACTTCAGTCTGTCGTGATGTAATAAATATTTTTTTTTGTTTTTGGTTTAAATATGGTTTTCGCCATATCGTGTGCATTTAGAGATCCTACTGCGAAAATACCTTTCCATTCTTCAACTCATCTTTGTTAAACCTAGTCAAATCGATTGAGTCTTATCTTATAACACAGTGTTCTAAGATAGAACTTCTACATATGTGACTTTTATCAAAATGTTTCTCCTAAACGCTTATCGTATCACGTTCTTATTTTTAAAGTGATAAGATTAACAACGTTTAAAACTCGACTATTCATGATGGCAACAGCAGAAAAATCACGAATAGCACCCGGCTGTGCGTCGTTAAATACTTCGGCTTTGAACGCCGTTGGTACAAATAGTATGAAATACATACATATGTATATATATATGTAAGCTTAATTTGTAATTAAATTCCTCAATTTGCATATATGTACTATATATGTGTACTGTTTTTGTATAAACATCGCGAATATATTATCATATTGAGTCAGTCACTGTTCGATATAAAGACGTCTATCAACAGCCGACGCCGTCTTGTTTAACAAAGTATCTATAGTTATATATATATATATATATAATACATAGTCACAAATAAAAAAAACACTTAACCACAAAGCGTCCAATTATGTCAATTTGGAATTTATATTAAGCCCGAGGTATGCTTTGGTTATATCTCATGACGTCTGGAGGCAAAACGACACATAGACGTGCTAAATATCAATTTATGTTATCGTTGCATTTAGTTTGCGTTTTACTTATTAAATTGGCAACCAATAAATATAGCGTCGGTGATTTCCGCTGACTGACTGACTCACTGGCTGAAAAGGTAGATGGCACCGTGGAATGCCCATTCTAAAGTGACGTATTTTTTGTGCTTACTTTCATCGCCGAGTTAAAAAAAAGTAAAACTCATGTTATCAGCGGCGCATCGCTAAAATAAAAATCGATTGCCGTGTTCTATCAATTGCATGGATCATGAGAACGTCGCACCCAATCTAAATTAAGCCATTGCATTAAAAGTCACTGAAGTACTCTAGACGACTTGTTGCGGGTAAAATGCCATTTGCAGATCGTGGGCGAATATGATAAATATTGAGACTATAAAATGTACCTCACTTTTGCTACGACTATGGAGTTCGTGCATTCATATGTAGTATACATATATATTCTTGGTATCTCAAAAAAGCAAGTAACTGTTACAATTGCATTTTTAAATGAAATTCAATAAATTGTTTTTTTTTTAAATGTTTTTATTGTGTTCTAGGCCCTGTTGGAAATTTTTCGATGATAACAGTAAAAGTTACTTTAATTATTGTGCTCGTGAAATTTTCTTTTAGTAATTAAGTTATGGTCCCGAATTCGACGCTAAAAATTAACTATTTATTTCTAAATTTTATATTTTTCTAGGTAAAGTGGCATCACGTCTTGAAAAACAAATTCGAAATTTTTTATCTGACCTACAATTACAAGAAAAAACTTTTATGTACATATTATTTGTATATACGAAAAGAGTCGAATTAATTTTTTTTTCTAAAAATATATGGGGTCCATTAATGTATTTAAAACGGCATATGAGACATTCAATCCAAAATTGAATGAATAATTGCCAGCAATCATTAAAAAATATATTAGTATAAATGAATATGGCTAAAAATAAGCATTTTTATAAAATTATAACTGATGAATAGCATTTTTGGCTCCCTATTCGTTTGCTATTATAAAGGAAAAACTTGACCATATTCTCAATATTTCTTCAATTTGCTAGACCAATGTTTTTAATCAAAGTCATGAATTTGTCACATAATGTGTACTAGAGACAAAACAAAAACAAACTCAGTTAAGCACAAAAAAAATTGTACTTAGCAACTATAGGGTCCACAATTACGTTTTAACTGATTTGCTTATTCGTTTTATCTCGTATATATTGTGATTTAAGTTTCCTCGTATTTGTGCGCAATTAAAATCATTTCTTTCCCTACTACTGTTGTTATACTTGTTAACATTTTACACAATTTTTGTATTGTCACGATGATTAGGTTTTTATCATAATCAATTTTTCTAACGTTGAAAGTATAATTTTACCGCTTAATTACTACTGCGAAAAACTGAGTTTATCTATGTATGTACATATGGAAAAATATAGTTGAGCAAAACACAATTTTATTTTATACCTTGAATACTTTTGGAATACTAAAAATGCGACATTATGACTACGCGTTTACATTAAAAAATACTTTTAACTTTTAGAGATCTATTAAAAGCAGTAAATAAGTTATTTTTTAAGATTGTACATCTTCGATTTAATCGAGTAAAAAAGAGTAGAGGCTACATAAAATAAATAGTTTTTTCGTATTCTAATAATAAATTCTTTATGCAATATTATAATTGAACGAAATAAATATTGGTAAAAAAACTCATGGAAGTTAATTACAGTACACGCTTGTAAGAGTCAACACTTGATTAATAAGATTGAAAAAAAAATGTTTACGTTGACTACTCTAAGGATTGAACAACTATAAAAAGTAAAAAGGTTCGAAAGAGTAAAAACAGACCTTCCAAAAAACAAAACATCTAAATCTATACCAGATAATGTAGTTCTTTTATTTCACACTTATATATATGTATATAATTTTTTTTTTTTTCTATAACTCTGCTAGAGTGTAATAAAATTATAAAAAGTTAAATAAATTATAACGCCAGAAGGGTTGTGCCTAGATTTAGCTTGTAATGCGGACAAATCTTGACTGTCTTAGAAAGTTGTACCACAAGACATATTTCCCAAACGGAGACAACAGCATTTGTAAGCAAAAAATTCAAAAATTTCTGAGACTGCTAAACGTAATTTCAAAGCTTAAGCAGCTATCTAAAAAAAAGAAATAAAGTTAATATTATACCTGTACAATATCATTTTGTATAAAAATGATTATAAACTACAAAAATTTTCATTCGATAAAGTGAACACCCTTGTTTTTAATTGTTCGTTCTATCGAGCGAGTGCTGTATATACTACACAAGCATGCATTAATATATACATATGTAAAAATAAAAACCGCATATATATATATGTATATATGTTTAATATTTCATAAATTTATCAATCAATAACAATCATAATTCCTTTTTTATCTAGCTTTGAGCATAGTAATCGGCTGATTGTAAAAAATAAATTCCTACGAATTTCACAACATTTTCTTATCATATAATTAGAATATTGTTTACGTACTCATTTTTTTTTTTTTGGCATAGCCGAGTATTCTATTGAAATATTAAACTATGTTTATATTTCTATAATTGACAGAAATTTCTTAAATTTGTATTTAATTAAATTTAAATATGGCTTCTACTACTACTATTTAAAAGGAAAGAAACTCAAACAAAATCCTAATCCAGTAATTCACATTTAAACTTTTGCCGTCATTCATATAGTAATAACGTCTGTTCAGCTATATTGATAGTTTTCAGTTTTCTTATGTTTATATTGAGTCTCTTTGCCGGTTTTAAACTAAGTTTTTTAATGGATCAAAGTTTCATCGACGGTTTCCCCAAATCCCTAAAACTTTTGAACAAATGGTAGATACGAAATACTTGAAAAATAAATTAATTTCTCAAATTTTAAATTTACACAAAAACATTAAATTTTTTAGACAAGAATGCAAAGCTTAACACCACCAACATCAAATATAAATATAATGGAAACATTTCGAAATATGATTTCACGTGAAGGTCTAATGAGGTATGTTATTTAAATTAGAAAACTATGACAATTTCAAATACTACCACTTAATTTTTCAGACCAATACGTGGAATTAGTGCAGTTGTAGCAGGTGCTGGGCCGGCGCATTCGTTGTACTTTGGTTCATATGAACTAACAAAGGAGCTGCTGACAAATGTTACTTCATATAATAATGTGAATTACAGTAAGTTTACGTTTTAAAGTAACTGACGAATATTGGTAAATTATCTTAAATTTTTTTTTAGTGATTTCGGGTGCAGTGGCGACACTAATACACGATGGTATTTCAAATCCTACGGATGTGATAAAGCAACGCATGCAAATGTACAACTCGCCCTATAGGTCTGTAATCAGCTGCATGAAAGATATATACAAACAGGAGGGTATGCGCGCCTTTTACCGTTCTTATTCAACACAATTGGTGATGAATATACCATATCAGACGATACACTTCACTACGTATGAATTTTTCCAGAATATGGTGAGTTTATAGAAACATTTCGGTTTGAACGTGAAGTTTATTAAAGCGAATTCAATTTGGTTGCAAAAGCTTAATCATGATAGAAAGTACAACCCGGTAGTGCATATGGTGGCAGGCGGTGCAGCTGGCGCTTGTGCTGCAGCTATCACAACACCGTTGGACGTTGTAAAGACGTTGCTTAACACCCAGGAGACTGGCTTTACAAAGGGCATGGCCGATGCTATACGGCAGGTGCGTAATATCTAAAAAATCCATAAACACATCATAGCTAAGCATATTAAATATATAAAGCACACATTTAAACTTTAAATCGATTTTAGATATACTCTATGGCCGGACCCAAGGGTTTCTTCAAAGGCATGACCGCACGCGTCTTATATTCTATGCCAGCCACAGCTATATGTTGGTCTACATACGAATTTTTCAAATTTTATTTATGTGGCATGAAACCAGAACAGTATAAATCGTCAATTACGGGTAAAAGTGAACTTCAGGCACGTGAACCTCAATCGAGCGAGTATGTGGTACCGAAACCTGAAACGGAAATTACTGCCGAAAATCAACAGCAGCAAACAGTAACAGCTACACAACCGCAGATACAAAAAGATACTTCGTCATCGCCGCCGCCAACAACAGTACATGCAGGGGGTGCTATCAAATCTGTTTGTGAGCTATCGAGCAGACCGGCATCTCCCACAATAAACTTACATACGCGGCACACTGATGTAAAAACTCCTTATGATAGAGGCTTTTCCAGCCCGTAAAGAATGCCAATGAAAGGGGAATTTCCGCTAGCATTTGGAACGATAAGGAAGATTAGCAGCAGCTAGACAGTATCAATTATAGTTGTAGCATTGAAATAAAAGCCGAAGCGTTCAAAGCGCATTCGACTTTGGTTAAAAAAAAAAGAAAAGAAATAATACTCTGCCAGGAGTCGATGAGAGAGTTTTATCACTCCAATGTCGGAGCATAAATTGTAGTTTTTGTGCACAAACTCGCTCTCACATTAACGCAAACTCGGCAAAAAATCAGTCAACATAAACAAACACACACATCCACAAAACACACTTATATATATATATACACAAAACACATTCACATAACGACCGAAATTTGAAAAAAAAAATTTATTGAGTTTTACACGTGAAAATATAAAAAAATTTCTTGTAAGTTGCAGAAATTCTTGTTGAAACTTGTTAACACTTGGAGTGGTTTTCCAGACTTTCTTTGTAAATTACTTCTTTTTTTATATAAATTACAAATATAAAGCTAATATAAAAACTATTATTATATTTTTGTTGATCGTTGTAGCAAAACAATAAAAGTTTTCAAAATGGAAATATTTTTGTAATTTAATTACATTCAAATATTTAGCGTTTAGTTGCCACAACCAAGTCAATAAGTATCCTATTAAATCATGTATCACATACATGTGTACAAAATATATTATGTAATTGTATAAATGCGAAATCAAAACGTTAAACGTTCAGCCGGACAATAGGTAACGTCGGGGGCAAGCGGCGTCTTAGTGTTAAGCCTAAATTACATGATAATTACATTAAAAATAACATAGTATATAACCGTATATATTGATTACACTTAAAATTGTTATTTTTTTTTTTATTTTATTTAAAAATCTGTCGAAGTCTACATTTTATTGTTAAGTGATTAAAACAGAAATTCAAAATTATGATGTAATATTGTCAATAAGCAAAATACAAATGATTTATGTCGAACACTAAAAACTTCCCTTACATTTTTATTCTTCACAAAATTTGCGAAAACCTAAACAAAAACAAAATTGGCTTTAAATGCATTTTGAAATGAAATTAGTTGCGTTATTTATTTATTTACATGTTTTATTCAAAGTAAAAATAATGTGAGTACCCACTAAAAAACCAACGTTTTGAACTGTTAAGCAGATTAGATAATTTTAAATATTCTAAACATTAAAAAAGAAACACTAGGGAATCGCATCTAAATGACGACGACGCGATCTTTGCGAGAGCACTGGTCTTGGTTTGTATAAATCATCATTGGTATAGCGTTGTTGTTGGCAAAGCTTGTTAAGTGCACCCCCGGAAAGTTTTGCACGCAATTGGTTTCCGCTGAGATCTAGAAGAATAGAATAAAAAAACAACGAGCAAATTTATTATTGCATTATTTGAATGCACTAAAAATTTAAGAGTGATTTTAATTTAATTCAACGTAAACAAATTATCGATTAGCTTACCAAGCGTGTAATTTTTTACAAAGGAACTTAAAAACTAAAAAAGGTATGAATTTATATTATGGGCATATGTAAATGAAATGTTTCTTTTTACAACTTGCATTTTACTAGATGGCGGCATGTAGGGGAAAGAAAGAACGGGTATAGAAAAACTACACGCACTCAAATTGTCCATGTGTAAATAAAAACCTCACCTGCTTCGTCTTTTTCAAAAACTTCATTTTCTTTCGAGCTTACACTACTGGCGTCAGAAACCAATGGAGAAATTTCAATATCGCTATGCTTTAAACGTTTGCTCTGTTGTTGTGGTGTAACGTTATTTGCATCAATAGGGAAAACGGCAAAATCGTCACCATCAATGTGGTGTTTTTCTGGACTACACAATTTGTCATTGTTGACAATAACCGCTGAACTAGTTGAGAGTTTCCGTTTTATATCTTTAAATTTTATTATGTGTTCTGGTTCGTAACACTTTGTTTTTTCGTCCTCTTCCATTTTTTCCGCTTTCTTATCTTCAACATTCTTATCATTTAAGGAAAATCGTAATGTTTTTGCCAAAGAACGACAACCATCAATTGTGCTCTGAAGCAACAGCAAACGAGAAGAAAATTCATTTTGATTCTCTTCGAAATAAAAGAGGTCACTTTCCACTGAAATCAAACTTTCACTTTGAGTTGCCTGGGGCTCTGTTTTTGGTATTGGTTTCTCAATTGCTTCGTCTGTGGCTTCGTGCTTTTCCAATGGAACTGATTTAACTACTTGTCTACCAGCAGGTGTAAGCTCGATGTAATCTGTGGATGGTTGCTGCAATATATCATTTAGTATAAAAACTTTGCTGACATCATGACAAGCACTTGAAGTCTGCTTGTAGCCATTCGTATCATCAGTTCCGTTACCGTTTGTGGTGTCATCTGATTTATTTTTGGTTTTGCTTTTCGGGGAAGACAACGCGGATGAAGTCGAAGCAGCGGAAATTTTGCTTTTAAAAGACTTGTCATCGTCATTAGAATCATTTGATCTACGGCGCTGAGTTTTAGAGTTTTTAGACTCATTATGGTCATCATTCGCAGTTGATTTATGCCGGTCACGTTCATTTTTTTTCGATGTCGAAGAGGAGTTTTTTGATTCTTTTCCATCCGATTTTGATGAATGCGATTTGTGTTTCCTATTAGCGTCATTACGCCGATCACTTCGGTTTACAGTTCCATCTTGTGCGTTGGAGCTGCGACTGGAAGAAGTTGAACTGTGGGTTGACGAACTTTTATCCCGACCTAAACTTTTATATGAAGTGTTTTTTAAACTAGATGTTGAAGAGTACTTCGAACTAGATGAATGTTTTCTATGACTGTGTGATGACTTATCCCGACTTCTATCTTTTTCAGGGTCTTTTGATCTCGATCGACGCCTGCGTCTATCATCCGATTGATGACGTTTATCCTTTCCCGAGGTCTTCTTGTGACGAGAAGATGATGTTGAGGACGATGGTGTAGATGGTTTTACAAGTTCTTCTCTACTATTTATATCTGGTATATCTGACATTTCGAGCTGTTGTCGAATTGGCTCTGTTCTTGGTATAATGTTTTCCTTCGCTTCACCATCAGTGTTTTTATGCTCTTCATTCTCATCGATAACTTTTGGATTCACCGAGCATTGTGTATCATCTGCGCCACAGGAACCAAAACTTGAATCTAGTGCATTCAAAGTCGATGTAGCATTTTGGTTTGCCTCGACAGCATTATTTTCGTTTTCCAGATTTTTTTTTACTTCTGACATTATTGCATCTTCAATTGTAAGCTGCTTATCACCATTGTTATTGCTACTAACTTCGGACAGTGAACTTTTGCGTTCAGTACCTAAAAAATAAAATTGTAAGTTTTTAAAATTTTTCCGATTTGTTTTTTTTTTACCTTCAAATTTAATTGCATCCTTTTTTATATCGAAATGAAAATCAGTTTCATTTTTTTTAATCCCTACTTCACATGAATTATCATTGAAGTCGGGCATTTGGGCTTCTTCTGAAATATTTACTGCATCATTTGGTGTTAAAATTTTATCTTTTATTGTTTGCCTCGCATTATTTCCCGATATACTTGATAGAGCAGTTAGTCTGCTATCACTTGATACTTGTGACAATTGGGAATCTTGTGAAATTCCAGCTTCGAAAGCACGAGATAATTCCTCTCTTGCTAAGTCAGACACGTTAGTTGTAGGCAACAAAAGTTCTGTTGCTAAATTATTCGTATTAACTTGCACATCCCCTTCGTTTTTATCATTTTTTGAAGCTTGCGCATCGGTCTCAATCTCAGTTTTGAATTGATTAATCAGAGTATCTCGTTTAGTCAATGGTTCAAAAGGTGGTGAAATATCATCATCAAACTGACCATCGTCAGCATCAACTCCAGGAGGTAACTCGTCGTCATCATCTTTTGTATCCTCTTTTATATCAGATTTAACAGTCGCTCTATCCGAATCTGGACTTATTTGCTCCAAATCCGTTGGTAAAAGACTAACCGATGTTTCGACATTAAGCATTGAACAACTTATGTGACCCAACGAAGGCAGTGGTGGCGGCCCTAAAATCGGTGGAGCCGGAGGTGGAGCACCCAAAGGTGGCTCTGGTGGTGCTATACCGAGATATTTGTATGCAATGAGCTCTATTTTTGGTTGAAAAACTGTAGCAATCTTCGGATTAACAACCTGATCCACTATTCGTTCAACACCCACATCTAAAAAACCCAATCTGAAAAAGTAAACGTAAACAAAATTTAACCATTGAAAATTATAAATAAAGTTTGGCACTTACTCTGCAATGTGTTTACGCAGTTTCTCACGCAACTGTATTTTGTTTAATTCTGGTGTCCATTTCTGTTCGGAGAGGAAATTTTTAACAGCGCTTTCGACACGATTTCTACAATGAAATCAACAAAAAAAAAACAGTAAATACATATGTAATTATTGAATTATAAGTTCTTGTTCTTCGTTTTCTTAATTTTTTGTATTAATGTATTTAAAGCTAAGAAATTATTGAATAATTACGATACGATAAAACCTGAGATTCTGATAAGCAGGCTTCGTGTCCACATCGGCCAGAGAGTCCTTTCGAAAATCATCAAAGACACCTTGGGACTTTACTTCATGCACCACCTTATCAACAAAATGACTGTCCATTTTGTTCCAGATTGTTTTACAAAAACACGAAAATGTATATCAAACCAAACAATAATTCGACCACAAATTGTTTTTATTACCGAGCAGTGTTGCCATCATATCGTTGAAAACAGGTTTTAACGTGGTGTAATAAATTGGAGGTGATGCCAATTGGACCTTTTTTTCTCTCGAAACCGAACCGCTCTAACTAGAGAGAGGATTTTATTGGCAAACGACGTCGTCTGCAATTAGTGTATTTTGCTCTTTGGTCTAATTTCTAAATTTTTTCATCAATTAACACCAATATACATAGTGTAATAAATAGAATGTGACGCCAGTTTTTAACAGAAATCGGACTACTCTCATTAGAACGCCGCCAGTTAGTGTATTTTTTAAATTGGCGCCACCTTCTATTTATTACACCATGGGTTTTGCTATATGACTTCAGTACACCCAAGTGACAGGTTTTACCGATCTGGCCATATTTTTTTACTCAATTGGCGCGAATGTGACAACATACGCATTATTGGCATTGAGCTGCGTCGTTGAACGCTGCAACAATCAACACATCGTTCTGAATTCGTTTCACTTAATTATTAAAAATTGCAGACAAACCTAAAAACAACAATGAAAATAAGTGACGGTAAGTGTTTATGTAACATTAAATTATGATAACTTTTTAACGCAATGTTTTAGACATGGACTCTGACGACAACAACAATAACACTGCTGCTGAAACAAGGCCAAAAAAACGGGGTAGACCAAGAAAGTCCCAAACAGAAGTAGCGAAAAAAGCGGAAGAAAAAGCTATTGCTAACGATAAAATTAGTGAAAAACTACTAAGCAGTGACGGCGGAGACGAGAGAATATCTGATGGCAACAGTCCGTCCCCAAGGGCAAGTGCAACGCCGAAGCTAAGGACACCCGCGTCAATTAGTATGTTCTAACCAATACCATTGTGTGAGACAGTCTTGTAAAAATTGAATTACAGAAAAGCGCGATCTTATTAATCTGCAATCAACGCTAAGTCCTAAATACATCGGCCACAATCATTCGCCTGTTTTAAGTGATGCCGAGCGGTCAGGAGTTAGAGCCACGCGTAACCGAAGTAATTTCTTCAACACTAGTGCTGACGGATTAACAGATGAGGAGAATTATACCGCTTCTGCTATTGTTAAAACTCGTGTTGATAGTGAAATGAGCACAGTTGAAAAAAGGGATTTCAACAAGAGTGGCGTGTCTGTCTTCGAAGTGAGCGAAGAAGATACATCTTCAAAAAAATTACAAACTTTAATTAAAAAGAAATTAAAGCACGGGAGTAAGCAAAAAAAAAAATCTGAAACCCAAGTAGACCAAGTTGACGTAGACGAACAAATTGTCGAAAGTCTTGATAATTCACTTAGTAAAACGCAACTAACAGATTCCGGGCCTTCTACAGAAGTTGAAACTCGAGAGAACTCTCGAAGCAATGGAAGACTGCCGACGGCAAAAGGAATACCCGAACAAGCAGTTTCAGAAGTAACCACAGAATTCGCCGCTGCTTCAAGTAAAGCTCTGTCCGAGAATAAAAATTCTGAGGAACTACGGGACAGCCAAATTAAATTAGAAAATGAAGAATCAAACAGAAATGGTGACATTATACAACCACAAAACGACGAATTTCAAAACTCCCGTGAAGTGAAGAGTGTATTGGGTGAGAAGGATTTTAGGACTGAATCAACGAATGCTACTATAGAAATAAAATTAGATGAATTTATTCGAGGGGAAAAAAAAGAAGAATATGATGATATAGCAAAACCACTACTACAAAAAATTAAAGAAGAGTTATTGGAAAAACCGGAAGACGTTCCTTCCAACGAGTCGAAGTCAATGCACAATGACAAAGAAAATAAGGTTGATGTAAGCGAATCAAATATTTCTGAAACTAACGCTTTGGAAGATGCTAAACCAATTTCAAATAGAAAGCATATTCCGAAAGATTCGCATTCAACTTTAATGCCTGAAATAAAACAGGAAACGGAAACATCACTTCAATCTCCATCCTCGATTAGCTTGGACAGTGCGAAAGGTTCTTCGATTGCTACCGACAGCAGTTGGTCCACTTATCGAACTGGTGATCTTTTCTGGGGACAATTGTATACGTATTGCTATTGGCCGTGTATGCTGTGTGCGGATCCAGATGGAAAAATTGTGAACAACTCGACGCCAGCACCTCGGAAACATTTCGAACAAACCAGCCAGGTGCCAGTACAAGTACATGTGCGCTTCTTTGCAGACAATGGACGTCGAAATTGGGTAAAACAAGAGAATCTAATGCAATTTACGGGGCTAGCAGATTTTGAAGCTCGACGAGAAGAAATTCGCCTTAAATATGGCATGAAGAGTGTGAAATTTCGGCAAATGGTGCCTAAAAAAGGTAAACTGAAAATCTGGCACGACGCTATAAACGAGGCAAACTTGATTTCCGCAGTTAATTACAACGAACGTTTGGAAAAATTCTTTGAAATCTATGAAAATTCAATGTAAGTATAAAAAAGCAGTAATCGAATATTTAACATTTTAGTATTTCTAAATAAAACATTGTATTATTTAGATCATTCCAAAAGCAAACAAAACGTAAACGACGCAGTTCCATGCTGCAAGAGGTTAGCTCGACATCAGACATTGGCAGCAGTATATACGATTCTACAGACAAACTCGATGGTTTGAAACAGATGCTGATTTTGCCAAAGAGAGAACGTTCTGAATCACCATTTAGTCCAGCATTTTCGCCAGTGAAAGGGGCCAATTTCGTCGTAAAAAGACGCAAGCTGAGCAACAATGAAGCCAAAGCTATTGCACCCGAAGCAGATATCAAGTTTGAACCAGAAGAGGATTTCGATATAAGTGAAGTGTCGGCGTTTATTTCCCAACAAGAGTCTAGTCCATATCGCAGCAGAGAGTTTATGGAATTGTTTCTTGTGCTGAAAGAGTACGTAGTTGGCCGTGAGAGGGATGACCAAATAGAGCGTTGTCTACTATCGATAGCTAACAATATCTGGTCCTTGCGGCTTCTGAGCAAAAGGCAAAAAAAAGACAACCAACATGATCATAAAATGTCTGAAAGAGGACATAGTGAGTCAAATAATGCATTGGCAAATGGTTCTTTAAAGCGGCTGTCAAGTCGACTAAAAATTTTAAATATCCGACGGAGTCAAACACCAGTAACTATGCCAGTTGCTAATGAATCTACTGTAAAAGACCCTGAAAGGCGCACATCTGAATCTTTAAAACCGAAGAAGCAAATAAATCGACCAATAGACGAAGTGGTCACAGATATTCTTAATTTAGATAAAAAATATCTTTTTCGTGGGTTAAGTCGTGACCCTGTGTGTAAATATTGCTTGAAGCCAGACGCCAACAACTTGAGGCTTTGTTCGAATGGTTGCAACACTTGGTTGCACGTGAAATGCCCTAGTAAAGAAATTGGAAATAAGCAACAGCGTAAACAACAAACCAACAATTCAGCGGCTAAATCTTCAGAATCAGACGTGGGAAGAAGCACAGAAACTTCCAGTGAGGAAACTTCACCGACGCCACCGCCAATTTCAGTAGAAATTGGGGAAAGACAGCAAGATAATACAGTTACATCACCAACGTCAGATGTCTCTGCCGTTATTTCATCTGAAGTCGAATCGCCCGAACCACTTGTTTGCAATGAATGTGTGGCAAATGCCCCTCAAACTTGTTGTATATGTCGTCAGGTAGAGTTGAGTATAGCTACACCGCCAGTGTCACCTCAGAAGTCGCCAATGAAACAAGGTTATGAATCGGATAAACTTGTTAGTTGTAATATGCCACTTTGCACAAAAAAATTTCATCCAGCGTGTTGCAAGTATTGGCCACAGGCAAAAATTTCTAAAACGACTGTTCGGTGTCCGTCACACGTGTGCCACACATGCGTTTCGGACGATCCGAGCGGCATGTTTCAGCAGTTGGGCAACGCAAAGCTGACTAAGTGTGTCAAATGTCCAGCTACATACCACATGGACTCAACGTGTATACCGGCAGGAGCGCAAATACTAACAGCTGCGCACATTATTTGTCCGCGCCATAGCAAGACCAAATCGGATGCGAACGTCAATGTGGGTTGGTGCTACATCTGCGTCAAAGGAGGCGAACTCATATGCTGTGAAACCTGCCCTATTGCAGTCCATGCTCATTGTCGTAATATACCAATTAAACCAAATGAAGGCTACATATGTGAAGAATGTGAAAGCGGACGTCTTCCGTTATACGGTGAGATTGTCTGGGCGAAGTTTAATAATTTTCGTTGGTGGCCTGCTATAATTTTACCACCAACGGAAGTACCGAACAATATAGCGCGTCTGTCGCATGCTTCATCAGATTTTGTAGTGAGATTTTTTGGTACCCACGATCATGGTTGGATTTCTAGGCGACGGGTTTATCTTTACATTGAAGGTGATGCTGGCGAAGCGCCCAGATCAAAATCTCGTAAGTTTAAAAAAACAAAGTAAAAGTCTTGTATTTATTTTAAATAATTATAAACAGAGTTGGACCAAAACTATACTAACGGTGTAGAGGAAGCATCACGATTTTTGCGCATATTGAAGGCAAGACGTCAAGAACTGGCCATAGCATCCGTTGGCAACAGTAAGTTGCATCCACAACCATATGTTAAAATCAAAGCGAATAAAGCGGTACCGCCTGTGAAATTGCATATTGACTTGGAAAAGGTTAACAAATGCGAATGCAACCCGGACGCTGAAGATCCATGTGGTCCTGAATCAGAATGTCTTAATCGGGTGTTATTTAACGAATGTAATCCGAAGCTATGTCGAGCTGGGTCACTGTGTCAAAATCAAATGTTTGAATTGCGCATATCACCACGCCTTGAAGTGGTTTACATGCAGGAACGCGGCTTTGGGCTGGTATGCCGTGAACCAATCAGCGAAGGGACTTTTATTATCGAATATGTTGGCGAAGTAATTAACGATGCTGAATTTCGTTTGCGTATGGCTCAGAAAACACGTGATCGTGATGAAAATTTCTACTTTCTTGTTGTCGAGAAGGACTATGTTATCGATGCAGGTCCGAAGGGTAATTTGGCAAGATTTATGAATCACTCCTGCGAACCCAACTGTGAAACTCAAAAATGGCTTGTAAATGGTATCAACCGTATCGGCTTGTTCGCAATTAGAGACATTCCAGAGGTAAAGCCACTTTTGAAAAGAAGGTATTTTTTGTTGATTACGAATTTAAATATAAATTACAGAACACTGAATTGACCTTTAATTATCATTGGGATGATTTATTAAACAACCAGAAGAAGGTTTGCTTCTGTGGCGCTACCAAATGTGCTGGTGAAATCGGTGGGAAATACAAAGAGGATAATTTAAAAGTAAGTTAACAATAAATAAAAAAAAATGTTTATATATATTGAGCTAACATCTTCTACTACGCATGAAAACATAACACATAATGAAACACTGATTAACAGAATACGGAGAAAAATTTCGAACATATTGGTTTTAGTAGAAATGGCTTCTTATCAACTTGTGTTTTCCCTATTACATTCATATTACCACAAAGTGTGGCGCAAACATTTTTCGGTTTGTCGGCGCATTCAGGAAATAAGAGTGTTATCCAACTTCGCTAAACATTGTTTTTTTTTTACGCTGTATTAAAGAATGGTAAACGGAATATTAAAGTTATGCAAACGTATGTAACAGGCAGACCCCACAAAGTATATATATTCTTGATCAACATCGAAAGATGTTGTCTGTCCGTATGAACAAACGGATCTCGGAAACGGTTCGATCTACAATCACCATTGTTTGGCACGAATACTCCCCTAATCCACAGGCATAACGAGTTTATTTTGGATTTTCGATATTTTACAGGAAATTTTGCCGCAAAAAACTAAAACCAAAAGTTACAAGTCTAACAACACTGCAGTTAAACATTTAGCTGCCATAAGAACGATCGGACAAAAATGAGTTTAAAAAAAAAAACAAATTGTTTCTTGACATATCCTTACATAATGAATACAAAATATTAAAACATAACAAAATTTATTAAATTTCTATTGGGTACAGGGTATTCTATAGTCAGATACGCCCGACTATAGCGCCGCCTTTTTATTTTTTGTTTGTTTTAATCGTCACGCTTCTTAAAAGATGGAATAAAGCTTTATCAGCTCTTCAAATCAGTTATTTCTAGGTTCTCCTCAGTAGTAGTTCATTTATAAATTGAGTTAAACGAAAAAATCTACTAAATAAAAATAATTTTATTTTTTCTTTTATTTTACAGGAAGTTTTGCCGCAAACAACTAAGACCAAAAGTAACAAGTCTAACAACACTACAGTTAAAAGTAAGAAATTTAAAGAGTTAAAGCGTTTGCAGAAAACAAAGAAAAATTTGCTCAAAATAAACATTATTAATAAGAAACGGCCAATATTGACCGCTGAAACTAAAGCTACAAATAAATCCCGAAAACATGTTAGCGCTAATGATGTAATCGAATTTGAGGATCAAAAATAACGAGGTTGATCTGTGTTTTTTGCAAACATTTTTTTCCCCATAATTTAGTTAGGATTTTCAGAAGTCGTGTACTAATTACTGATTGTAGCTATCCTCTTCCCCTTTGCCCTTAATTAAACACAATTTAGTTTAGTATTTTAGCGTTTTCAACAAAGAGCCAATGATTATTACTTATAATATCCATCATGTTATTTCTAAGCACAAGATCGTTTCTTTTCATTGCATGTTTCTACGTTATATTATGTTAAGTATTTAATTTTTTAACTATTAAAAAAAAGTAGTTCAAAATTGCAAGTGTAAAAAACGGGTTTATAATTTGAAATAAAAACAAGTTTTGATGAATTTTCAAGTTTCGTTTTTATTTTGCTATTATATTACTAGCAAAAATATGTGTACAAAAATCAAAGGTCAGTCAATTTACTTCTTAATCGAATTTTTTTTTTTGGTACAAAGTTTTTGTGTATGTTCTCACTGAATGCTTCAGTCACTTACAAGAAGCATACATGTAGATGACATAATTCTTCATTTACGAATATTGTAAATCTAGTTGTATATAATGGTTTGGTAGAAAAAGGTTTTAAAACTTATAAGCTTAATTCTAGAAAAAAGAGTACATTAGCTTATGGCTTATAAAATTCTTTAAAAGTAAAAAATTCACTTTTAAGGACATTGGTGTTAATGATCATTACTGCTTTTTGAAATAATCATTATCGTACTTTGGCACAGTTGCGGCTATTCGTTGAATAACAGTTTTTAGAGAGTCCTTTGCGGTTTCATAAAGCGTACTCAGTGAGATAACGCGCATACCAGCTTGGCTGCATACCTCAATCACAGACCATTTTTCGAGTAATTTTAAACAATTACGCACCGAATCAGTTGAAATGCTTTCAGCTATAAGAGGTAAAGAAATGCGTTAAATAATGGTAAAAATTGTTTTCCGAGTTAATTACCATACAAACATGCGTTGTTGTTAACTTGGCTATACAAATCATTTATGACTGTTCTTATAAATTCAGTTTCTAACATTGCACAATTGTGCAGTATTTTCAAGTGTTTTGCTACTGACAAATAAGTGCAGCTGAACGGAGCAAGTACTTCACAAATATAGCGTTGGTGCTTTATGGTATCAATGGCAAGGAAAATCTCTGGTTTCTCATTCTGTTCTATATGTGCATCGTCGTCGTCATTTTCCCAATCATGGTCATTTTCTATATAAGACGCAATATTTCGTGCTATCCGACGACTCTCTATTGTGCTGTCTGGTTCCACATTTACCTATAACAATTTTAACATAATTGGGATTCACACAAATGTTTTCTACGGTAAACTTACTTCAGCTGATTTCACAAATCCATCGACGAACAACTCATCAAGCACCTTTTCAAGTAAATTCTCCAATACTTGGGTGGGTTTGTGCAATATAAACTCATAGCGAAAAACTTCACAGTTCTCCATAGCTTTATCAATAAGCTTCTTGCGTGGCACTCCTAGCTGTTGTTCACATTGATCACCGCGTACACTATGATTCGTTCGTGGCAGCAGCATGGAATGAAATGTTGTTAACAAAATGGACTGAATGGCGAAGTGCGGTGCTAGCATATTCGAATAATATGACAACTCAATAAAACTTTCCACCTTCGGCACCGGACGGATAATCCAACGGCCTTGATCATTTTGAGTACGCGTAACAAGATCTATTAAGTATGTTAATATTAATTGCAACCACAAACTGCAGAAATACTTTTATTTATCGTCTCCTACCTGTACCCAATAAATCGCAAGCGTAGTTAATAATGTGCGACGATTCACCGGAGAAACCCATGTCTTTGCGTCCTTTTAATCGATTCCGTAAATCGTCTAAGCCAGCTGACATTTGCATTTCCTCAGCACCATTACGAAAACGCGTTAACAAAAGAAATGCCAAAGCATTGGTGGACATGACCGAAGTAGCGACGGCGCAGTCATATACAACTTGTCGAGATATGCTCTCGATAAGGTTTCGTTGTTCTTCACAAACCACATCAGTGCCATAAAGCGACGAAGTTGACTGATTGTGTTGCAATGTCCTGCCAAGATTTTTTAGTTACTTCATAAATGTAAATGAACTTAACCTAATAGGTTATTGGTAATTGTGACCTACCTGGAAGCGGGTTTGTAAACCTTTGTGATCCCTTCTTCTTTGTTAACTTTGTTGTAAGATTGTACGAGTTCGCGTATGGAATACGGTTCGTTAAAATCGATGCGCATTAGTCCGTAATTTGAATTTAACGCTTTCCATATGCCACTTATTGCTTTTAAAAATGACTCTGGAACCTTTTTTTCACCTTTTTGTTCACATACGAAGTTGCCATCGACAAGCCTTTCGTAGTTTACCGATACTGGCACAAGTAGTGCATCCGGTATACTTTTATCCATGAAAGCACTTACAATGACCGATAGTATACCACCTTTGGGCATACAGGGTTTGCCTGTGCGTGTGCGACCTCCTTCAATAAAGAACTCCACATTATGTCCCATTTTGAGAGCATGTTGCAAGTACAATTGCAATGCCGCGCGATACAGAACATCCTTTTTGCCCTCGACTGGATCAATCTTACGTTTGATAAAAAAAGCACCCAGGCCACGAAGTAACCCGCCAAAGATAGGAATCTGCAAATTGTTGCCAGCAGCCACCAATGGGCTTCGTATATCGTTGTTTGTCAAAATAAAGGTTACCATAATGTAGTCAAGATGGCTTCGATGCAGAGGTACGAAAATAAGCGGTGTACCAGGAGATCGTTCGGAAGCAGCTTTGAGCATTTCAATTTGTTTTGTGTGTGTCACAACGCCCGTCAGGAAACAAGGCAAAAGTTTGTACAACAACCATGAGGTAAGAGCCAGCAAGAAATTATTTAATTTGGACCGCATGTTAGCAAGTATGCTCTCCGCGCGTTTTTCCTGCGATTTTAAAATGCTCTGATATGTTGCCATGTCATTTTCAAAGCTTTCGTCGCCTTCGATATTGGCACTCTCGCCACTGATGCTTTTCGAAAGTAGTCGATGGCCTCCTCCATTAGCGTAGCGTTTTTCCCGAAGCAACTGTTCGGCAGCTGTTTTGACAGCACGTTTCAACAAAATGTCGTTTTGCACAAGTCCAGAAACCTAAAGCAGTGGTTATACTCTCGTTCATTTAAATGTTTTGTTTTGTGCTAAACTCACCTGTGGATAATTAAACTTTTTGCTGCGCACAGACTGTGCAACATATGGGAATAATACGCCCCAATCAAATATGCTTTTAAAAGGTTTACGACCAGCGTGTGGCGTTAACAGCAACATGTTCTGTGTTCCAATGCCATGTGCAAGCGTAATTTGCGGCTTTGTTTCCTATTAAATGAACATACAATAAAGGTTAACAATTTGCACTATTCGCTTTGTGACGCAATTGTTGCAATGAGAATTCATTTTGAATGATCAACAGCACACTACGAACCTCAAACCAACCACGCGCTCGAAACACTTGTTCAATCATAACGGTACAATCTACAAGCCAATGGCTTTTTAACTTCACAAACTAAATACTACTATCGGAGATTCGTACTACTTCGATTCAACATTTGCGCCGGTCAAATTTGCATCTGAATAGAATACAGCTCTTCTTCTTTACTTTCAAATAGTGAAAATTCACATATGCACTGACCAACATGGTGTGTGACCACCAGATTAAAATTTATATTATCGCTCATATAGTTCGGTCAGTTCCAGTCAACATGATTCCTTAAGACGTTTAATGATGCAACAAATCATTTTAGTGCAAACTTTTTATTTTTCAGAGACGACGAAAAAAGTTTAAATGTTATGGCAGTCTTCTTCTTAGTTTTTGATCACTTGCAGTAAATTCATGTTACAGCCACTCATGAACTTATGTTCAAATGATAAGGAATCAAAAATAGACGACAATTCGGATCCCGTTTCCATCATTCTCTCAAAGCGACCATTGCACATAGTGTGACGTCACCACGCTTGATTACTTGTAAAATTCTTACATCAGCGTTGTATTTCATGGCTAGCAAACCACAAATAATGATATTCGGATCGAATATTCCGCGGGATCTTCCGCGCCGAAATTAACTAATAAGCGATTAGTCTTATTTGGTGAAGGTCATAAATCAAATAAATAAGCTCAATGTGGCACACAATAACTATACTCTAAGGAAAAACAGTAAATTGTGGGTTATTTAAAATTCATCAAAATAACGTTTACATTGTTAATATCCGTTCAAAAATACTCCTTTTAAATTCTTATAGGGACAAGTGACATAAGTGTTTATTTTTAACTTCGTATTAAACTTTGGTCAGTTTTTCAATTGCTCAAAGTACCAGTTAAGAGCGTTACTCTAGGTAAGCGCATAACTGACAAAATAATATCTTCCGTAAAGGTCGTATGCGTTTCTTTATGTTAAAATTTATAAACCGTCCGAAACATTGAGCTGTCCGGACTAGTGAACTGTTCGAGTTGCCGCGTATGTGAGTTAGCGAGGTTGTGTTATACTGACCCTTCTACTGGATTCTTGCAATTTCACATTGCGTTTACCACATAGTCAATAATTTTATTAGAGAACGTACCCACTCTACGTGACCCATTTTTTAAATTTTTTAACCTCCTCCTCGATGACCATCCGTAGTATAACCAAGAACCAGTATTTTGACCAAGCTTAGTATTTTGAAGACCCCACCCCTAAACAAGTCATGTAGTACTGGGTACGTTCCCTTACCGATGCACGGTTAAGTAATCCACAATTTTTTGTAATATATTGCAATAAAATTCGAATCAAAGATACTTACATTTAATTTCGTATTATTGGCATCTGTTGAACGCAACGGGTAAAGTATATCGCTACTGAAGTTATTGAATTTTATAAACGATGAACGATAATTCAAATTCAAATTCGGAAATAAATTGGCGATAATTACAGGTGCTCTGTTCGAAAATAAAAACCAAGTTAAATACAAATTATTGAAACAGAATTCCAAAGTTTATTATAGTAAAATTGTTTTTTTTTTTTTTAATAACGATTATTATTTCACGCTTTGAAGAACGATAAGAAAACCAGCATACTTACATGATTAGTTCAGATTGTTTATTTGCATGAATTAAAAATTATTTACAGTTCAATAAAACAAACAAAAGAAGTATATGTACAACTAAACTTGGATGATGAATGGAAACTTTTAACGAACAAAAAAAAAACCTACGAGAACAACGAACAATGATAAATTCATCACCATGCAATTGAGGATCGTAGAGCATAAAATGTAATTTCACACTTCAATATTTTAATAATCAAATTGCAACTTGTTGCTACTTTGTACTATTGTTCAATGCGATAAGCTTTTGTGCAGAAGGAAAACAATTGCAAAATATGTATAAGCAAATTAAATCTTTTGCGTAAATGATTAATAACCTCTTGATAAAATTTCAATTACTGTTTATGAAATTTTATTGCTTATAAATACGACGAACAATAAATTCTGTTAGGTATTCTTAATTTCTAATCGAATTTTGACACTTCACACAACTTTCTTCGCTATCCGCCAAAATTTTTTTTGTGCGTGTCGTTCCTCGTTCCCGTCTTAATGCGCCTTATTGAATTTAGCCAAATATCAATTTTAATCAAATGTACTTTGTACTTTCGGCATTAATCGATTAAATAAAAGTTTATGGTGAAACATACTTAAGTATAAACGTATGTATATACATATATGAATGTATTTAGATAGTGTTATGTCCGATTTAACTTTAAATAAAAACACTGAAAATAGCGTCATAAAGTTATTATTTAAAAAGTTCACTTTTTTAACAGTGCAAAATGACTGTTGCTATGATTAAGTTCTTATCATGTAAAGAATGGCAATTGTTGCACTTTTTTCTGAATGAGTATTGTACAAGTTCAACGTCATGTAAAATCTTATACTCTTTGTGACCTTGTCAATTATTCTAATGAGAAGTCTATGGCGTTTTAAACTAGGCTCAGCAATATTGCATAGTAACTTATATTCGAAATCGCACGAACTTTTAGACTTTTTTTAAAATATTCCACAAAAGCCGACTCAAGGGACCTATTCATTGAGTATTTATATATATATGTGTACAATATACCACATACTTATATATGTTGTATGTGGTTTGATTTAATTTTCATATTAAAATAGCAACCCAATTTACCATTTAGTTATACAGTTTACCTTCGCATTTGTTTGTAGGTAATCTACCTTGTCCGTTTTTTTTAAAAGTTTAAAAAAATAAAGTATGCCGGCAGCAAATCAAATTTGTTTTAGTAAGCAAGGCTATAAGCGTTATACTAACACACAAACGAATGCAAGTTTGATTGATTGCTTTTAGCACAAATTGAATTTTCGTTGATTTTACTCACCTCGTCTTTGCGAAAATTATGTAAATGATTAGTGCCACCGACGCTGCTTCAATTCCACCAAGTAGCGAAATCTCTGCTGCGCATTGAGCAAAGTACAACACTGTTGACAACATCACTGTTTTTGTTGTAGTTTTACTAATTACTTATGTGTTAACCAAGTCTAATCAGGCGCAAGCAAGATGATCAGAGAGCTACGGATTGGGTCTTCGAACTATTTAATGATGACGACGCGTCGTCACGAATATAAACACAAACCCAATTCCAGACACCCGCCTGCCGAGACGCGAGTCGTAACAACAAACCACCGACGAATACAAAAAATATCGTATGATTCTGCTTTTCTCTGTTGATTTGTGTTGGTTTATGTTGTAGCAATGTCGATGTTGTTGTAGTGATGAAGATGTTGATAATATACACAAAAAAAATTTGGATTTTTAAAAGATTTTTTTTTTTATTGTTAAAAACTTCTGCTAAATTAATTTTATAAGATATTTTTGCCACTGAATAAATTCTTTTCCATTATGAAAACGTTTTTCAAGCAACTGATATTGATAAATCACGCGATTGAAATAAACACGAAGCGCACACATCGAGCTCAAACTGCGAAATAACATTATTTTATTTTCGTCGCTGCTAGCTTATTAATTAAAAGCCAATTAACGAGTGAATAGAATAGCCATAGTGCAGATCAGCAAGAAACGAACATACGAGCGAAATAAAAGCAGATTGACCGCAGCTGTTATCAGTGCGAATGACAGATGAAGAGCAAGATGCTGATAACAATCGGTATCGATGAGAGCGAAGATTTTGAGAATAGCCAATTTGTAAGAGCGCAGGCAAGTAAAAGAGATCTTAAAAAAAATGAGCATTCGTGATCATTTTACCGCAAATTTCTTTGATGTCTAACATACGCATGAGCCATAAAGTGCACATGTTTAAACTGACAAAGTAGATCTGTTGTTGTTGTAGCGGCTCGATGCCTGGCGAGGGTTGGCAGTGCTTGGCCAGTGGTGTAACCACTGAGTCGGTTCTGCGATGTAGATCCGACTGCCGTGGGAACCGAAGTAGATCTGTGTCCTCGCCTAATTGCAGCTGATGCCTTTTTTCTCATATTTATTGTAAACTCTTGAAAAACGCAGATTACCTACAACTAAATCTTTTTTTTTTAATATTTTTAAGGTGTATTATGAATAAAATTCATACAATTTTGTTTCTGTTAATTTTACATAAAAAAGTATTTCCTCCTCTAATGTAACCAGTTAACTAGTTTATTTTTTAGCCGCTGGTTTTTTAGCGGCTACCTTCTTCTTGCGTGCAGCGAGTAGTTTGGCGCGATTGGCAGCAGCTTTTGTTGCAACAACAGCAAAATGTGATTTAGCCAATTCCACGTTACGTTTCTTTGCTTTGCTCAGTACCTTGGCAATAGTACGTTTCTCAGCGGCCAGAGCTGCACGGCGCTTTAACACCTCGGCGTATGGATTCAATTTAATGAGTTGACGTACATTGGACAGTGGATTCAGACGACGCACACGGCGGAACACCTTCTTGCGTGGATCGCGCAACACCTTGCGAATTTCTTCAGATTTCAACAAGCGTGTTAAATCGGTGTTGGCCATTTTGGGTTGTGGTAGATTGTAACCCTTCTTTAAGGTTGACGACTTCTTCCAGGTTCCGAATAAATCATTCAATCGCGAGAACGCCGACTCAGTCCAGACCACAAAGCGGCCAACATGACCACCGGGAGCGAGTTTCAACAAGTTCAACTTGTCGACGCTTATGGTTTCAATACCAGGGATGTTACGGAAAGCGCGGCGTAAACCCTCATCCTTATGGTAGACAACTAAAGGACCACGGCGAGCAATACGACGACGATCACGCATTGTACCACGACCAGCACGGAAACGCTGGGACTTGTACACCTGTTAGAAAAGAATAGATGAACTTTAGCGTCAAAGAAAGAAAAATTCTAATTTTTTAATAGTTTTTGTAACTTCCAATCTGCCAACGGTTGCAACAATCGATACAATTACACACGGAACGCCTTTATGGAAGTATTTTACTCTGGCAGCACAGCACGCACATGGCAAACAAACTGACTAGTACTAATTAATAAAAGCACAAGTCGTTTTTTGTGTGCTGCCACAATTCAAAAATCTACAAATTTCTTCACTTACCTTCTGGATATCTGCCCAGATTTTCAGACGTCTAAGAAAGATAACAGCTTCCTTGGTCTTTTGCAACTTCTGAACATCATCTGAGACAACCAATGGGAATTCAGATACACCATCAATAATGTGGCCCTTAGATTGAACTAGTGCGGGCACACCCGAAGCAGCAATTGCTGAAACCAAAGCGTAGCGGCGCTGATTTACATTCACTTTGCGGTGCCAGCGACGGTAGGTCTTAGTTGGAGCAAACATGCGACCACCACGGCACATGTTGCCAAAAGCACCCTGACCCGAACGATGAGTACCACCACCACGAACACGGGGAATACGTGCCACAGCACGACCAGTACCCCATGATTCAGCCGATGTTTGATGACCTAAAAAAAAAACAAAATTTAATATGTACATACTACAAAACATTTCTTTTACTCACCGGCTTGCTCACTCACGGCGTAAGGTTGACGGTTATTGCGGCGCATCAATTGGTGGACATCGTTGACAATATCCGGTCGAATGGGAGCCTTAAAGACGGAGGGCAAGACGATATTTTTCTCCTTAACTGGCTCATTCTTTTCCGAATAAACGGAGACCAGAGGTCTGGCATTAGCTAGACTCTATAAATAAAAATCACATTTTGCAATGAGAAATGTTTATAAACACAAAATAAGTAGTTTTGATGATTAGTTGTCACTACTTTGCTCTATCTCTCAAACACGTGGAGGTTAGGTTCCAATTTTTATCTCTATACGATTCATTTGCAGTCATAGACAAATGAATTGAATACAAAACACATGCTCCAAAGCATTGAAAGTATATCTCACCATTTTCAATGGTTTTTAAACCCGATTTCTGAATTTTTATGTTCTGCAGCCGCAGACACGTCCTCTCTTTTTAATAAGAAGAACGAAGAAAGAAAGAAGCACGCCGGATGCGCATCAAGCCGCAGCCAACTTATCATGGTTAGTTCAGTAGTGTAAACCGATAACTGTTATTGGTCGAGCTAAATTAATATCGGTTCGCTCGATTCATGAAAAGCAATTCTATTTTTTCTTACTATGCCAGCTGAGTTCTTTGAATTATCCTAAATTAAATTCGTATTTTTCGTTTATTTTTCAAAACATGGCTGGTGAAGTTACCGTCGATGCTCTACCATATATTGATCATGGTTATGACGATGCCGGCGTTAGGGAATCTGTAAGCCAAAAAATTTCAAATCAATATTGTGGTTTTACATTTTTTTTCTCGTTGTATAGGCTCTTGCTATGATTGAGGAGGAGTGCAGACGATACCGACCTACAAAAAATTACTTGGAACATTTACCATCGCTGAATATGTCACCATTTGAAACTAAGCTAATGACAACGGAGTTCGAACGCATACAAAGCAGACAACCAATGGAAACTCTTTCTATGAAACGTTACGAGTTGCCACCGCCACCGGCTGGCAAACTCTCAGAAGTGACAGCCTGGCAAGAATCTATTGAGAATTCAATGGCTCAACTGGAACACCAATGGGTGCGTGCAATTAATTTGGAGCTAATGCTCGATTACGGCATTGAAGCATGGAAAGCATACCTAGAAGTGTTCACAGCAATGCAAGCCAAAGCACAATTACTGCTCCAGCAACTTAAAAAGGACATACAAGATGTAAACTGGCAGCGAAAGCAGGCACAGACACATGCAGGAGAAAAATTAAAATCGCTTGAATCCAACTGGGTATTGCTTGTTTCAAAGAACTATGAAATTGAACAACAATGTGTAGAATTAGAAAAAGTGGTGTACAAGTTGCGGTCGCGAGTAATAGAATTAGAAAAGGAGGATCACAAAGAAGAATTCGCTTCTAAACCGGATTATGATACAAATGGCGAACAAAGGATTGAGGATATCGAAGACGATTCAATTGAATAGAGAATGTGTTTTTTTTTTACAATTCATGAAAGAATTAGAATAAAATAGAAATTAGGTATACCCACCAATGCTGTATCAATTAACAGACGAATCTAAGATTGATTGTCAACATAAGAATATTTTGGATTTTCATGGTTCATACAATAACACTTTCGCTGTTAGAATGTTCGATGGAATTTGGAAAATATTTATCACGTTCATGGCCAGGTTCTCTAAGGACGAATGAATATAATTTCTTTATCCAAGCACTTGTTTTTGCTTTTTAAGGATTCAGAAATCAAATTAGACATCTTGACAAAACATAACATACTGCGATATGTATGTAAATAAGTATTGCAATTTCAATATCCTGACTTCCTCGCAATGCTTCCCGTCGGAAAAGTTACAAGGTTTAGAAAAGAGGACGAAATCTTGATACGAATCTGACAGAAATTTATTTAAAGAAAAGCCAATGCCTTTACGCACTTTTTTGAGTTGTTTCAAAATTGCTTTAAAAAAAAGCTATTAAAAGGTGCTCCATAATCGGTCCGCTATTAAATTAATTTTATATTCCTTATGTACATCCAAAAAATTGACAGAAATTCTTAGTAAAAGAATATGTCACGTGTTGTATATTTATATCTATTTCTACACGTCAGATACACAAATTCAAATTTGACTTCATTCTGTTTTCCAATGCATTTTATTTTTATTACCAATAACAATTTGTTATTGTTCGGATCCATAGACAATCATGCAGTCCCAATTTATGGTATTCAGCCGCGGTGTAATAAATTTCTTATACCATGGTATTCAGCGTATTGGTACGATAATCACATTTTGACAAAATTCATAATGCAGTGATGCATTGTCGAAGGACATCGAAACCTCGGTTTCATCATCTAGATGTCATGACATTTTCTGCTGAAAACCACTTTTTAAATATTGCAGAACCAGAGGTTAACCATGCAAAAGAAACGAATTTTTATAGAGTACATAAAATTTAACATAACGCCGGTTTCATTACTACATGTCAAACGCGTCCCTGCATGGAAAACAAAAAGTACAAAACTGGGTTCTTAATTTAAATACGAAAAATGCGAAATTGACATTGAATAAGTAAATATTAAATAATTGAAGAAAAATTTATTTTTACAAGTTTCCTATCATACATCATAATATATACGATGAATAAAAATATTAACCTGTGCCAAATTTTGCAACACATGATACTGCGTTTGACAGTTCATAGATTTTATCAGAAATTGACACATATTTACACATATGTATAAACATAAGCAAATTGGCTTTAAATTAACTTCAACTAAAGAGTTCAGAATAAAAAATACAATTAGAAAAACTTTCGATTAACTACAATTATGCTATTCGTATATTCATAATCAATTTGCAGCGCTTGCTGCCGAAAAACAAAGAATAACAGTTATTTGGACAACAGTAAAGATTACTGCAGCTCCTTAGAAACCGACTTCAAACCCTATGCAAATATGTCCAGTCCTTCCACAGATGATAGTGAGTTCTTTGACCCATTGTCTGCAGAACTGAACAACGTTCAGGTGGTTATACATCTGACGCGTGAAAACATCGACGCGCTGAACGCGAAATTTGCGAATTTACAAGAACCGCCTACAATGTACTTAATAGGTAAGCAGACAAACGTTCACAAAAACATTCGAGTCCATTGCTAACGGAGTACTACTTCAGAGTATCAAGAATTGACTTCCAAGTTACACGAATTGGAGATGAAGGAACATGAACTCTTGGAACAACTAAACGCAACGCAACAACAAGATGAGGTCGAGATTGCTGAGGCAGATGATTGTGGTTTGATAGACTCCTTACGACAACGTCAACGGTTAAAACCGTTTAATAACACATTGGCACATTATGAAAACCAAACTCAAATACTGCAACAGCAAAGAGCTCATCAAAATACACGAGTTGCCACACATTATTCTGGCAATGATCTAACAGATAGCTTAAGCATGAGTGGAAGCCAATGCGGCACGCTCACACGCCAGCCGAAAGTTTTGTTACGAGCCCACCTGCCAAATCAACAGCGTACTTCTGTGGAAGTTGTTCCTGGTGTGCGACTCTGTGATGCGCTAATGAAAGCACTTAAACTGCGCCAACTTACACCAGACATGTGCGAAGTGAGTACCACACATAGTGGTCGAAATATAATACCTTGGAACACAGACATCGGCACATTACATGTTGAGGAAATTTATGTGCGACTGTTAGACAAATTTCCAATTATGACACATATTTCACATCAATTTATGCGTAAAACATTTTTTTCCTTGGCATTTTGCGAAGGTTGCCGAAGATTGCTATTTACTGGGTTTTATTGCAGTCAGTGCAACTTTCGTTTTCATCAGCGGTGCGCCGGCAAAGTTCCTACGCTTTGCCAGCAATTTCCTATGGATAGCTATTATGAACTACTGCTAGCTCAAAACCCCGAGAATTCAGTTGGAATACTGCACCCAGGTCGAGGCGCAATTCTGCGTTTTAATGTAAGAATGAGATTGATAATGTTTGACTTAATAAAATGTGCTTATATTTCAAGGGTCGACCGCCACGCATTAGCCAAGATGATCGCTCTAATTCGGCCCCGGCCATTAATAGCATTCGACCACTTACTGCCGAATCTCAACGAAGTCTATTGCAAACTAGCGGACCCTTACCGGTAAGAAGCAAAAGAAAAATAAAAAAACATTTATTATTAGACTAATATTAATTTTTAGTATCCATGCGCCGATCACTCCAATTCGACGCAGGCATCACCTACAAGTACACTTAAACACAAACGACCTCGAGCTAGATCAGCCGACGAAAGTAATAAAAACCTGCTTTCGCCACGAGATGCTAAAGGTACCGAGGAAAACTGGGTAGGGAAACAAGTGCCTTTTTTTTCTCATTTACATTATACATGCCATTACAGAATATACAAGCTGAGGAGATTCTAATTGGCCCACGCATTGGTTCTGGATCTTTTGGTACAGTCTACAAAGCGCACTGGCATGGTCCAGTAGCGGTTAAGACTTTAAATGTTAAAACTCCAAGTCCTGCGCAACTACAGGCTTTCAAGAACGAGGTGGCTATGCTAAAAAAAACACGACACTGTAATATTCTTCTATTTATGGGGTGCGTGTCAAAGCCTTCTCTAGCCATTGTGACACAATGGTGCGAAGGAAGTAGCTTATATAAGCACATTCACGTGAGCGAGACGAAATTTAAGCTTAACACATTAATTGATGTCGGCCGCCAGGTTGCACAAGGCATGGATTATTTGCATGCTAAGAATATTATACACAGAGACCTTAAATCAAACAACATTTTCCTTCACGAAGACCTCTCAGTAAAGATTGGCGATTTTGGCCTGGCGACTGCGAAGACTCGTTGGTCAGGCGAGAAACAAGCCAACCAACCCACAGGCAGCATACTTTGGATGGCTCCAGAAGTCATTCGCATGCAGGAGCAAAATCCTTATTCGTTCCAATCTGATGTATATGCATTTGGCATCGTGATGTACGAACTCTTGGCCGAGTGTCTCCCTTACTGTCATATTAGTAACAAGGATCAAATACTATTTATGGTCGGTCGTGGTTTACTTAGACCGGATATGTCAAAGGTGCGTTCTGATGCACCTCAGACTCTAAAACGCCTCGCCGAAGATTGCATTAAATATGACCGCAATGAACGGCCACTATTTCGGCCGTTGCTTAATATGCTGGAAAACATGCTACGCACTCTTCCCAAGATCCATCGCAGTGCTAGCGAACCGAACCTCACACAATCGCAGCTTCAAAACGATGATTTTCTTTATTTATGCTCTAGTCCAAAAACACCAGTGAACTTCAACAACTTCCAGTTTTACAACAATACTGGCAACATCTAGTGTCGGTGACTAAAAAAGCTAAGAAGTCGGAAGCTGACTTGGTAGAAGTATATGAGAACTGCGACTGCTTGGAAATCGCTAATGAAGTCTTTTAACTAATGAATGACTAACAGCAATTACGAATGTTTGCATATAGAGAGTCGGCGGCCCCATGGGTCTGTAAATAATAATGATAATGAATTTTTCAATAAAAAGTTGTCAATGTGAAACTACAAAAAATTTACTACAAGTAGGTATCTAGATATATTTATTGTAAGTCAAATGAAACAGTGACAGTTTTAGGGATTGTGTTTTCTTATCTAGATTTTAGATTCTACAGTTGGATACTCGGCATGCAAAGTATCGAAAATGTTGCATTTAGTTGTGTACATTTTTTTCCTTTTTTCAATAGCACTAGAATGCGCTAATCCCTAACTAACGAAAATATAATTATACAGGAGAAGCAAAAAACTTTTTAAAATGATAACACACACACTTGTAGTTACGTGCCTTTGTTTTTTGTTAATAAGAGTGTCGTTTTTGATCGCAGAATTGTAAAATTTTATCAATACATGTAGTTTAATGGCATTCTTAATAATCAATCAAAAACTCGATTTTGAATTTTTTTGTTAGTTACGCCTTTTTGCTTTTTAGCCGACGATCACAGGCGGAGTTTTATTGTTCAATCGGTACTCTGTAAACCGATTTAATTCCAATTCTTTATTCCGAATTCATTGTTATAACGGATTTATCTCGACTATTAATGCCTTTAACTGTGCAAATATACATTAACAACAGTAAAGCCAAAGCAACAACAAAGAATTGAATTTTGGATTGTTGCTTTCTTGGGAATGTAATAGCAAAGCGACAGCATACTTTTTAATCCGTTAGCTTGTATAGCCGCGGTAAAGTGAATTTGAAATTTAATGCAAATTGCGTTAGATTCTCGCCAAATATATAAATTTTATAATATTACAAACAAATCAAAATAAAAACCTT
>JBAMBQ010004719.1:0-10509 GCA_037044495.1 Stegana nigrithorax | reverse complement strand
TGCCGGACCCTGTACTTGAAAAAGCAATTACGAGCCCAAAAATTTTTAAATACCCTGATTTTAGTAAAAAATTCTGTATAACAACAGATGCAAGCAACCACGCATGCGGTGCGGTAGTAAGTCAGGAACATGACGGCATACAGCTACCAGTATCATATGCATCAAAAGGATTTACGAAAGGAGATTCTAATAAATCAACTATAGAACAGGAGTTAACAGCAATTCACTGAGCAATAAAGAATATTAGACCATACATATTTGGGAAAAAGTTTTTAGTCAGAAGCGACCATAGGCCACTAACAAACCTATTCACACTTAAAAACCCATCATCGAAACTGACACATATACGATTAGACTTAGAGGAATACGATTTTGAAGTACTATACTTGAATGTCGAAATATTTAAATACACATGTTTAAATAAATTCAAAGAAAAAGGAAACAAATTAATAAAAGGCAACTTATCATTAGTGTTAACGCCAAAAGTAATCAGAATAATAAATATCTAACAACAATTTTTTTATTATTGTTTTGGCTGGAAATCATGTACTGCGACCTGAAAAAGATTTATTGTACTTCCAGTTGACTCTAGTAACTAGAGAACCTCCATAAGTCCTATACTTGGTGTCCCAAGTGACGTGTTTTTCGCCTTGACAGCGCATCACATTCTGATAGGATATGTAATGGCGTTTCCGCCAATGTTTCGCAAAAGCGGCATGTATCGGTATCAGAAAGACCGAGGTTGAACATGTGCTTCCGTAGTCTACAGTGACCAGAGAGGAAGTCAGTGAGTATTCTTATATCCTATTTAAGAGTATTATAGTCTTAAATCTTTTGTGGTTATAACCACCAAGCATAGTTTTTACCTGTTTGAGACCTGATTGATTTACCCAGAGATTGTTCCTGAGTTTAACCTCAAGGTTTCGGAGATATTCTCTGTCTGTGTTAGCGCGAATGCCTAAACAGGGTTCTGGTCCTATCATTGCATTGGCTGCTCCTTTTCTAGCTAATTTGTCAGCTTCTTCGTTACCCCGAATGTTGGCATGGCCTGGTACCCAGAGTAATGAAACTCTGTTAGAGGAGGCCAACGACTCAAGGGAATTTTTAGTTTCTATAACCAGTTTTGACTTCAAGCTATATGAGGATAGAGCTCGTATAGCTGCCTGACTGTCGGAAAGAATGGCTTTGTCTTTGTTTTTATAGCCCCTCTCGATGTTTAGGTGTGCACACCGATTTATGGCGCATATCTCCGCTTGGAAGATACTGGTGTTCTTGCCGAGGGATTCATAGTACCTTGTGCGAGAACCGACGACACTCAGGCCGGTGCCTTCCTCTGTCAAGGAGCCATCAGTGTACCACTTTATTGCATATGGTTTGATATTATATGACTCGCGTTCCGTTGTCCAGCTTCTTTTAGTATTAATGCAGAGACGTAGCAATGTTTCCTTTATTAGATTGGAGATGACGATATGCAATGGAGTTAGATCTCCATGGCCGCAGTTGGGCTTGTTCACATAGCACATGTGATACCTACGCATGCTAAGCGCTGGAGAGAATTCAGTCTATTCTGGGCAGAGACCAGATAGGCTCTTTCTCCCCATGTATCTGAGGACCACATCCCCAGCTGCGCCCCGCAAAGTTCCTACAGACCATGATCGCATTTGTTCATTTCCAAATTGCTTCGTCCATGTGTTTTGACCAGTTTAGTTTCTGGTCAAAGATTACTCCGAAGTACTTGACCTCGCTGGAGAAGGGGATTTCGGAGTCTCCTAGGCGAATTTCACTTAGGTGGCCCAGCAGTCTCTTCTTGGAGAATGGTATGATAGTGGTTTTTGCAGGGTTGATGTTGAGTCCTACTGTAATACAGTTATATGTAGTATTACGAGTTATAATATCACAGAGAGTTTCCTCGAAGGGGCCAGAGGCTATGATAACTATGTCATCCGCGTAGCCCTGGCTGGGGATACCCTTTGCCGTAAGCTCGATTAGAAGACTGTCTATGACGAGACTCCACAATAGCGGTGATAAGACAGGAGGCGTACATATGCGCGACATATATTTCGAAGCTCAGTTTAAGCTATCCCGAACGATCTGCTTGAGGTAAAAGACGAGTGCCGTTCACTCTTCAACGGTCAGACTATTCATGGGTGATGAAGACATACTTCATCAATCGGGTCGTCGATCGCGTCTTCTCGAGTTAAAAATTCCAGTATTCAATGGAGCATATGAGTATTGGCTTTCATGGAGCAAATAGATTACGCAGACTAATAGACAAGTTGAATGGTCACCTAAGAGCCTTACACGCTTTGGCTTCATCACAAAAATATGTGAAGGTCTGCTCATACACCTGACATCTTAACAAGACAAGAAATCACTGCAGAAATGGGAAGTGAACATGGCTACACAAACACTGCCAACATAGTCAAGTATGGCATCATTCTTGGACAATAGATGCCGGATTCTGGAAAACTTGGAATTTGCTACGGTAACTCGAATACCTAGCAAGTAGGCGAGAAGATATATAAATTTTAAATCAAATGCGCTTGTTGTCACTATCAAACCTAAAACAAAATCATCTTGTCTCTTTTGTGATCATTTGATTTCTAAGTGCCTTCGATTTTTAAATCCTTCGGCCTCGTTACGATACAAAGAGGTAAAAATTTCCAATTTAGGCACGAATTGTTTGCTTAAAGGTCAGAACAACTAGACTGCATATACGGCAACTGCAAGCATTGTCAAAGAAATCATAATACATTGCTGCTTATAGATCAAAATCTGGGAAATAAGGTTTCGGAAAATTCTTCAAGTTAATCTGTTAATTTTACATCATAACAATCTACACTTGTCTCTTCAGTTACTTCTCACCCTCGACATAAACCTTCCAAAATTGCCTCAAATGAATATGTGTTGCTAGCAACAGCCATAATATTGGTAAAGAATAAAGCAGGTTCATTTGTACCCTGTCGCGCCAACCTAGATCCAGCATCTCAATTAAATTTTGTTACATCACGTTTCGCAAATTTAATTCAGCTTCGCTCTCGCACCTCGCCTTTTATAATAAATGGTATAGGAGAGTCCAGTATCTCAAACGACAAAGCTGTTGACTTTTTTGCCAAATCACAGGACAGCAGTTATACAAAACCATTTATGGCACTTAAACAAAAAGCATTATTAAAACGAGGATTGCCTTTTATATTTCGGGATTAAAGAACAATAATAAATATTAATCATCGAAAATAGCTTTATTGTATTTCAAAATATTCCCCATTAAGATCTATACACTTTTGCATGCGTTTCAACCAATTGTCGAAGCACTTTTGCCACTCTGATTGAGGTATCTCCAAAACATGCATTCTGAACGCATCAACCGCTTCTTCAGGTGTCGAAAAACGTTGACCTCTCATTTTATTTTTTACGTACGGGAATAAAAAGAAGTCATTCGGTGCCAAGTCAGGATTATACGGCGGATGACTCATCAAATCGATGTTTTGAGTGCTCAAAAATGCAGTTGTTTGAGCCGATGTGTGAGAGCTCGCATTGTCGTGGTGAAGAGTGATCCGTCACGATGTCATAGACGTATTTCAAAGCACCGCGATTGTATTTTTGGAGCATTTCTTTCGACCAATCGACACGAGCCTTTTTTTGAGCGATTGACAAATTATGTGGGATCCATCGCGAACAAATTTATTGACGGTCAAATGTTCATGCAATATTGAATGTATGCTGGTCCCACTAATGCCTAAGGTTGTCTCAATCTCACGATAGGTCACATGGCGATCTTGCAATATCAGTTGGCGCACAGCATCAATGGTTTCCGGAACAACAACTGATTTTGGAGTGAACTACGACCTCGATTGAATTCACCATACCATCGATAACCACTGGTCCTTGATGGAGCTTCATCGCCAAAAATTGAATTAAGTTCATTGATTAACTGTTGTTGAGTTAATCCACGTCGAAAGTTGTAAAAAATAATCGCACGAAAATTTTCACGATTTAATTCCACTTTTTGGGCGAGATGAATCTTTTAAGTTACTGTAAACAACACAAATAGCGCTCGTATGCCAAAACGTTCTGAGTACGTATAACCTCAAAAATGTCAAACTTTATGATAGAGCTGGCAGTTGCCAGATTGCAACACTAGGGTAATATAAAAGGCAACCCTCGTATTCTTCGATCTGATGTGTGTTGGCCAAGTTACGTTATCATAAACCTTACCAACGCTTCAAAAAACTAGATTTGGCTGCATCGTTTTTGGTGGCATCACATGTACTTCATATACATTCTACATATTACACATGTCATATCGTCTTCGTCATTGACCGCAAAATTGAATTTTATCGAAATGAACAGTAAAACCTGTATCGTTATTTCAAATATATGTGAAAATGGTACTATTTTAAGATATTCTACTATCGAGATATATGTCGCGCATATGTACGCCTACATTGTCCCGAATCGCGCTAATGTCAAGCCTTTGAAGATTTTCGCAAGCACTATCAAAACTGTTTTTTGTGGATTCTATATATTTTAATCTTCCTGCCAGCTCAGCTCCGTCAAACTTGTTGAGCTGTTCTGGCGTTCAAAAAATTCCTTCAGCTGACGAGCCGATGTATTGCATTAACATCATCTGGAGCTCATCGACTTATATCGATTGCCTTTGATTTCTTTGGCATTTTGTAATCACGAATTTGCAACACGTTTGAGCGTTATTGGAAATAATTTGGATCACTGTATTTTTATTTTTTGCAACTCACGAAACGAGTAATTAAAAATTGCGAGTGATTTCCACGTAGCGAATAGTTTGCACTTTGTCACGAAAAAAGGAATTGAAAATAAAGTTAATCTGTTTATTAGTAATGATTTCTAAAATTTTTATCGCGGATGTTGTATGACTATGCACCGGTGATAAAAGTGTGCAATAGTGAATTTCTTTGTTTCTTTACTACTTCATATACATTATACATGTAGGATCGCGATCTGGCATAGCCGATCGAACCAGGGTGTACCCGAAAGTGTACAGGCAGCAGGCGTAGTGATTGTCAGGAGAAAGAGGCAGAGTAGTAGTTGCCTGGGAGTTTGAGGAAAGGAAGGAAGTGGTTGTGCGCGTAGTGAAATAAAAATGATATAAAATGAATAAAAGTGAGTGAAGAAAGTAAAGAACAGTGGTACATCATCTCGCACCACAATTGGGGGCTCAACCGGGATATAAACCAAGAATATTTGAGATCGTATTCACGCCGCCGGCGAAACGATTTATACTGGAGGAAAGCATTTGCCTAAACGCAAATAAAAACAAACCGTTGCCCGGCAACCGCGATAACGGCAAAGCCGTGGCAGCGAACAACTGACAGCGGCGTGGGAAAGACAACGGCAACAGTCAAGTGACGGCGGCGCGGGAACCGTTACCAAACGAGACAACGGCAACAGTCAAGTGACGGCGGCGCGGGAGCCGTTACCAAACGGGACTACGGCAACAGTCAAGTGACGGCGGCGCGGGAACCGTTACCAAACGAGACAACGGCAACAGTCAAGTGACGGCGGCGAGGGAACCGTAACCAAACGGTAGAACGGATAGCAACAAGTGACGGCGGCGCGGGAACCGTTACCTAGGTTAGAAACGGCAACGGCACGTAAGTTTTATGAAGAATTTTTTTTTTTTGTGAGGCTATAGTGCCAAAAATAAAAAAGTGCAAAATGAATCAATAAGAAATAAAATAAATTTGCGTAACGTAACGTAATTAATATAAATTAGTAAAATTGAAACTATTATGTAATGCCAAAACTCAAATGAGATAAATATATCAAGTAAATAGCAAAATTGATTTTCGAAAACTTAATACAATTTAAACTGTTGGTGCTGCAATTGAGTAACGTAAATTCGAATTAAGATTGTAAATTTTGATTATCGTTGAAGTATACGCAGCTTTTATATAAACTAAGATCTCATATTTAAAAAAAAAAAATATGGTATTTAGTAGTTTAAGCAGGAAATTTACCATTGTTAAGGTAACCATAAGTAATTAAGAAAATTGTAATTGCGCACACCACGTAGTTGACCAATAGCTTCAAAATGAATAGCAAAGAAGGCCAGGATAAAAAAGGCTTAGATAGGGAGGGGATTCTAACAATGCGAGTTGAGGAGCTGCGAAAGAAGTGCAGTGAACTAGGGTTAGGCACGGCCGGCAGGAAACTAGAATTACAAAGCAAACTCGTCACATATTATAATTTAGAAGACGAAGACGAGGGAGAGGAGTTGGAAGGAGAAGAGCCGATGATAGATGACGACGGCTCCACAAAAACGGTTAGGGCGGCGATAGGGCGACAGTCAGAGGACAACCAGTTTAGAAGCCACAGATTCACTCTTAAGGACGTTGAAGGCAGCGTATCACAATTTTCGGGTTCCAGCACCCCCGACATCAATCAATGGGTGCGGGAACTAGAATTGTGTGGCCTAACGGTAGGATGGAGTCAGCTAGAACTATTCATTTATGGGAAGCAGCTTCTGACAGGAGCAGCACAGGCGTTTGTGAGAGGCTTGCGAAACGTTCTCGAGTGGCATACTCTCAAAGCGCCTGTGCGAAGAATTTACAATTAAGATATCAGCTGCTGAAGTTCATCGTAAGCTGACTCAGCGTAGGCAAGGAAAAGGAGAATCTCTCCAACAATTCCTATATGCATTGATAGAGATAGCGAAACCGATTATGCTCGACGAAGAGAGTATCGTAGACTATTTCATACGGGGTGTGCCAGACACAGTATCGAACAAAGTTACGCTCTACCAAGCAAAAAACATAAAAGACCTTAAGAGGCAAATAGAAGTGTACCATAGAATGACAGAGGCTCGAAGACTAGCGGATAGGACCAGACAGGGAAACCAAACAAATTCTCCAGGAAACGTCACGGAAAGACGATGTTTCAGTTGCGGTGGATCGGACCACTTGAAAAAAGAATGTCCTAAAGAGAGAATAAGGTGTTACAAATGCGGGCAGGAAGGGCATAAGGCTAGTAAATGCAGCCAACCTACCAACAGAGGGAACGGGGACATGGTGAATAGGGCAGCTAACATAGTCCAACAGGAAAAGACGGGGAACAGCCGGGTACAGAAGATTTGCCGAGTAGGAGATATAGAATTCTCAGCATTAGTCGATACAGGATGCGACTTATGCATAATAAGAGAAGACTTATATAGAAAGCTGAACAGTTGCAAACTAACAAATAATACCAAACGCCTATGTGGTATAGGTAGTGGTACGATTGAAACAGTGGGACACTTCGAAATTGAGGTAGAAGTGGATATGATTAAATTCCCAGTAGTGTTTAACGTAGTGAAACAAAAAGACCTGCAATACAAGGCAATAATAGGTAACAATATCCTGAAGGCAGTAAACGTAATTTTTACATCGGCAGGCATCCAATTTCAGCTAAGAAAGGATGACACCGAGCCATTCAAGGGTATGTGTGTCCAAGAAATTGTAGGGGAAACTTCGGTCGTAGATAAAGTCAGTTTAGACCACTTAAAAGGAAACATAAGAAAAGAAGTGGAGCAACTAATAGTAGGATACAAACCAGAGAAAACAATAGACTCGCCAGTTTCTATGAAGATTGTGCTGGAAAATGAAGCGCCAATTTTTCAACATCCGCGCAGAACTTCATACGCAAACAAAGGCATTATTGAAAACCAAGTGCAAAAATGGTTAGAGCAAGGAATAGTAGTACCCAGTTCTTCGGAGTTCACATCTCCTGTGGTACTCGTAGCGAAAAAAGACGGCTCCAAACGCTTTTGCTGTGACTATAGGAGGTTAAATCAAAAAATTATAAGAGATAATTTCCCCATGGCCCTCATAGACGACATATTAGAAAGTCTACAGGGATCGAAGATATTTACAGCACTCGACTTGAAAAATGGGTTCATTCATGTCCCAATTCATGAACAGTCCAGAAAGTACACGGCATTCGTGACCCATAATGGTCAATATGAGTTTACGCATGTTCCATTCGGAATTTCTAATTCCCCGGCCGTCTTCTGCCGATATATCAATGCGACATTAAGGGAACTCATAAGGGCAAAAACAATAGTCGTGTACATGGACGACATCATAATCCTCGCACGGGACGAACAGGAAGGAATAGCGAACCTTAAGTTGTTCTTGAGAGTTTCTGCGAATGCCGGTTTAGATATAAAATGGGAGAAAAGCCAGTTATTGAAAGAAAAAATAACCTTCTTAGGATACGTGATCGAAAAGGGAACAATTTACCCGACAGAAGACAAAATAAAAGCAGTTGTAAATTTCCCTAGTCCAAAGAGTACAAAAGCGCTAGAACGATTTTTAGGTCTGACCTCATACTTACGCAAATTTATTAGGGGTTACGCTACAGAGGCTAGCCCCTTAACAGACATACTGCGGAATAAAGACAGGCTTAAAAGTAACAGAAACATTGAATTAAACGCAGGTGAGGCAATAGCATTCGAACGGTTGAAACAGTTGATAACAAAATCACCGGTTCTAAAAATTTTTTGCCCGACAGCAAGCACGGAAGTGCACGCAGATGCGAGTAAAGTAGGATATGGGGCGGTCTTAATGCAAAAAGACTCAGAAGATCAGTTATTCCATCCCGTTGAATATATGAGCAGGAAAACAACCCAATACGAAGAAAAATACAGTTCTTACGAGCTAGAAGTACTGGCAGTCGTTAACGCAGTAAAAAAGTGGCGCGTATTCCTGTTAGGAATAAAATTCAACATAGTGACAGACTGCAATGCTTTTGCGATGACAGTGAGAAAGGATGACGTTCCAGTCAGAGTAGCAAGGTGGGCCATGATCCTGCAAGAGTTTGACTACACAATCGAGCATAGGTCAGGAGTAAGAATGAAACATGTAGACGCACTTAGTCGACTCTCGTGCCTGCTGACCGAAGACTCTTTAAAGTATCGACTGAAAGAGGCACAAGAGCAAGACAAGTGGATTAAGGTCGTAAAGAAAGTATTAGAAGAACATGCCTTCAAAATAGAAAGGGTGCAACAAATCATCAACAACACAGCACCCAGAAGCACAAAATATACTCCCTTCCAACTCCTCACAGGCCAGCATATGAGAACGAAAAAAACCAACTTAAGGGAAATCCTTGAAGAAGTAGAAATAGAAGAGCTAGACGAAGAGAGAGAAAGAATAAGAATTAAAGCTCAAGAAAATATAGAAAAAATTCAATTAGAAAATAAGAAAGGGTTTAATAGAGTAAGAAAGAAAGAATGAGAGTACAATATAGGAGAATTAGTAGCTATTAAGAGAACACAATATGGAACCAGTATGAAGTTAAGACCGAAATTTTTCGGCCCTTATAAAGTAGTCAAAATATCGAAGCATGGTCGTTATGAAGTAAAAAAGGTAGGAAACAGCGAAGGCCCAAATGTCACTAATACCGCAGCCGAATTTATGAAGAAATGGAGAACTCATTCGGGGACGAAAGAGTAGTCAGAATGGCCGAATGTAGGATCGCGATCTGGCATAGCCGATCGAACCAGGGTGTACCCGAAAGTGTACAGGCAGCAGGCGTAGTGATTGTCAGGAGAAAGAGGCAGAGTAGTAGTTGCCTGGGAGTTTGAGGAAAGGAAGGAAGTGGTTGTGCGCGTAGTGAAATAAAAATGATATAAAATGAATAAAAGTGAGTGAAGAAAGTAAAGAACAGTGGTACATCATATCGCACCACATACATATAACACATGTATGGGTGATATGAGTCTTCGTCATTGTCTGTATATGTGAAAATGGTACGATTTTAAGGTATCTACTATCGAGACTGTCCTATAAACTATATTTGTTGATGAATACAACACATTTTGTTATTGCAGTTCAAAAGTATTTGCTTTGCATTGCTGTAGTATTGCAGAGAATACACAATTTTCAATTAATGTATACGTGCATATGAACATAAGTGCGAGCAGAAAAGAATATTATTCGGCATTTTGTTCAGCAAACAACGAAGCGTATTGCGCACAACAAAAACAATATTGAATGGCAAATAACATTTATAAAATTTAAGCTGTCATCAGCAAATAGACAAAAATGTTGTGCCGTTGTTATGTCTCGCTGTTGCAAACAACAGCCACAGAGCGAGACCACAACGACTGTTAATCATATAGAGGCCGCACCTCATACCAGTGGAAATTTTTGTATGCGGGAGCCTATATTATTCCCCGAAGTTCTGTTAAGCCTGCCGTAGTGCTTTGCTACTCTGACTTAAAATTTTCGTTTGATGTGATTGGCCTAGCTCATATAAGTTTTTTTGGTGGCAACTGCCATTTGGTTCGCATTTCAAGAATGTAGTTGTTGTTGAAGTGGATGAGTGCGCAAATTTCTTGCTGCAAACAATCCTATTGCTTGCTACATTTTATGAGTGCCTGGTATGAAAAGACGCTGGATTTCGGTACCGTCTGAAATACATGAGTTTGTGTGTGCGTGCAGACAAGAATTTGTCATGATTTTGAAGTTTTAACTATTTCTACGTCTA
>JBAMBQ010004714.1:0-40920 GCA_037044495.1 Stegana nigrithorax | reverse complement strand
CATGGCATGTAATACACGTCCGACCGTAGTACAGGTAATAATGTACAGGTAATGTACGAAGCAATCGATCGAACGTTTGCGCCTGCATGGGAAAAATAACTTTAGAAAAGTTAATTTAAATTGGAAAATTATACAAAAATATTCAAAATGTTTGCCGTATGCGATTGCATTCGCTTATACGCTCATGCGAATCTATACAGTTGTCAGTTTGTTGTTGCTATTGTTGTTGTTGTTATTGTTGTCGTTATTATTATACAAGTTACATTCTCATATCATTTAATCGAGTAACTGAAACGTCACGTTTTCACGCGCCAAATGCACAAACGAACAAACAAACGAATGAACGTATGAACGTATGAACGTATGAACGTACAAACGAACGTCTCAACGAATGTCTAAACGAGCGAACGAACGAACGTCTGAACAAACGAATGAAGGAACGAACGCACGAAGTGAAGCGAAGTGAAGCGAAGCAAAGCAATACTCGTCGCATTTTGTGTGATCACCTATAAGCAGTTATTATTATTATTGTTGTTGTTGTTGTTGTTGTTGCTATTGCTTTTGCTGCTGTCATCGTTGTTGTCGTTGTTGGCAAAGTCGTCGCAGCGCTGCTGGCGCAATCAACAAAGCGATTCACGCATTCAATTAAGCTGCTGCGCGCATGCCGTCGCCATCGTTGTCGTTGCCTTTTTTTGTTTTTGTTTTTTTATTATTATTAGTGTTGTTGTTTTTGTTGGCATTGCTAAAGCTGTTGTGGTTGTTGTTGTTGCTGTTGTTGAAAAAAGTATGCATTAAAATCGTTTGAAATTGTCATGTTAATAACCAATAATTGTTAATTTACAACACTCAAATCGATTTGAAATCATGCCAGGCGTACTGACTCGTACATTTTTGTACGTTCAAATTGCAACGCAACGCAATGCAAAGCAATGCAATATGCAACGCATCGTCACGTATGTAGGTATGTAGGTATGTGCGTATGTTTGTGCGTATGCATGTGCGTATGTACTAATGCAAGTATCCGCATCGCACGGCTTCAAATGTTCGAACATGCGCGAATTGACGTTAATGGCTGCTGGCAGTGGCGCAGGATGAGTGACGTGGGGGCCTTTTTATAGGCTAACATATGCGTTGCTTATTTTTCTTTTTGTTTTTTTTTTTTTTTTTTATTTGTGCAATGCTTAACATTTTTCACATAACATTATGTAAAGAAAGGAAAATAACGTATTAAGCGGAAAATTAAATAAGCAACATTATAAAATCTACTGCATATATGTAAGTACCCAGATAAGTATGCAAGTACAGTCTGATCTCGAAAAATTTCTTGCTATTGTAGTCGCTTTAAACGATTCTGAGTGGTCAACTTATTCACAGCAGTCAGCTGCTCTTCCTTCAATATCTCATTTATATTTTGTGTCTGCACATATCGACAAATCTTAATATTTATAACTCTGTTCACACTTTTTTCTGCAGTCATTAAATATGAAACGATTAATTGTCTTAAATGGTTTAACTAAATCGTTAAGTTGACACAGTTTTTAGCAAATTCCATTAAAGATAATTTGGCGAGAAAATAAAAATAAATTAAAAAAGCAAATCGCTTTTTAGAGGCAGATAAAATCGTCATACCGCTTCATTTTATTTGATGTGCGACTGTATATTGTATAACAGTTAAATTGTTGAATAATTTATTTAAATTAATGCAACTGTTGACAACAGTTTAAATGTAATTAATTGTCATTAAAATCTATAATAGAAAACACAAATCGAATATATAACAAATGCTTATTGTTTCATTAATAAATGAAAGTAATTTTATTAAACAGATATGGCCAGCATATGCAGCATTCAACTTAGTGCCTACAATGTGACTGAATAAGCGTACAGTGCTTGGCATAATTATTCGCACATTTACAAAACTGTAAGTTACAGTTTGTGCAATTAATTTACGCGCAACATTTTTCACCGCATATGCATATGCACATATGCAAGAAAATAATGATAGAAAAGCGGAAACGTGCCGTTGTTAGGCTGTCAACTGCATGCAAGTCAACCGCAAATGCTAAAATTATTCATTTCACTTTCAAATATGTCAGATGCGGACCTTTTCCACAATAGCTGAGTTTTATATGTATAATGATGGCGAGTCTATGCATTGGCAATGAATCCAAGTGACTTACAGATTTAAAGACATTCATGGCAAGGACCTCGTACTCAGTTTGATTGAGCTTACTCCATAATGTTATATAGTATACCCATACCGTCTTCTATTATGTCTGCTTCAACTGTCTCTATAAATGATCTAACTTGTTCCGCATTGCAATTTATTATTATGTGAGGTCTGCAATTTGTGTTAATATTCGTAAGAAGTTCCTGTGCATTTTATATACAAACATCAAACGTCGAAAATGATTCGAATGATTTAATTTTGTATTAAGTTTCTTTTATATACGATTATGTATCGCATGCAATAGAATTTTTTTTCAAGCCTTTGCCTAAGTGTGTCAATAAAATTATGCGGCACTGTAACAATATCAAATTCATAAGGTAAAAAATATAAGCAAAAATTGGAAATTAACAATTATGCATTGCATTAAATGTGCAAAGGTAAAAATTACAAAAAAAACAAACGCTGTATGTCTGTATAAAATTAAACAAAAAAAAAAAAAAAGAAGGAAAAAATTGCAAATAAAATGAGCAACTTTTCTTGTCACGACGATGTCTGCGGCTGCGTCGGTGTCAGTGTCGGTGGCGTTTTTGCTGCTGCTGCTGCTGCTGCTCTTGTTGTTGTTGTTGTTGTCAGTGTTGGCAACGTCATCAGCAGCGGCGCAGCTGCTTTGTACATTCGTGCGTTGTTGTTTTTGTTGTTGTTATTATTATTATTATTATTATTGCTATTGTCGTTGCCGTAATTATGCGCATTTTCAACAGATTTATATCTTTATTGGTTGAGAAATGCGCAAAGGCGAACGTTGGCTGAAAGCTGAAACGGCAAATGGCGAACAAACGAACGAATGAACAAGCAAGCGGCCAAACGCATGCATAGTATAAAAGATAGAGAATCTCATTAATTTTTTTTTTTTTTTTCTCTTATTTTTTCTATAATATTTTTATAATTTTTTTTTTTTATTTTATTTTTTTTTTTTTTGCCACTATATATAATTAGTAATTGTTGCACAAGCGCGTTACTGTTGTGGCTCTTTGAGCCAACAACGACACAACAACGCAACAACAACAACAGCAACGGCAACAAAACATTCTAACAATGATTATAAGGCAGCAAATCAAAACCTATATTCAAGGTCAACAGCGACACGAGTTTGCTATTGTAGTTGTTGTTGTTGTTGTTGTTTTTTTTTGCAACCTTTTCATTTCTAACAAGCATTTTTGTTTTGTTTTCTTTTTTTTTTGCAATTTTTTTTTTTTTTTTTTTTGTCTTTACGGTTTGCGATCTTGTGTACTATGCACGCGTGTGTGTATCCGTGCATGCACACACATGCACATACATATTATGTTTATATGTGTATATACGATGTATATATATGTTTGTGCCATAAGCAATCTGACTGTGCGCAAGCGCAGCTTTGTATCCATATATACAAGCCAATGCGAATTAACTGAAGAACGTATGACGTCAGCAGCAGGAACTAGATGCGAATAGCAAATAGCATTTGGCCAGTAATGACAATCGCAGACAACGTCAGCCACAGCAGCAGCAGCAGCAGCAGCAAGAAGAAAACAACGAAACACAATTTCTGCCCACAATTGCACATGAAACAGTTAAGACAGCTAAGCCGTCTTATCTACACACACACGGAACCCCGCTTGACACATACGATACGAGACATGAACGTTTTAGTTAATTTTTTTTCTCATTTGGCAGTTTTCTTTTATTTTTTCTATTTTAATTTTTATTTTTTGTTTCCTTTTTTTTTTGTTATTTTACTTTTACGTCTGCGCTTTGATCTAATTTCATGATTTGCCTTACATAATGCGCTGCACATACAAATTGGCCAAAGCGAATTTTCAATGAGCAACAACAATTGCCATTACTTAAGCATTTGCTGTGCCATAAAAGCAAGAATAAGAAGAAGAAGAGGAAGAGTAAGAATTCCATTAGGAATGTGTTGCATAGTTACCAGAATCATTTGCAAAATGTAGACAAATGCATGGCATGCCCGAGTATCCGTCGCCAATCAACTTTTACTCTGGTTCCCCTGCAGCCAAGCGTTGCAGCAGCTGCAGGTGTGCAACTGATGTTTGCTGCATGGCTCAGAGTCTGAGCAACCTTCCTTTGATGACTGCCTAACATGCTCCTGATCTGCACTAAGTTTTACATGTACCATAGCTCTCCCAATGACTAATTAGCTGCATTGACTCTGATTTGAGTGCATAATTCACTTGCATAATCTCATTGCGATAGCTGCAGCAGTCATGGCAATGTTAAAGCAAACGTGGGGCGCATTAAACTATAAATAGATTTATGCTTAAAAATTGTATATATAATTCGACAAAAAAAATACAGTTGTTTTTTTTTTGTTTTTTTTTTTTTTAAATTTGCCAAGCGTTAAATTTGATTTAATTTTAGTCGCATGCCAAACCTTTTTGTGGCAACATTTTTGGCAAACAGCTATGACAGCCCATGTGTCTGTGCTTAGAGTGGGAACTGGGAAGGGGAAAGGGGGAATATTGTGAAGCATGCAGCAAATGCGATAAGCACATGCATTTCTTCTTATTGTTATTGCCTTTGTTGTCGTTGTCGTTGTTGTTGTTGTTGTGTTTTTTTCTGTTGTAGTGCTAAATCAGCCTACAGTTAGGCATTTTTTTGCTTCAATAATATTTTTTTAAGACCAAAAAAAGAAAAGGAACGAAATCAAAACGCAAAATGCCAAAACGGCTGCTGCCACATAAAAAACGCAACAATAACAGCAACAACAACAACAAAAACAATTACAAAGGCAACAAATTTAAATGTTGTAAAAATGCATGTTGATATCGTGTTGCGATTATTGTTGCATTTGCTGTTCTCTGTTTGTTGCCTGTGGTCTGTTGTTATTGTTATTGTTGTTGTCGTTGGCGCGCTCTGACTGCAATTGCCGCCAGCAACATGCGCATTGGAATTTTCATTTAGCGCACACTTTTCATTTTTTTTATTTTGTTTTTTTTTTTTCCTTTTTTTTTTTTGCGGCGCCGATCAGTGGCAATTGTTGCCAAGTGGTCAACAAAACATGCGCATGTGCAGTAAAAGCTACACACAAAAAAAAAAAAAAACAAAACACACAAAAAAAATAAAAAGGCATAAAAAACATTGGCACAACATTTACGTTCAACTCTCGATCGGAGGTATGACACCCCACCCACCGAACAAGACAATCGCCATTGTCAAATCTGCTGTAGGCTTGTCGACACCACCAATACCAGCCGCTGGCAGACGCCCCGCACCGCCCCCAGTGCAGTGCCGCTGACACGCCCGCAACAGCAACAGCAACGGCAATCGCAGCAGCAGCAGCAACAGCAAAAGCAACAACAACAACGACAACAACTTTGAGGCAAAGCCACGTTAACGCCATGAAAGCGTTTCCAAATGTGTTGCAATTAAATTATGTTGCTGCAACAATTTACAATTTGCAGCAAATTTGCAACAACGACAACAACAACAACAACAGCAACAACAAGGAAACAGCATTTTATAAGGCAAACACTATAACAACAACAACAACAGTAATAAAAGAAATGGCAACGCGTGTGCCAACGCTCATGGCAGACAGGTGACGCACATGGGGCAAGGGGCCTGGGTTGCATGGCTAGGAACGAGGGGCGAGCGTTGCAAGGGGGTTGGCTGTGGCATTGCTAAATTAACGCGAAAGCGTGCATTTTCCATTATGAATTGCAATTGCTGCGTTGATTTGTTGCAATTGCTGCGCAAAGGTGCCGCTACAAAGATTTTCATTTCAATTTTCCGCTTTTCGACTTTTCAATTATGCAAAAAAAAAAAAGCGAGATGACCGAAATGTTTGCCTTTTTTTTGTTAGCTTTATTTTTGTGTTTGGTGTTTTTGTGTGTTTTTTTTTTTTGCTTTTTTTTTCTTTATTTTATATTTAAGCAACTGTCGAATATAAAAGGGAACGCATAGCAGAAAGGAAGCGTACATATTTTTAGCGTGGGATATTTTCTAAATTCTAAAGCAATCAAAAACGCCAAGCAGCAAAAAAAAAACAAAAAGAGAATACAAATGAATACAAAATACGCTGGCCAAGCGACCTTCAACTCATGTCCCGTCTGCATATGCTATGCTGTCAGTGGCTATCTCGTAGCTATCCTGCGCATGCTGTGTGCTCTGTGCTGCGCCATTGACCATTGTCCTTTGTGCGCAACAATGCACAGAAACATCCTTGAGGTCAAATACGCAAATTTCATTTCCTTAAAAAGGCTTAAGCAAATGTCAGACAGACACACGCAAACAAACAGACAGACAGACATATATGCAGACGGACAGTGAGACACAGACACACTGACAAACAGACAAACAGACAGACAGACAGTGTCTGTGTGTCATTGCCGGTGCGACGGAGCTTACGTGTGATGCGACGATGATCACCTGACAGCTTTTGGTCTGTGTTTTTTGCGTCTGCGTCTGTGACTGCGTCTGACTAAGCAACCGAAGTGAATTGCTGCTGCTGCTGTTGCTGCTGACCACAGGCGACTGCTCCTTGTCGTTTTTGCGGTGGCACGCAACAGTTTGCCTGCTTAACAAAAGCTCAATAGGAACTGTGACCGCTGCCCTTGCGGCTGTCCATTCGTCTGTCCACTGTCCAATGTCTGTCTATCTGTCTGTCTGTCCTGTACTGTGTATTTATCTTTTTGCTTGTGCGTCTGTCTGTGCGTGCCTTGTCGCTGTTGCTGTTGCTGTTGCTGTCATTGTCATTGTCCAGTTTCATTGCGTGTTGCAGCAATTTTAATTTGCTCGATGAAAGCAACCAAAACGTTTCTGTCCGTGTGTCCTTTGCCTTTGTCCGTCTTTGTTTCTGTTTGCCTGCCTTCTCGTGCATATCCTTGACTGTGCATATGCTCTTCTCCCTGCGCGCGTGTCTGTGTGTCCTTTTACTTTTGTTTGCTCATGCCAATGCTCATCGTCTGCAATTATGTACTTTCGGTTTGAGACGCTTCGTGCGTGGCCAGCGCCAGGCTTGAACAACCATTCAGGATACACTTAACAGGATGCGACAGTGCTGCGCCTAGTCTACGTTCTGCCTGCATATGTGCCATGTCTATTTTTGTGGCTTTTATTGTCATTTGTCATCATTTGTTGTTGCCCAATAATGTTTTCATTGTTGCTATGCTGACCGTATCCGGAAATATTTTAGACTCCATTGTCTTCCTTTGCCGCGCAGAGCGCAGCGCAGGTAATGTGAACACAATTGTACCTAACTAAGCTCAACTCAACGCAACTCAGCTCAGCTCAGCTCAGATCGGCTCGGCTTGGCTTGGCTTGGATCAGCTCACGACACTTGTCATGATTGCAATTAGAACTTGGCAAAGTATAAAATCATTTTGTCATACAATTTTGTTGTTGTTGTTGCTGTCATTGCTGCTATTGTTGTTGTTGTTTAATTGTTAATTGTCATTCTTTGTAATCGCTCAAACGATCTGCCTATTAAAATAAATGCCATAAATAAACGACAGACATCGATGCTGCTGCCGCTGCTGCTGCTACTGTGTCTGCTGCGTTTGCGTCTGCTGATGCTGTTGTTGTTGCTCTTGTTGACAGCTGTGTTTGTTGTATAAGTCAAGCACAGCCGAACGACGCAATGCAACGCAATGCAACTGCAAGTGCAAGCGCAAGCTTTGAAACAACAACAAAAACACCCTTTGCTGCTGCTGCCTGCTATTTATTTATTGTAAATAAATAACGTTAAATTAAAATAAATTAAACATAGCGACTCTGTAAAGATTCGCAACTTTTCAATTTTAAATAAAAAAAAAAATACAAAACTTATACACACGTATGCACATATACATATATGCTGGCAGCAGCCAATGCATGACTTTAAACAATGCAAATATAAATAAGTAATAAATTCTATTTAATTAAAATTAAATTGTGTAAGCTAGGGAAAATATTAAGCAAATATGCGCGCATTAATGCTGTCTGTCTGTCTGTACGTCTGTCTGCCTGGCAGTGTTGCCTGCCTGCAGCCTGTTGCTGACTCTGCCTTGGTTCCCCCTGACAATTATGTGAGCCATGCACGCGCATAAATTTACATTTTGATTTAGAATTCGTTTATTTTTTCTGTTTTCTTTTTTTTTTTTTTTTTTTTGTATTTAATTCGCATACACAAAGTTTCTATTGTAGTCTTTATTATTGTTATTGTTGCTATTGTTATTGTTTTGTGCGCATAGCATAGTTGAAAATTTATTAGTTTGCCACAAACAGTTGACAAACAACAAAACGCAGGCAATCACTCGACGCATTGCAGCTCACGTGCATCAGAACAACAAAGTAGGCATAGATAAAAACTAATTGCCTCTCCCTCTTCCTCTCTGTCTCCGTCTCTCTCTGCCTTTGCCTTTGCCGTTGCTGTTAAACTTTGTCTATTACATAATTGTTTTTAAATTGCCAAGTTATCAACATTATTTAGTTATAATAAGTTAACAGCTTCTTAATTACCGAGGCAATTCGCTACTAAGCCTTGTTAAGCTAATTCGTGAAGTTTATGTTGCAGTATGCGTTGAGCATAGAATCTGATAGGCCATGACATTTGCTGTGCAAGAAGCCGACATGGCGCCACAGACATTAAGGTACGCAATTTTGGTAATATAAGAAAATAGCCAACAAAACACAAAGAGTGTATTGAAAAACGCGCCTGACGACAGCAGCAACTGAATTAGCAGCAAAACCATAGACAAGCGCAGAATATGCAAAAAAAAAAGAAAAAAAAAAAAAGAAATACACAAAAACGCAGTGAGGGTGGTGTTGTTTCACAAAGTGATGTAGGCAGCAGACAAAGTGTGTGCGAAATGAAAACGCAATAATGAGAGCCAGACAAAAAAGCAAAGCAAAAGCAAAAGCAAAAAACGAAATGTGCAGCGTGCGGGCGCACAAACTGAACTTCATAATCAATTAAAGGCTAAAAATAAACGCCAAGAAAAGAACAGAAAGCAAAACTGTACAGCAACAACATCAGCAAGAAAATAAAAAAAAAAAAACAAATAATAATCATAACCACAACGAGAACACAACGAGACGACGAAATGAAACCAAAAATAAATGCGACAACGCCAAGCAACGCAAGTCGTTACACAAAACGTAAGCGAAACGATACAAAGCACAAAAACAAAACAAAAAAAAAAAAAATAGAAAAACAAAAACACAAAATGAAAAGGAAATAAAACTTGAAAATAAAAAAAAAACGTACGCACAAGCCGCGCAACGACGACAGAAGCGAATACGAGACGTGCCCCCAAAAGCTGCCGACAACGACAACAACAGCAACAGCAAGAGCAAGAGCAACAACGAACGTTGGCTACGCAAAAATGACGTCACACACGCATGTGCGTAAACACTGCGTGAGCGCGCGCTTTGTGTATCGAATTTTATTTATGCACAACACAGCATGCCACCGTCGCCGACACTGCCGCCGCCAACGTCACCAACCCCACTGCCGTTCTCGATGCCAACGACTGTCTGCATTGCAGACAAACGGCCTCAAATCAGCGCACAGCCGACCGAACCAAGCAGACACGCAGACACGCAGACAGACGGACAGACGGACACTTGTTGCTCACACATTCAATGCCGCATAGCGTCGCGAGTCGCGACAGTATAAGCGTCGTTAACGCTGCCGCTGCTGCTGCTGCTGCTGCTGCTGCCCCATGATGCATGTGCGTGTACATGCGTGTACATGCGTCTCTGCATTGCCAATGGCATTTATTACGACGATGACGATGGCGAAGATATGAGCACAGGCACAGGCACAGGCAAAACTCTCGTTGTTGTTGTTGTTGACTGTGACTGCGGCAACGACTGCGACTGTGGCCGTGATTGTGACGCCGACTGCGACTGCTGCTGCGACGTCGATTGTCGACTGTCGACAACGTTATTCAACTTGAACTTGAACTTGAAAGATTTCATTTACGCAGTGCAAACAAACAAACACAGCTGATATGAATTTTTCTTGCTTTGTATTTGTTTTCTTTTTCATTTTTTTTTTGTTTCTGTATGTACAGTGCGCCCCCACTTAATGCCACCATTGAGAACTGTGTTGATTATTGCGTTAATGAGATTTTTAATTGATTTATGTTGTAGCGTAACAGCAAACAACGTCAACTCAAACATTTAATTTTATTTTTATAATTATTATGGTTTAACAGATGCAATTTATAATTTTGCGTTAATCGGCAAGTTGCGATTATCGGGGGTTGCATTAAGCGAATAATTACTGTATGTATAGTACCTACATGCATACATACATACATACGTTGTCACTTGAATACTTCGTAATGTTGTTCATATTTACTTAGTATTTTTGTTGTAATAATGCGTTTATTTGTTATCGCTATCGCTTATCGCTGCTGATAAGCATGTGTTCGATTTCATATTTGCGAAAATTACATCGAATTGTTGTTGTGTGTTTATTGCGTTTGTTGTTGTTGCATTGCATGCTGTCCGCTTAATTGGCCAAAGCACTTCCTAACTGAGTTTGGCCTTTGTGGTTTTTGTTTTTTTTTTTCCTTTTTTTTTTGTTAGATTTGCTGATTCTGCTCAATTATTTTTGATTCGTCATATTGTTTAAAAATATTTTTTTTTTTTTGTTTGTCGCTGATTGCATAATTTAAACAAACATACAAACACATAAGTCAAAGCTTTTATACAATACATACGTACATACATACATATATTCATAGCAACTGATATTCGCACAGGTAATAATTCTTCTACGTTGTTGTTGGAGTTCGTCTGCTGGACTTTATTTCAAGGTCGTCAACAGCAGTCACAAATGTTTTAGTTTGTTACTATTTGATTTTTTTTGCTGCTTTGCTTCAAATTGCATGTGTGCGTGCTGTTTTTTTTTTTCTTTTCTCTTTTTTGTTATTTATTTATTTATATTTTTTCGATTGTTTGGCCATCACTCAAAGTCATTTTTTGTGTTTTTAATTATTTAATTTTTTTGCGAAGCCACTTTTTTTTTTGTTAAAAATTTAATTTAATGTTAAAAAATTATATTTTGCGGAGAAAAAAAATACAAACACAAAATTTGCACAAAAAACTTTTTGGTCAAAGTGCTGCCCACTGCATTTTAATAGATTTTGTTGTGTTATTGTTTTTTGCGCTTATATGCAAAAAACAAAAAAAAAAAAAAAACGTAATACAAAATCTAGCAACAACAACAGCAACTTCAATTAACACAAACCAGAAACGCACCCAAAATACACACACAAAAAAAGTGTAGGAAGCCACAACGCGAAAAACGAAAACAAAAGCAAAAACGAATAAAAAAAAACAAAAAAAAACGAATAAAAAAAACTGTGCACAAAAAAGTCAGACAGAATGATGCTATAAATGAATGATGTGATAATTGTGGCTGAAGTTGTTGTCTTTTGTTGTCATTCTGAACTGGCGAAATTGTAACGTGACAAGACGAGCTCACCAATGTGGATTTTATCGCAGTCTTACGCGCAGCGGCACGCAGGGTGGCAACCCAGCACCCGCACAAATTTTAACATTTTCAAAAGGTTATGCGTATGTGTGCGTGCCTGAGCTTATGCCTCATCAGCTAAATGTATAGTACATATATGAATATGTATGTATGTATGTTTGTTTATGTACATATGTATGTACACATGTGTAGACAAGTGTGTATTCTATTTTTTGTTTGTTTGCTTTTATGCGATTTTCGCACAAGTTCTGCTTTGCTTAGCTTAGCTTAGCTTAAAGCAACATCAAAAGCAAAATGCTCTCTCAGCTGTGAACTTCGTCATTGGCGCTGTGCAAACTTTGTTGTTAGTTTCTGTTGTGTGCGGTGTGCGGTGTGCTGCTTATTGCATGTTCGTGTTGTTGTAAGTGTAGTTTCTGTTGTTAAGAAATGCCAACACCGTCGGTTGCTGCGTGTTGTTCTTGTCTTATAATACAATATTTCCACAGTCCACTCCAACACTGGCAATTAACACAAGCAAATAGTCAGCTAACGCTTTGACGTGCATACATATGTATGTATGAACGTGTGTGTATATTCGCATTCACGCATACAGGTAAAAACATCGTTTTTTACGCACACATGCATACACACCTTTTGTTTCCACATGCTCGCGCATATTTATTGTTCCGCTGCGAATGCGAATATCAAGGTCAACGTGTTGCTGCTGCTGCCGCCGCTTATTAAACAAAAAAAAAAAACAAAAAAAAGACAACGTGCAAAAACAACAATTTAAAGTTTACTAAGAAATTAATGCGAAAGTAGTAAAAAAAAACAACAACAAAATTTGCAACAAGTCAACTTTTAGTATAGAAAAGCTAAAAACTGTTGTTATGTCGCTATGCATTTGGCTAAACAAAGCCCGTCTCATTTACGCAGAGTTTATAAATGTGCGCTGTAGCATGACAATAGTTTGAATGGCACTGCGACTCTAGATTGGCTGGCTACAGTTTGGCTTGCACTATGGTACTCGTGCCTATGCAATGCGCAGTACATTTAAAATTGTACGCTTACATTATGAAATGTTGTTGCCGTTGTTATTATTATTTTATTATTATTTTCGGCGCCAAGGCGACATTGCTTGCAAGCGCTGCTGGCATTTTTGATAGGCATCGGCAATCCACTATAGCTTAACTCTCAAATAGCTTACATACAGATAAACTATTTACAACATACCCAGATGCGATACGCTACATACCGATGTACATATGCATATGCATGTATGCATGTGTATATTTAGCTACACTAGGCTTGCATGGCACTTGCAGCTTCTCAGCTTTTGCACACTGCCCACCACCGCCTGGCAGTATGGCATGGCATGGCATGGCATGGTATGGTATGGTGTCGCTGGCACTGCGCAGTGCCGTCGTCGCAGACGTCGCCGCAATTGCAACGCCTCCTCCGAAATGCACTGCATCAGCGCAACAATTACAATGCAAGCCTGCGGCATTCGCTGCGCATACTAACGAAGACTTTGCAGGCGGGCTGCTGACCATGGACGCGCGCGCCTCTGCCTTTTTGCTTGAACTTTATTAAAAACTACTTCGACGATTCTATTTGTACGTACTATTTCACATCATGAACACATCTATGCATGCATGCCATACACTATGTGTGTGTGTGAGTGTATGTGTGTATGGATTTATACATAGTATATGCAATTTTTCTTTTAGGGTGTGACTTTTCTTTACATTCATATATATTAACAATTACAAATACAAAGCCGACACACTCACACACACACAAACACATATGTATACGCATATACGTGCAAAAGGTGAACAATTCTATTACATGCTTCAGTTTTTCTCTCCCGCTTGCTCCTGCACTTGCCATCATGCCGAGAACGTACAGAAAAGTGCCACACAGCGGCATAATATGCAAATTATTATGTTTGCATTTCATTTTTTGTTTCTTGTTGTTTGTTGTTTGTTTGTTGTTGCTGTTGCTGTTTGTTACTTTGATTTTTCGCTTATGCGCGCTGCATTATTTATTGTTGTTGCATTTGTTGTAATTTGCATCGCTTACGGCTTTTATACAGAAAATTTTCGTGCTTGAATTTTCTTCATCATTTGCTGCGTCTGCCACAGCGCCAACGTCTGCAACATCGTCCTGGCCATCGTCATCGTCATCGACTGCGTCAGCGTCTGCATTCTGCTTCGATTTCTTCAGCGACTTGTGCTTTTACGAAAATTGTGCATATTTATGTCTTAATATGATTTAGGTCTACTGCCGTCGCCGCCGCCGTCGCCGCCGTCACCGCTCTGCTGCTGATGCCTTAAAGGTCGCCGCCACCCGCACTATGAGCCTGCTGCTGTTGCTGTTGTTGTTGTTATTCCTTTTGCTGTTCCTCTTGTTGCTATTGCTGTTGCTGTTGCTGTTGCTGCTGCTGATGATGATGATAATGATGATTATCGAAGATTATCAAAATGTTGTCGTATCGACCTTTAATGTGCCTCGATTTATGTTGTTGCTGTTATAAATTTAATGGCACAACAATATTGCATAGCATAATGCTGTAATTCCAAGTTATTGATTTGCTGCATTTAGTATGCAGCCCCGTCCAAAGTCCAACCTACCGACTGCGCTTCATGTGCGGCCATGCCGGCCACATACCCTCATGAATCTCAGTGCGACGCTTTAGGCTCTCTCTCTCGCCATACTTCACTGTAGCAAGCGTTGCAAAACCATACCTAGGCCTTTCTTCTAAGAAGGACTTTTGCTTAAATCAATCGCGCAGAAAAAGTCCTTTACTATAAGCATGACTTTGACAAAACAACAATTAAAGCAACTTTTTTATAAATTTTGTTTATAAGTTTTAACATTTGTGGTTTGTTGTTGTTTGTTTTTGTTTTTCCTTGGGCATTGTTGCATTAACATTATGAGTCACTGTATGCTTGCGTATAATCAATAATTTGAAGCTTTTGCGTCAGTTTTGACATGAAGACTAAAATGAATAAATATATCGAAGTAATTCGCCATGCGCAACATAGAAGAAGCAGAAACAAAAAAAAAAAAACAGAAGGCCAAAAACAACTTCAGACTTTGGCGATGAAGTTGCAGCTGAAGTTGAAATATTCGCAAAAGAGTTGGCAGTTTAAGTCATAGTTGGTGTTTGGTTTCTTTTTTTGGTTCATTGTTGTTTTTTTTTCATTTTTTTCTTTTGTTGTTGTTGTTGTTGCGTTCGTGCGTTACAGAAATTGCTTAATAGCAACAAAAATAGTAAATTCGAGAACAACAACAAGAACGAGTCACTACAACAATAGCGGCATTGCTTTCAATGCAATACACATCCACCCAGACGCTGACAATGATAATGATAATGTTGATGATAATGACGTTGATAATGACGATGATGATGTTTTTATTGTAGCCTTATGCTATTTTGTTTGCTTTTGTTGTTGTAGTTGTTGCGCTTGTACTATTAAGCAGTACAACAATAGTAACAACAACAGCAACAACAACAACAAATCACAGCAAAGAACAACAAATAATGAAGAGTTTACGTTTTAACTCGAAATCGTGCGCTCAGAACTTTGCACGATTTTTCATACTTTACAAGCCAGCAGCAGCAGCAGCAGCGGCAGCAACAACAACAACAACAACGTACGTCTATATATGTATGCGAATAGAAATGTTCTTGTAAATTGCAACAACAACAACAACTACAACGCTTTCTATTTTAAGTTAAGTTTGCAGCACACACTGCGCAAGGATTTCTTGATTTTTTTTTTTATATTTTTTTTGTAATTTTTTTCTCTTACAATTTGTTTTTTTTTTTTTTTGCTGCTGTTGTTTTTTTTTTTTTTGGTTTATTTTTTGTTGATTTTTAATACATATTTATTTGCCAGCGTGTGCTCATTTAGTTGCCACTATTAAGTTGTCCCCTTGCAATGAGTTTAACAACTTGCCAAGCAAACGAGCCACTTAGGTCATGGCACTGAGGCTTCACCGTGCCAAAGCGAACGTTCTTGTCACGAGCGTCAATAAATTTTACAAAGCTGCGCAACTGGCAGCGTACAACGTGCAACGGGCAACGGGCAACCAGCGACGAGCTACGCAGCTTGGCTTGACTGCCAGAGCCTGGCCCTGGTGGATTCAGTTTGATCGCTGGTTGCATGGGCCGGCCTGAGTATTTGCTTTACAGTTAGCGTTAGACTGAGCTACGCATTGCCTAAACATAAAGGTGAAAGTCATATGCAGCTATGTGCGCATGCCCCTTAATAGCAACAAAGACAACAGCAACAACAACAACAACAACGTCAGCCGCAAAGCAATAGCAAAAAGGCAACAACAAACGCTGACCGCTGCTGTCAAAGCCAGTTTGGCGTAGAATTTATTTAAAATGCAATCTACTAAAAAGCTTACACGCCCCCAACCATGAAAGCATGCAAAGCAAATGCCAACTAAGCCAAATGCACTAAAAAAAATATTTAAAAAAAAAAAAATAAAGAAAAAAAAACACCAAAAGGAGCGTAAAAAGTAATCGAGATATACTTAGAAAAAAAGAAAAGAAAAAGAAACAACACTAAAAATAGCAAAAAGTCAAAGAAAGGAAAATATTTCTATATATGCATGCATACATAAATATGTATATAAATATATATATATATATATACATATACATATATACGATTAAATAGGAGTATAGGCAATATCGCGTGGTGTAAGAAAAATGCGCATGCAGTTAGTCGCCTTAGCCGCAATGAGCGATAATAAATTCACGCTCGTATTAGGAGACGCCTTAGCGACCACGACATGGGGCAACTTGGCAGCTATGCAGCCATGCAGCCGGGCAGCCGAGCAGCTGGGCAGCGACGCAAAACTTTGCCGATCGATCGTGCCAGCAAGCAACAAGCAACGCAACGACGCTGGCTGAGCACACGCCCAACGGAGGCGTACGACTGCTGCTGCGCATAAATCTCGCGAGCTTATTAGCAAAATCGAATTTCCTGATTAACAAAGCCGCAGCAAAGACGACGACGACGATGACGATGATTTTGCTGCTGCTATTGCTGCTGCTGCTGCTGTTGATGCTGGTGACGGCAAAGGCAAAGCGTTTTGTTTGTCGCGCGCAAATATTGCAAATTGGCAACACTTTTAATTGAACGCATTGCTGCTGCTGCTGCTGCTGCTGCTGCTGCTCAGCAACTCGGCTGAGGCTGCCTGACTTGCTGACTGGCTGACTGGGTGACTGGCTGCCTGCCAAGCAGTTGAGTTGCATCAAGTCGCAAGTCGAGCGGAGCCGTTATTAACATTTCGTACGCCCCCTAAGCTAATGAACGCCGAAGGCTTTGATTTCTAACGCCAAGCCCAGTTAAGCAGGCGGCCAGACACGCAGTGAATTCGATAGTCAGGCTGGCAGGCGGGCGGTGTGACAGAGTGGCTATTTCGTGTAACTGTGAAGCTATGCTGCAGCAGCAGCAGCAGCAACAGCAGCAGCGGCAAATGTTGCATGTAATTTGCAGCAAATGCCGCAAATAGTCAACAACATAAATTGCCTTGCCCACTCAGCCAAGTCTCGGCCTAGGCGGGACACTAAGCTAAGCGACTGAGCAGCACGAACCCAAATGCGAACGCAAACTCAAACTCATGTGCGAGTGCGAGTGCGAAGGCGACTGCGAGTGTGTAGAATGGGACAACGCAGCAATGGCTAATGGCTAATGGCATTAGAGAAAGCAGGCGGTGGCCAAACCGACTGACGACTGACGATTGGCATTGGCTTGGTGCAAAAGCGAAAAAGCCAACAACAAAAAAGAAAACTAAAACAAGTGGCAAGCAGCAAGTTTGGCGCATGCGCAAATTTTTAATTTTCTACATTTTATGCGCTCAAGTTGGCGAATAGGCACAGGCACAGGCACAACATCAAAAAAAAATTACAACAACTGCAACAGTTGCGTGTCTGGAGGCGTTGCAATTTCCATCGCAACTCATAAAATCGTCATCAAATTAAAAAGTAGCCAAGCAGTGGCATATCACACCACACCACAGCACAGCACACCACAGCACACAACACACTCGGCTGCACTATAAAGTGTACAGCAGCAGCAGCACACATAACGTAAGCCAAGGAAGCCAACACGCACAAGTGCGATGACGACGATGATGATGACTATGACGATGACGATTGTGCATTGCCTTTATGCTATTTTGCTGGCTGCAGCTATTGTTGTTGTTGTTGCAGCTGTTGTTGTCATAGTTGCGTTTTTGCCAAAAAAAAAAAAAAGTTAAAATCAGCCAAAGCAATGTCAGCCTGCGCATGCGTAGACAGGCACAGTCAGCAAAGAAATGCAATGCAATAAAATAAAATAAATTAAATTCCGCTTAGGCAAAAAACGTACAAAATAAACCAAACAACAAACAACAAGCAACAAGCAGCAAATACAAAAACAGCATAAAAAAAAAAGAAAAGCAAAAACAAAAAGACAAATGCTAAACTTCAGCCAGCCAACGATGTACTATGTTGGTTATGTGCGTGTGTGTGTGTGTGTGCGTGTGTGTATGTGTGAGTGACTTAACGCCGTGGGTAGCAGCAGTCGCCGTCGCATTCACATTATTAGGATATGAGGTGAAAATGGCAGGCAATAAAAATAAATCAGACATTAATTGCTTTTCATTATTTTCGAATCGTTTGCTGCTGCCTAACGATGATGGCGCATGAACATTTTGTGCTGGCCTACCTCTGGTCCAGTTGAATTGCACTGATTTCAGTTAAAACATTTCACTTTGGCTTTCTGCTGCTGGCTGGCACTCATTTGAATTTTACTTTTATTGCATGCGTTGCTCAGTGACGATTTAGCGACTAACGGTTTAATGCACACACACACACACACACACACACATGCATACATATATACAATATAATGTATGGCACTGTCAGGCGGCAAAATTGTGCAGAGTACTCCAAATGTTCGACAGTACAGCAGACCAGCTGAGCAGCTGAGCATAGCACACAATGTATTAAGCAAAATGTAGAGAAAAAGTATGTATAAATGTAACAACAACAAAGCTTCCAACACGAACGCTTGCAATTTATTGTTGACTAACGTAAAAGTTGTGATAAATTCTTGAAGCCCTAAACTAAAAGGAAAACAAAATAAGATGAAATGCATATGCAAAAAGGCGTAAATTAAATTTCGCGCTTAAAAGTATTTTGAAGACCACAACGAAAAGTAATGTGCGACAACAACAACAACAACAATTACAGCGCATAAATCCAGCAACAGCAGCCACATTTGCGGAGAAACTAAGCAAGGCATATAAATACTAGCAGCAACAACAACAAGAACAACAACAGATATAGCTAAAACGGTTATTGCATATTACAACGTAACGTTCCGTTTAATTTTTCAATTCAATTTCCCGGCAATGAAAATTTACAACTTTGAGAAATCGTTAGCGCCTGAGCAAAGAAAGAAACCACCAAGTAGAACGACAACAACAACAACAACAACAACAGCAGCAGCAGCAGCAAGAGCAACACAAGCAGAAAAACTAACCAACAGCATAAAAAGAAAATAAAATAATGAAAACAAAAAAAAAAAAAAACAAATGATGACGACGTTGAGGACAAGACACAAATCGCAATGAAAGCAGGAAAAAAAAAAAGAAAATAAAAAAAGGCCACTAGGAAAATCGTACGCCCTCAAAACACGAGAAATATGCGCATGACTTCATTGCATATCCCAAGGCGTACACGCGCACGTTTGCTGTTTGGCATTGCTGTGTTATTGTAACTGTTGTTGTTGTTGTTAGTGTAGTTATTGTGGTTACGATTGCACTGCGTGCATGCGCAGTGCGCACATAAAAATCGACAGCTATTGCACAAACAATTTACGCGAAATCGAAGCAAAACGAATCACAGCAAGACAAAACATAAAACACGAAACGAAACGAAACACAAACGCAAACGCAACGTCGCGGCCAGCAGCCAGCCTGCATATAGCGAAGGAGTGTGCGATGTGCTCTTGCGTCACTCCTCGCCATGCCTAACACAACACGGCAGAGTAGATCACAGCACAGCATGGCAAAGCAGAGCAGAGCAGAGAGGACCAGAGCGGCGCAAAGTAGTGCAGCAGAGCACTTCACTATTTGATTCGATTCGTTTCGTTTCATTTCGCTATGGCTCAGCAGCAGCAGCAGCGGCAGAACAACAACAACATGAGTATCTGTAAAAACAGAATCAGTCGTCATCGCACTCCTGCAAATGTATCAAATGGCCGCTAGGGCCAAACAATAACAACAACAACAACAACAGAGGTAAAGCAATGCTTTGCATACCACCGCCGCCGTCGTCTATTTATGCATTTGTCTACGCGGCCACCGCGCGGACACATAACTCTCTTGTACTCGCGCATACGTATGCGAGTATGCAATGCGTTTAGTGCCGTTCCATGCCATGCCATCCCGTTCCGTCCCATGCCGTGCCGTACCGTCCCAAGTCATGCCGTTTGCGTATATCTATTGCCGTGTATGATGGCAGAGCGGCTTGGGGCAAAGGCAGCAGGAGACAGGCGTGCAGGCGGGCAGTCGTTGTTGCTGTTCACGCCTTCACTGGCTGTATACGCCAGCGGCAGCAACAATACCAACAACAACAACAACAGCAACAGCAGCGGTCAGCACTGTCTGCAATAGCAGTTGCCACGTACACTACGTTGTTTTCTTGGCGGGCGTCGTGATTGTTGTTGTTGCATATGTTGTTATTGTTGTTGTATTTGTTCACGTTCACGTTCGCATTCATGTTGTTGCCGCTGCCGCTGGTACGTTCCGCATTCAAATCACAAATCTAATAATTTATTTTCGCATATCATAAAATATTTTGCCAGCAAGTAGCTAACAACAACAGCAACAACAACAACAAGAACACTCTTCTGCAGCATACAGCTACAGTAAATGTTTCTTTGTGCGTATGTGTGTGTGTGCCATTGAATTACTTGATGTTGCATAAACTATATTTTTTTTTTATTATATAATACAATATTTTTTTTTATAGCTGCAATTAATTTATTATGTGTCTTCATTGACAATAAACAATAAATAATATTTTAACTTAGTTTATCTTATATGTACATATATATATATATAAACACCATATACATATATACTTGTATATATCATTAACGCATATTTGTTTCACATTGTGCATTGCAGGTGGTCCTCTCAGCCTGTTCCTCGTATTTCCAGAGTTTGTTTCTGGAGCACCCCGAAAGACATCCAATTGTGATATTAAAGGACGTCCGTTTTGCCGAGCTGCAAACTTTAGTTGAATTCATGTACAAGGGCGAGGTGAACGTGCAATATTGTCAGTTGTCAGCATTGCTGAAAACCGCGAAATCACTCAAGGTAAGTCGCTCGCCGCAGTGCCTGGCCAGCAGCTGGCCACACTCACTCTTGCTGTGCTGCATGATAACAATAATTTGTTTTTTACTGTATGCGCAGGTCAAAGGTCTAGCCGAAATGACAAATCAGAATACGACATTGCGGGAACCGGAACGTGAACCCGATCGCCTAAGACCACACTCACAGCCGAGCAAAAATACTTGCGAAAGTCCTGTCGATGCCGCGCTTGCCGCCGGACACTCCACAGCCACAACTACGAATACGTCAATGTCCGCGTCAACAGCATCGGCAGTAGCCGCTGCAGCGGCAGCAGCAGCAGCAGCCACAAGCACAGGCGCAGGTGCAGCAACGCCAACTACAACAGCAACAACAACAGCAGCAACAGCAACATCATCAGCAGCCGCCGGCAGCGCGGCGTCAGGGACCAGCGGCAGTAGCACAACAGCCGCAACAGCAGCGAATGCTGCGCACAATGCCACAGCAGCAATAGCAGCAGCAGCAGCAACAACATCATCATCATCATCATCTTCATCATCAGCTGCAGCAGCAGCAGCAGCAGCCACAACAACATCGTCCGCGACAACATCCACTGGCAGTGGCGGTGGCGGCGGTGGCGGAACATCAAGCAACATCGCCACATCGTTGAACGCGATCAGCAACACCACAAATGCGCACAAACGTGAGGCCAGCGAGCGTTGCAGCCCCTCGCCGCCAAAGCGCCTGCTGGTGTCGACGTCTGGCAACGCATCCGCGTCCGCGTCAACAACGCCCACGGCCGAGCAAGACTCACCGTTGCCGTTAGATCTCTATCAGGGACGCGCCGAGCAGCAGCAGGAGGACGGCGCGCCCGAGGCTAACAGTCTGCAGAGCAGCAAGCGAGACGAGTGCAGCAGCAGTCTCAGCCAGCAGCAGCTGAAGGAGCAGCGACGCAGCAATACGCCTGGCGGTGGCCTCAGCGGGACCAGCAATGCGCACAAAAATGGCAGCGGCAGCAGCGGCGGCGGCGGCGGCGGCGGTGGCGGTGGCGGAGGAGCTGGTGCTGGTGGCGATGGCGGCGACGCCGAAGATGAAGACGATGATCTACGCGATAATGATGACCATGAGCGCATCGACGACGATGACGTCGACGATGACGATGACGACGACGATGAAGACGACGATGACGATGTGCGCGAAGCTATGCTGCACTCACCGGAACGGCCAACGTCGTGCAGTCTGCATGCCTTGGCCGAAGAGGGCCTGGCCATTGAGAAAACCGAAGATATCGATGATGAATACGATGATGAAATGGACCTAAATGATGACGATGGCGACGGCAATGGCGATGGCGATGATGACGACGGCGACGGTGATAACAGCTCAAATGGCATGGGTCTCAATATGAAAATCAGCGCCAGCTCTGGCGGCGGTGTAGATCTCTCGGCTGGTTCAACAGTAATACCCTCGCCATTGGGTTTGGGCTTGAGTGTTGGCGGAGGTGGCGGCGGCGGCGGCGGCGGCGGTATGGGCATGGACACAGAATCGGCACGTTCAACGCCCGCCGGTGCGACGACATCCGGTAGCGGCAATGCGGCATTACCCTCTGACCTCACGCAACAGCGGCCCTCATCGCGCAGTTCGCGCGGTGATCGCGGCGGTGGCGGTGAACATGGCAGCGAAACACGTCCTTCGACCTCAGCAGCAAGCTCACATGTCGTTGGCAGCGGCAGCCTCAGTCCAGTTACGGCAGCTGCGGCAGTGGCTGCGGCAGCGGCGGCGGCGGCAGCAGCAGCAGCGGCTGGCCCGTCCAGCGGTCTAATGCCCGTGCAATCGGTGCCATTGGTAAGCCTCTATTCAACACACTCTCTCTCGCTCTCTCCCTCTCTCTTTGTTCTGCCGCTTGCTCACACTCACACTTTGTCTCTCTCTCTCTCTCTCTCTCGTTCTGTTTTGTGTTTGTGTGCAGTCACTGAAAAAGGAGATCGATTGCAGCGAGGATGACAACAGCAGCCACAGTCGACACATGCAACCGCGTTCGGCATCAGCTGGCGGCGGCCTGAGCGGCGATCTCGACTATCGCGCCTCACACGAATCGGTAAGTGCATCCAAACGCCATCCAAGCGTATGCTGCTTTGTTTTAGGTCTTTCTTCAATAACTCTTGCTCTCTTTCTCTCTTTGCCTTTATTTACAATATATATATACATATATATATTTATATATGTATGTATGTATATATATATATACATGTCATATATATATCTATATATATACAATATCTATATATAAATGTATACATAAAACATATTTTGTCTCATGCTCTTTCTATATACAAAGTACACTAGTGTGCGTAATTCATGCATGGAGGGCGCACGTGGCTAACGCTTTGCGTCGCAGTCGCCTGGCCCATATACATTCCCATGCAGACACTTTTGGCAGGCACTGTGTGCGCAATGCGTTGCTGCCAGTTGTTGCCCGTTGCGTCCTGCATGCATGTCCAATTACTCTAGTGTGCATTTTATATATACTATATTTATATATATTTATTATACAATTTATATATATACATATATATAAAAAAAAAAAAAAAACATAAAAAAGAAAAAAAAACAAAAACTAAATACAATATATTTTTGCTCTTCGTCGTGTTCTTTGTCTATGAATTTTGTTATTGAATATATATATATATTTAAATATTTTTATATATATACAATTTTTTTCGATTATGATTTATAATTTTTACTACAACAATTAATGGAATTACTTTTCTGTGCCGTTTTAGTAATTTTTTTCTCTCACTCTATCTTTCTCTCGCTCACTCGCTCTTTTATATTTGTTTGCTCATTTTTGCCCTTTGGTAGTATATTTTTTTACACAATTTCGTTTTTTTTTTCGTTTTCCGTTACGGTTTTTTCTATATTTCTCTTATATACTTTTTAATATTCTAACTAAAAGTTAGTGTAATCCTTTGGCTGTTACGTATTTTTGCTCTTTGAGTTGTTTTATTTTTTTGTTTTCTTTGCTTTTGTTGATTTTTTTTTTCTTTCGTGTTCACTTGTATGTTTACATACGTGTTCAGTTTGTTACTATATTACTATAACTCATGCGCTATCTCTTTTGCTCACTCTACATGCGACTCCCTCTTGCGCGCGCCTTCACTCCCACACCTGCACACTCACCATTCTCGGTTGGCTTGATTTGTGTGTGTTATTCTTTATATTTCACCTTTTGTGTTGCTTTCTCTTTCTCTCTGTCTCTCTCTCTCTCTCTCCCTCTGTGCACAGTTTAACAAAACACATTTCAACACAAAAATATTTTTTATACAATATATTTGTTGTCTGATCCTTGCTTTGTCTTGTTGCCTGTTTGTTGCGATTTTTGTGTTCCCTCTCCTTTTTTTTTCTTGTTTTGTTTGTTTTTTAAATATTTTGCCGTTGTTCATAGCCACTTGCCACAATGTCCACACACACACACACACTCATGCGTACACATGTAGCAAGTATGCAAGACCCTACCCTGCCTTCCCGCCTCGCAGGCCAGCTGCGCCCACAAACTCGTGTATTTTTCGATAGTTATCGTTGCACACCGTGTACCGTTATTTGCTGTACAGTTGGCAATTTCCGTTTGAATTGCTGCCATACATTTTGTATTTCGTCTTTTGCCGTTTCCTTCTTTCTTTCTTTTTTTTTCCAGTTCAGTTCAATTCACTCCATTCCATTGCATTTTTTATTTTTATTTTGATTTGTATTTATTTTATTTGGTTTTTCTTTTTTGTTGCTTCTATTTTAATTTAATTTTGTCACCATTTTTTGCCAAGCCTTGCGCCATCCACTCACATCCGTTCGCCGTCCACCCCCAACTCTGCAATACTCTGTCAGTGCATCGGAGTCCTTTTCGTATTCGTTCTTTTTTTCCGCTGCATTTGCTTGCGTTGTATATTTTATTTTATACTTTTAGTTTTTACTTTGTTGCATGTTCATGACAATATAATTTTTCTATATGGCCTAAGCCCATGCACACACCTACCCACACACACACACACACACACACACACACATACACACAGTCGTTAGCAAATAACTAACAGCAGCGGCATAGTACCCATACACACACACACACACACACACACACACAGTCCAGACCAAGCCACGCCAAGCCAAGCCAAGCCAAGCCACTCGCAATTCAATTATTTCGATTATTTTTATACGCCTCTTCACTTATTGCTTTATGTTCTTCTTTTTCTTTTTGTTTTGTTTATTTTATTTTATTTGTTTTTCTTTTGTTTAGTTTTCTGATTTATTTATTTACATTTTTGCCAATAGAAATTGTCGCATGTTTCGCTGTCCTCGATTTTCAATTAATATTTATTTTGTTTAGTTTTATTTAGTTCCGTTGAGTTCACTTTAGTTCCGTTGTGTTGCATACGAATCCAAATTTTCTTATTTGTGTTATATTACACTTTCTGTTTGTTTTTTCTTTCTTTAACTTTTTTTTTTTTGTTTTGTTGTATCTTTTTTTCATGCTTTATTTTCTTGACAACTTTAGTATTTTGTATTAGCATTAGAAGAAAATTTAAACCATAATAAAAATATTTAGCAAATGAAATGAAAAATAAAACTGCATGCTAACCTTAGTAAATGTCGCATACCTCTGTGTGTACTATATATGCATTACTTATACGATACTACATAATTATTGCTTTTCTTTTCTGTATTTTTATTAAAAAATTTAAAATATATTAAGAAATAATTAATATTGAAAACCAATTTAAAAAATGCAAACAGTTAAAGTTCAGCGTGTGTCCAAAAATCGAAGCGATCATCTTAATGCGTCATCCTGCTATGGTTTGCTCAAAGCCCAAATACGTTTATCCTATAACTTACATACAACATGCTGCGGCGTAGACCAGCTGCCTTCATGTCACAGTCGTGTACTTAGGCTAAGCTAACTTCGCCACAGTTGCAGACAAGCTTACATTGAAGTGACCTTTGTAGCTGTCTGAAGCAAGCATCCAGGCATTGCTGCATGCTGTCATGCTGTCATGCTGTATGTTGCATGCAGCACAAGCTACTCCTGCGAGTATGAGTTTACATATGTATATCCTTGTGTTGTGCTAGTGACGCACAAAATCCTGTTTGTCACTTAATGACTGTTGTCAATTGGTATCAAAAAAAAAAAAAAACAAAATCAAACAAACCAAGACTGAAAACAATTAACTTCAAATGATTCCCAAGCAAAACATTCTATGCAAACTTTCATTTAAAATGAACGTATCTGCCGGAACTTTGCTGTCAATCGTAATCAATGATTACAATGATTCAATAATGCAACAAGCCGAAATGCTGAGACGTGCTAATTAGACTTTTAGGCAAGCCATATGTCATGCACATACATATATGGCAGATACGATATAAATAATGCAAATCCTTTTTAGTTTGCTCATGGATTAGTGAAGACAGGCAGCAGGCAGCTCTGGAGGGAAGATCTGCTGTTGTTACTCCGCTGCCACTTACGTATGTGTATGCAACATTAAGAGCAACACCAACAACAACAATCAAATATATATTATACACAAGCGAAACAAAGGCGGCAGTTATGGTCATACAAAAATGCTGCGTGCGTAGAACTTGTGAAGGCATTTTAGAAATTGTGTGCAACTTTATAAGCGTTGGCAACTGTACTTTTCCATGTCCAGCATGGGCTGCACATACATATATTTAATCGTTTGTAAGTGTGTTTGTGTGTGTGTGAGTATGTATGTATGTGAGTATGTGAGTATGTGTGTGTGAGTGTGTGACAACACGCAACACTGCAGGCGCATTTATCCTGCTAACCAAAATGGTAAACCCTCGCAAATGCCAGAAAGAACAACAACAACAACAAGAACAACGCACTTACGTCTCAGCGTCACGCGTGCATCCCGCCAACAATGAGCAGAACATGGGGAGCAGCCAGAGCCTTTGCCTTGTTTGAAGCTCGAGCATACAACACAGCTGCCGGCAAATCTTCCTTTTCTTTTTTTATGCATTTTCATTTTTTACTTTTATATATATATATATATATGTATCCGTATATTTTATACATCTATATATATATACAAGTATTTGTATATATATATATATATATATATATATAGTATATTTTGACAAATATTTTTTCTGCCTTGTTTTTGTTTTTGTTTTTGCTCGCACACAAACGTAAGCCGAAACAGCAACGGCAAGGGGCAAGCAACAGCAACGTGAAGAAAGCAACGAAGTTGCATAAAAAAGCTTTTCTCCTCATTTTCCTTTTTGCGTTCGTTTGAGTCAACAACATGCGCCACATATATTTAAAAAAAGAAAAAAACCAAAATAAAGAAATGAAACAAAATGAAAAATAAACCAAAAAAAAAAAAAGAAAGAAAAAAAGTAGGAAAAGAAAGTCAAAGAAAGCAAAAACGCATTTTCTGCTTTGCGATGCTTGACAAAATTCGCCTAACACACACACACACACACACAAACATATAGGGAGAGACGCACGTGCACAAATACATGCAGAAAAATGCGAAAAAGGAGCGAAAAAATTACAAAAAAAAGTAGCAAAACGAAACGAACGCAAGTAGCATGAAGCGCAATGCATATTAAAATAATAAAAGTAAAATAAAAATTAAACCAAAACAAAAAACAAACAAAAAATTGAAGAAAGAAATGCTAAAATGAAATGTGCGCGCCAAAACAAGCAACAAACAAAAACACAAAAAAGAAAACCAACAATGACGGCAGGACAACATGAAGCAAAGAAGCCAAGAAATAAAGTAAGAAAAAAAAAAAGACAAAGCACAAAAAAAAATAGAATACAGTCATCAACATCGTCAGCGTCATCGTTATCGTCATCAGCTGCACTTTGCCCCCATGAAGCAAACTACGAAAGTAACTTAGCAGCAAAGGCTGGCAGTCAAAGACAGAGTCAGAGACAGAGACAGAGACAGTGAAAGCAAGCTAAGCACAGCATCAACCAGCCACACAACCGCACAATCGCAAAATCCGCACAAACTGCCGCTCCACTGCCCCGCAGAGCCGCCTTCCGAACGTGCTCCCGTCCAGCTGCTCAGAGGAGGACCGTGCCACGCAGCACAAATCACATGCGTTTTCTTGCTTTACGTTGACGATTTTGCGCTTTACTTTTCTGCTTTTCTTTCTTTTACTTTTTTTTTCACGTTTTTCGAAAGGCATTTACGCTGCAAACTGCATAAAATAAAAACAAACAAACAAAAAAAAAAACCAAAAAACAACAACGAAAAGAAAATGAAAATGTTTTAAGAAGCAAAAAGCATTACATGAAAATAAATTATAATAATAATAATAATAAAAGAAAAGCGAAAATCATCAGCATCGACAGCAACAACAACAACAACAGCTAGATGCATAAAAGCAACAACTTTTGCTTTCTTTCTATGCTGCAATTGTAAGTGTTTGTGTTTCTCTGTGTTTATGTTTCTCTGTGTGTGTGTGTGTGTGTGTGTGTGTGTGGCACCCTTAGCTGGCTGCTGTGTATTTAATTTTCAAACAACAACAGAGAGGCACAAATGCCAACCTTTGAAATGCATTAAACAGCAAGCAGCGACAAACAAACGAACAAAAATAACAACAACAACAACAACAGCAGCAGCAGCAGCAATAAAACGATATAAAAGAACAAGACATAAAAAAGCAAAGCGAAAAGAAGTAAACGCAGAAAATAAGACGACAACAAAGCAACGTAAAATACACAAATTTATGTACATATACAGTATATATGCAGCATATGCAAAGTAAATATTGTATATGTATATGTGAAGCTGGCAAAAGATTTTCTAAATGCTGGCTTGCCGCTTATCGTTTATCGCTTATTGCCTGTCGGCTGTCGCCTGCCGCTTGTCTTGTGCAGCGTATTTTGTATTGCATACATTTGGGCTGCTGCTGCAGCTGCTGCCATATTGAGGGGCATTCATTAAGATGCGATGCAAATCAATTGACATTTGTTGTTGTTGTTGTTGCTGCTGGCTAATAAAGTCCAGCGTAATTTAGCGAAATTTTCATATTGCCTGGAAATTTGCGCAACGATCGCCAAATATTGACCCATAAGCCAAAGCTGGCACAAAAGTTGGCTGTAAGCCATTGGCAAAGAAGTCAAAGCATCTCAAAACACAGCACATTGCGTGACGTGTCTCGAAGCGATGTGACGTAGCGTATCATGATGCGGCATTATTGCAGTCACTTGACTGCGTATTGATTACTCAGTTTTGAATTGATTGGCTGCGCTGCTGTGGCTATGGGGTTCATGTTGCTGCTGGCTGCGCTTTTCGGTTTTTTTCTGGCTGTCTGGCAATATCAATTTCGATTGCAGATTTTTAAGTATTTTCATAACTCGCATATAGCTTCACCCTGACCCTCAATGCAAACAAATGAGCGCGCAGATAGACATTTGAATGTACACAAAGACAGACACACACACACACACAGACAGACAAACATATTGGCAAAGACACAAATAAACATATGGACAGACATTGAAACAACAGTCAGTCAGACTGCTTTGAAAGCAGAAATTATAAAACAGAAACCGAAATGCAAAAAAAAAAAAGTGCAAAAATAAAAATCAAAAACAAATCAAAACAAAGTAAGAAACGAAAATCATGCAATAAACAAAACCAAAAAAAAAAAACAAAACTTGCGCTGCCACACAAATGAAAATACGCAAATACCATACAGCAGACACCATACGCACACCCACGCATGCACACATACACACAAACACTCAGTCCAAATGAAAATGCGTTTTATAATATTTTTTTAAGTGCAGCACAAAGCCTGCCTTGCCACTCGCTTCTAGGCTGCCATGTGCCCCAACTTTCGCAGCCGAAAATCATCATCATCATCAGCTGCAGCAGCAGCAGCAGCAACAGCAGCAACAGCAGCGGAGTCATTTCCACAGTTACCTTATTTCTTTTTTGCTGTGGCTGGATTGATTTTTGTTTTTTATTTTATTTTATTGTCCTTTGGTATTTTTTTTTTTTTGTTTTTATTATTATTATTATTTTTGTGAACTTACATTTTGCGTACATTGCTGCTCGCTTTGACTACTGCTTCAGCTAAGGCTTCAACAACGGCTACGGTCATGGCTTTGGCGTCTATCCTCTCGTTTTGCTGCAACTTACTTTACTTTTTTATGTATTTGTGTGCATGCGTGTGTGTAAAAATATTTTATTTTTATTAAAAAATGCCAAAGCCGACACACAAATAAACGCTGCCAGCCCACGCCTTGCCAGGCTTAGCCACACCACCCTAATTCCAGCCCAACGCATCATGCCACTTATTGTGCCCAAACTACACTTCAGCAGTGAATGCTGCAAACTCCTCAAACACCAAACTCAGACCCAATCCCAACTCCAACCCAAGCCCTAGCCAAGCCTAAAGCCAAAGCCAGTCAGCCAGCCAGCAGCCGGTCTGTTGTGTTTAACTTTGGCGCTGAAATTGCGAAAGAAATAAAACAAAAAAACGTATGTCGACGTACGCAAAACAGCAACAAGAAAAAAATAAATAAAATAACGCAACGAAAGAAGAAAAAACAAAAAATGCTGCATACGTTTGGGCGCACGCGTTTGTTTGTCGCATTTGCACGCGTTAGTCTGTCTAGATGAGTGTGTGTGTGTGTGTGTGCCTGTGAGTGCTGATGCAACCAAAAAAATTACAAAAAAAAATAAAAAAGAAAACAACAAAAAAAATAATAATAATTTGTGCAAAAATATTACGAAAAATATTTCAAATAGGCGCTTCCGCTCTAACGATGCCAACCTCGAACCTTTTTCGACAACGACACCGACACCGACTCCAACTTCCACTCCCAGTCCCAGCCCCACTCCAACAGCAACTGCGACCCCACGGCCGCAATATGGCATTGTGGCAATGTGGCAATACGGGTGCATGGTACAGCTGGCTGAGCGCCTGGGTTGTTGGGCAGATGAGCAGATGGATAGATGGGCAGATGGATAGATGGGTAGATGGGTGTCGTCATGCGTCTATTGCGTCTATTACGTCTATTTTTCTGTCTGCATTATGTTTGCGTTGTTTATTTGTGCGGCAGTGCAAGTGTCCCCATGGCGCTCAGTTGCTCAGTCGTTGCATATTCAGCTCGCACTCGAGCGCCTTCCTGCCTAGCGCACGAATTCAGCCTGAGACCGAGACTTAGCTTAAATGCTGTGTCACGGCTTTAAAGCGCCGAAAATTATGCAACAAAATATTGCAAATGCACTCTCGTGCACTAGCTCCACTGTGCAAACATATGGACTATGCAGTAGCCAAGCCAAGCTAGCAATGGACGCCAACAATGAGTTGCCAAGTTGTCATTTTGCAACATGTTGCGTACACAAATTTACTGTAACAAAAAAAAAAAAAAAAATTTTAAACATACTACAATGCGCCAGATCTAATTAAAAAAAAGGCGTAATTAATCCGCTGGCTTTTTTGTGAAATTTTTTTTGAAGCACAGCGCAAGGCGCAGTCAAACTTTTTATATGCAGCTAAGCTGCCGAAGCAGGCAAACAAACGAAAAATAGCCAAATAACAGTAAACGCAAGCCGCAAATTCAGACGCACATCGATCGATATTTGATTATTACGACGACGACGACGACGACAACGACAAAGACGACCACAACGAAAAGGACGACAAGGACGAGTGCGAGCATAAGCATTGCCCATTAATTGGGCTGCTGTTGCGGTTGCGACTGTGCATGTGTGTGTGTGTGTGTGTGTTTGTATGCCTGCCTGTCTGCCTGCCTGTCTGCCTGACTGACTGACTGGCAAGTCAGCCGAGCTGCAAGCTCGTGTCCAAGATGCGTGCGTGCGCTTGTATATGTCAGCGACATGAAAATGTCAACGCCTTGGCTGAGGCTTATTCGCCTTTCGTATTACATGTCGCTGGCCGACAGCTGTTATGCTCCATAGTTACAGTCGCAGTCGCAGTCGCAGCGACGCAGACGTTAATTTCGTTAGTGCGTTGCTCCTTGAACTGCGTCTGAGCGCATTGCATGCGTACATTGAACCAAATTATGGTTAGCTGACAACACGCCATATGTCATATGCCACATGGCACAAGCCACACGCCAGCCAGAAAAATATCAAAGAGCGCATACAGTCTGTCAGACAGACAGTAGGTAGTGCCTGTGCTAGGCAATACTGTACTTTATCGAATATGTGTCAATAGATGAAAATTCTACGTATGTGTGAGTATAGCATATGTGCATAGTATATATGTACATGCATGTGTGCATGTGTAAATGTAAAGGTCACTACTCAGGGACACTGTTGCTCACACTAATTAATCAAGGCAAAAAGCCAACTGGATTTCAGCAAACCACAGGTCAAAGAGAAAAAATCTTACCAAAAATGAAAAAAAAAGAAGCAAAAAGCAAAACAATGAAAATATCAACACAAAATATGCTGCAGCAATTCAGATACTGATTCACTCTGGCCGACTCTGCCCTTGCCGCTGGCACTGTCTTTGCCGAAGCTGCTGCTGCTGCTGCTGCTGGCTCAGGCTCTGACTCGGGTGACATGTTGATACGCATAGCAGCGACAAACGACAAAAACGGTCTGTCTGGCCAAGGCGAAAACTCTTTCACAAAATGACTCTGACTGCACTAAGTGTAATCGTGTTGGTGGCTACGTTTTGGCATGCCTTGCCTTGGCTTGCTTTGGCTCGGCACGGCTTGCCTTAGCTTGGCTTGGCTTGGCTTGGCTTTATTACGGCTAACTATGGCTGTTGTTATTGCTCTTGTTAGTGGTTTGCTGCTCCCACTTTTGCTGCATTGCTGCATGAACTGTGTGTGGTCAAGTGAAATATGGACAACAAGCAATCTGCTTATTTTGTAGTACACCCACTCCCACTCCCTCTTCCATACCCATTCCCACTCCCATTTCCATAGCCATTCGCAATCCTGTTCCTACTGCAATTTCTTTGCTCTTGCTGCAGCCTCGTGCGCATTGTCGTCTGTGTTGCTGTGCTGTATGTACGAGTGTGCTCGTGTGTGTGTGTGTGTGTGTGTTTGTGTGTATTTGTGTTATTGGCATGCGTATGGCGTGGGCGTGGCGCTGTGCAATATTATTGATCTATGCCAACTTCGCCTTTGTTTTCGCGTTTGCCGTTGCCGTTGCTGTTGCCTTGCCATACAGTGCAAAGTTTGCGTAATTTTATATTTGATTGCTGCTGTTAGCCGTCGCCAACTACTACGACAACAGCAACAACAACAGCAACAACAACAACACATAATTACAGTTGCTTGTTGTGCATATGATCGACAATAGGCAACAACGGCCAACAACAGCCAACAACAATGAGTAACAACAGCAAAGGCAACTGCACAGGCACAGGCACAGACACACCAACGTAAAGTGCTTATGTTCAACTTCTTTCAATTTGAAATAATAATTCGCAGTTTCATTCGCATATTTTTCTTCTTTTTTTTTTTTGTGTATTATGGCATTTATGGCCAAAAGCAAAGCAAAGCCAAGCACAACCAAACGCAAACACAAAAACGAAACAAGAAAAAAAACGGAGAGCACATGCATATGCAGCTGAACGAAGTAGTCGCCCAAGCAAGAGCAAACTCATCCAACATAGCCAACATAGCCGCCATCCGTCACATATAGTCAACGCTTCAGCAGTCATCGTATGCTGGGCAACTGGCAACAGTCGTTGGTTCGCTGGTTGGTTGTGTTGCTTGCTCATGTGTTCGCTTGACATTTCAGCTAATGAAAATTGCATTACTGCACGTCACTGCTGCTGTTGCTGTTGCTGCTTTGTGTGCCACACCCACACCCATGCCCACGCACACACCCACACCCACGGCCATGGCTACAGCTACGCTTATGACGACACCTGCCTGACTGCCTGCCAGTCAGTCTGTCTGTCTGTCTGTCTGCCTGTGGTCTGCCAGCCTGCCAATGTGTGTTGCTGGCAAATATATCCACTGACCCATATACGCTACGTTTCGACATTTGCCCAAGATGCAACTCAATTCAATTCAATTCAATTGAATAGAATTCGTTTTGATTCGATTTCGCTACGTTTGCGTTATTTGCCGCATATGTTGCTGCAGCATGTATGCAACAGCAGAAGAAGAGGCTTTTCATTTTTTGCGGCATTGTGGCATAGTTGGCCATGATGACGCTGCTCATGTTGCTTATGCCACACTACACACACACACACACACACACACACACACATGTTAGTTTATCGCTTCTCTTCGCAATTTGCCTAATGGACATTTTGACCGTCTGCCCAAAAAATTAACTCAACGTAAGTAAGTCAGCAGTGGCAAGCGCAGCCCATTCTGGCTGCCTGCCGCATGCTGCTCAACTCGCATTAGCTGAACTTTAACTGTGCAAAATTTTAATGACAAATTAAATTTTTTTAATAAAAATAAAATAAAAAAAAAAGAAATAAACAAACGTAGATAAACGTATATACTTAGCCAACCTATGCTTAATGATATCAGCCATGCCAAACATAAGTTTAAATAATATGCCATAGTTTTTATTATTATAATTATTCTTTTTTATTATTTCCTACTTGGTTTTTCCTTTTTTTTTTCTCTCTATGTTTTGTTTTATTGCTCAACCGCCAATAGTATCCATTATCCTAAATATGAGCATGCATACACCTCTTCTTAGCCTTGTTCTTCAACGTAAAACAATATTTTTTTTTTTACTTAATATCCTGTTTTGTTTTTTCGTTAATACAAAAATTAAATAATTTTATGCACATCATTTAATTTTTGTTTGCTGCAATGTTTTCACTTTCTTGGTTTTCTATATGTATTTTCTTATTAGCTAAACTATGTTTCAACTGTTTGAATTAAACAATTTTTAAATAACTTTTTTGATATTCGATGTGTCAACTATGTGTTGTGCTTTTACTATATATTAATATCTATATTTATATACAAAATATTGTTATACAATAATGCAAATACAAAACAAGAGGGGTCAATCATTTTTGAACGTTGTGCAAACAAAAGAAAAACAAAAAAAAAAAAAAGACAAAAAAAAAATAAACAAAAAACAAAGAAATAAAAAGCGCTTTTGGTGTTTTTACATTTAAATATATTAATTACTTAAAAAAAAAAATGCAACAAAACTCGTATCTTTCTTAAATGTTACATTACAAAAAAAAAAAAAAAACAAAACTACATAAACATGTCTATGTACTTTCTTAAATATATAAATACGTATATATTTTTTTATATATCTAAATGTGGAACGCTTTACATAAATCGTTCGTTCGTTGTTCGTTTATGTAAATGGTAAATGTGTGTGATTTTTTTCTTTCGTATTATCATTCATAATTAATATCATTTTTTTTTTATTTCATTTTTATATTCATTTTTTCCTTCTTTTTTTGGTTTTTTTTTTTTTTTGTTGTTAATTTGTATTTTTTTTTTTTCATAAAGCAAAAATATTATTTCAACTTTCACTTGCTCTACCCGTTCTTTTTTTATATGTATTTTTCTCTATATTATCTATGAATCAAAATATCTATATCTGTTTCTGTCTTTTTCTATTTCTCGCTCTTTCTTTGTCTATTTCTACTTATATGTGTGTCTTCTTATTTTAAGGAATTGCATTGAAACGGTTTTAGTTTTTACAGTTTAGTTTCTTTGTTAAATATTCACTTGGGGCTTCCCCTAAAATACTCGTACATATTTGTGTAAGCTACAAACGTTTCAAATTGAATATTGATGTGGTTACTTACTTATTTATGTCTTATATAATTTTTTGTTTACTTTTGATACTTTACTTTTCCTTGTCTACATATGTTGTTGTTGTTGTATTTTTATATATCGATAATACAAATGTTACTCTCTCATTGTTGTAATTGTTATTTGGCATATCTATAAACATATGTATATGTATGTACTCGTATGTATGTATGTATACTTTTCTATATACAAAACCAAAATTAAAAATAAAATAAATGCATATTTTATTTGAAATTAGTCAAGTCAATGTTGCTCAAAAAAAAAAAAAAAAAAAAAACAAAAACAAAAAAAATGAGAACATTTTTTGAAAAAATATACAACAAAAACATGCACATATTGTGGATATAAGGAATGCTAGCGCCAATTGCAGCAGCAGTCTTCTACCAAAATTGCAGTTAGTGACGTTAAGCCCCGCTGAGTTTGTAAGCCCTATGGCCTAATGGTCCACTGGCCCCAACTGCGTTAAGCCAAGTTAGGCCGAAGCGCTTGCGCCGCATACACAACCCAAACGGTTACGCCGGCTGCTGGTAGTAGCTGTAACCGGTTACCTTTTGTTGTACCCGTTTGTAGGAGGCGTTGGCACATTGGCGAACCAACGTATGTTCCCAGCCAAATGCTACCTCTAGTGTATCTTTATATCCACATTTCTTATTCATTGTACTTATATAAAAATGCAGTTAAATCATATTTCTGTTGTTTCCTATTTTTTCTTGTTTTTTTTTTCAATTTTTTTTTTTTTTTTAATGATTTTTTCATTTTCTTTTTTCGCAAAGAATTGAAAGAAAATAAAAGTTTCCCTTTCTTTCGCAAATCAATTTTTTCTCGATTTTTTTCTTGTTTGTTTATAAATTTATTGTCAAGAAGTTGATCTACGTTTTTTGAAAATGGCTGAACAATTAAAATGTTTAATTTTTATCATGTGTTTCTAAAAAAAAAAAAATTTTACATTTATATATATACAATATATGCATTAAAAAACTGAGCTTATTTTTTTTTGGTTTAATAACTAAACGCATAATCGAACATGAATTTGTTTTTAAATATAAGTCAAACTTGTTTTGAATTAAATTACATAAATTACGGAAAAAGAGAAAAAAACAAAACGAAAAAAATTACAAAAGTGGAAAAACTTCTTGAAAATATTTTTTGAAATCTTACACAATTTTTTTTAACTAAAAATTATGAGAATTTATTTTTGTTATTTTATTTATTATTTGAACAAGATTTGGCCCAACCTTTTTTTTACGCAATTATAAATATCTTTTTCCAAATTGAAAACATTATGAAACACACGAAATTGGCAGACGAAACTGTTTACTTTTAAAAAACATTATTTGCATATTTAAAACAAATACAAAATACAAAACCAACAAACGCTCTTTTTCATATTTTTCAAAATTTTATCGAAATTATTATGAGTTAACAAACACTGCAAAATTTTTATTTAAAACTTTAAAAACAAATTTTGTTAACAGTTTTACTTTATTTTTTTTTTTTTAATTTAAACATTTAATATTTGAAAAACAAACGAAACAAATTATTAAAGTTTACAACGAAAAAGTCGCGCGCACAATTTCCGCTCACGTTTGTTTAAATTTTAAAATTAAGTTTAAACAATAATATTAAAAAAAAAAAGTACGTTGATTTAAACACAAAAACAAAAAATAATCTTAAAAATAAAATCGATAATTTACGTAAAAAAAAAATGTGACGATTTTAGAACGACGCCCAAACAAAAATCGAAATTCAACTTCTTGCAAAAAATATATATACATGAAAATAAATATACAAAATGTCTTATTCAAAAAGAGAAAAATCAAAACAGTATAAAATGAACACTTAAAAGAGAAATCATAAAAATAATAATAAAACACAAAAAGAAATCGTAAAGAAAGTGCTCACAACGAAACGAAATGCTGAAACCCCTCTTGTTTTTAGCATATATAGTATTGAAAATAAAATGATAAATATATATAATAATAAAGTAGTAGCAGAGGATAGATTCAGAGATTAAAGTTGCTCTGGAAAAATATTTAATGATTTTGTTTCAAAGTATCTATTGAAAATATTTCTATATTATTTTTACAAACTATTTTTGCAAAATCAAAACAAAAACTTGAGAAAAAAAAAATATATTTATTTTAACGATTGATTACTTAATTGAGTTTTAATTGAAACAAAATAAACAATTTTTATCTTCAATTTCTGCTATTCTCTCTATATATATATATTTTTTTTTTATTATTATTATTATCTTTATAATTTACATTCCTTATATAAATAAATATAATTCTAATAGTTTGCATAAAGTAAAAGTTGTGAAGATATCAATTATGTTCTCTTATTATTATTTTTTCTCTTTCTCTCTTGATGTTTTGTTTTACTGTATTTTTTTTGTTTTTTTTTTTATTATCATAAATTTTTTTTTTTTTTTGTAAAGATTATTGAATTTTCTACTAAATAAATTAATTAAAATTATGAATATTATTTGTTTTGAAATGAACTTAAATGACAAAGAAACCGAAGAACAAAAGCAAAAATAATTTTGAAAGTAACTAAAAAGTTTTGAATTAAACTGAATGAAGAGAAATGAGAAATACAAATGAAGCAAATAGAAAGACAAAAGAAGAAAGAAAGAACGATCGAATGAATGAATGAAAAGATTAAAGCAAAGCAAAACAAACAACATAGCAAAGCAAAAATCATCTGAAAAAAATTTAAAACAAAAAACTCTAAAATTGAATTGAAATTAAATGAAGAAAGAAAGAAAAAAAATAATAAGAATGAAGAAGACAGAAGAAGAAGAAGAAAAGAAGTTGATGTTGGATTTTTGTTTGGTGTTTGTTCCAGGAAACGTCCGAATCGCCACACGGCATTGGCGTTGGTGTTGGAGGCAGCGGTAGCGGCGCACTCAGCGCCGGCGCCGGCGCCACCCACGAGCAACCCCAAACGCCGCCGCCGATGTATCCGTGCATATACTGCGGTGCCGCCTTTCCGAACCAAAGCAAACTGACGCGACACATACTCTCACACTCACTGAAAACGCTGGAGTTCCGCGAGCCCACTACCCACGCGCTGCTCCACTCGCACATGCTGTCGCACGACCTCAACATGGCACCGCTGCCTGCGCAGTTCGCCTATCAAATGAACGCCGCCATGGCCGCCGGCGGTGCCGATCCTCAGGAACAGGCAGCTGCCATTGCCGCCGCTACGGCGGCCATTGAAATGGATTTCGCTGCGGCTGTTGCCGCGGCCAGCAGCTGCGCCTCATTGGCCAGCCTCACCGCCGGCTGTGGGGGTGCACGTGGCCTCGATCTCGACGGCAGCAGCAGCACCAGTGCAGTGGTCAGCGGACGGAGTGGTCTCGGCGGCGGTATTGGTTCCTCATCATCCGGCAATGGCGGCATTGGCGGTTGCTCGAGCAGTTTAGTGTCTGGTGGCAGCGCCAGCGCCGCTGCCGCCCTACTGCTAAGCGCCAGCGCTGGCGCCAGCACATCGCCATCAACGTCCGCTGCGGCGGTCGCGGCGCCATCCGGCTCCGGCCCCGGCTCATCGTCGTCCGCGTCGTTGCTCGGCGCGTCAAGTGATCCGAATAGTGTTGTCATGTGTAAGTTCTGTGCTAAAAGTTTTCCCGATGTTGCATCACTTATCACGCATTTGTCGGTACATACAGGTGATCGACCGTTCAAGTGTGAGTTTTGTGGCAAAGCGTTTAAACTGCGCCACCACATGAAAGATCATTGTCGCGTACACACCGGTAAGTACACAGTCTGTCATCGAGCGCCTCCCGACTGCCCGCCGCGATACCAGTTTGCCTAGCCGCAGTCAGTCTGACACAGTCATACAGTCAAACACTCAGCCAGCCAGCGAGCCAGTCTCTCTAGTCCAGTCTAGTCTATATGTAGTCGTCCAGTCAGTAAGTCTGACTCATTGTCATTGTCGCATATATTCTATGCTTAATAAAGCTTAGTGAATCCGCCAACAGTTGGCCTGGCGCACAGTTAGAGAGTCGGTCTGACGGTAAGACGGTTAGACGGAGACTAGACAGTGCGGCAGTCGGGCAATTGCTCGTGAGTCCGTTCCCTTACGCTGACTTTCGAATCGAGTCGAGTCGCTGGTCAGCGCCAAGAGTCGCCAAATTTTGCTAATCAATCGCTTGCTTCCCCCAACAGGCGAGCGCCCCTTCAGGTGCCACATGTGCGGCAAGACCTTCTCGCGCTCGACCATATTGAAGGCGCACGAGAAAACGCATTTTCCCAAGTATGTGCGCAAGTTTCTCTCACCCAGCCCGGTCGATACAAAGGATGAGCTACCGCAATAGTGAACCGATTTTAGTTTATTATTAAATTATTATTACTATTATTATTATTATTACAACAACAACTACACAATACATGATAATAATAATTTTGTTGTTAATAATACACAATTACACAATAATAATAATAATAATTACAACAACAACAACAACAACAATAATAATAATAACAACAACAACAATAATAACAACAATAGCAATAATAGCAACAACAGCAATTCATACAAATACAATTGACAAGAATACAAGAAAGGGCACAATTGCAAAAAGAATGCAAAAATTCAAATGCTAGTGCAAAATGTAAAATGTAAAACGAGTAAAAGAAAACATATAAGAAAGAGCAAACGAAAAAGTGAAAAGGAATATAAAGATGATGATAATTATGATGATGATGATGATGATTATGATGATGATTATGATGACGATGATGATGTTAAAGAACTATGCGACAAGTGATCTTTTTATATGAAATAATAATAATAATATTATATTGATAAATATTAACATTAACGATAACCCACAAAAGATGAGAAGTTATCGCATTGTGTTGCTATTCGATTGAATTATTTTTATTATTATTATAATTACATCTTGTTTTCTTTTAGATTTAAAAAAAAGAAGTTTTTTTTTTTTTTTTGTTTTTTATATTATACATATATATTGTATTGTGTTGTATTTATGTGTATGTAAAACCTAGCGAAACAACAATAATAACAACAACAACAAACATAAAAAAATGATGTAAAAAAAACATACAGCAACAGTAAATATTATATAAGAAGTAACAGCAGAAGCTAAAGCAAAGGCAAACGCAT
>JBAMBQ010004709.1:0-11518 GCA_037044495.1 Stegana nigrithorax | reverse complement strand
TAGAGTTATTATAGAATGGCCTCGCAATCGCGAATTGAATAAACGTCAGTATTAGAGTTAGTTACGATTAAGGTCCGACGATTGTTAGTAGATTTGCTTAAATTTTGGCCAAGCTGAACACTAGGCGAGTATGCAGCCATAGCGTGCTGCACATTTTAAAAGTTTCTGGCACCGCCTTTCAAGGAATGTGGAAAACTGCTAACATGACGGAATAATGCCCAACGGTGCAGTTTCTTTCCAATTTACATGTGTTGCCCTGTCAACCTTTTGAAACAGAGACTGAACGATGATACAGTCAGCAATTGGCTGAGCTTTCCCAATTGTCTGGAGTGCTCTTAAGTTAGCGTTCAATTTGTCGGACAATTTCCTTAATTTTATCGCTGATGTAGAGTCAACTTTCTGAAGACCCAAAATCTCAGTGATGTGTGCCTGAAATATAAGCCTTCTAGAGCGACACTGTAATTTTTATCACAAATGTCTAACGACCGAATAGCATCCAACGCTGGTCCCTGTACGCAAGACCGCAAATGTTATCGTTTTTCCACTCTGGTTAAATCCGCATTGTTATGTATCATAGTGGTGAATATTGACGTAAAGTCAGCTTATTCAGTATACCCACCACTGAATGTAGGCAGTTTTAGATCTGGAAGGCGTAAATTGTTATGTACGATTATCGTTTTGGGTTGTTGAACGGTTGTTGTTTCACGAATTGTGGAACATGTCGGCATTTCGGCGTACGATTTGTGGAGTGCCGCATACGAGTGTCTAAGTCTGCCCGAAACTCGACAAAATTATTTCTTATATTATTATATAATATTGACCTGTCAATATTTTTTGTCAAGTGAAATTATAGTCACGAATGGTATTTTGTTTTTTTATTCTCCGTAATTGCTTATATCGATAATTAGTGTTAATACAATTTGATTTCTCTTTTTTGTTTTTTTGTATAAAACGTGCACAAATGCAGCTGAGTAACGAATGTGATGTAAAACATTTCCCGGCTGTAATATGCAAGACAACGAAACGAAAGAATGTTACAAGGAGAGATGAGCGCAAGCAAACATAATTGTGATTATAACCTTAAGCTCTTCTTACTTCGCAGAGCTACTAACAAACTAAGAGAACTAATAAAAATGTATAAAATAAACAAACTAATGGTGATTCGCATAACCAAACAGCCATTAAATTTGCAAACTACCGATACTCCAACGTGTAATATTGGAAAAAGGTCTGTAATACTGAATCCTTATATCTCACAACGTTGCTATCAGACTTCTATAGAATCACAGAACCAAAGACAAAAATCATCAGTGGAACTGTGGTCGTGCTTAACAGCATAAAATAACGATGTTAATGCCATAAATTTCAGTATTCTAAAAGCAATACCAGGCGAGGCGATAATATATAAGTCCATTGATACCGTGTGAATCAAAACGAAGTTGTGAATTAACCAACTAATTTTTTGAATTCTCTGGAATAGCTGTTGTTGTATGTGACCGAAATCAAAACAAGAAACAAATCGATGAGACAAATCAGAAAAGGGAAACTTCGTTCACGGACAGATAGTACATAAATAAACTAGTAAGGCAGGGCTATTGTCGGGCGTAACCGACTATAGAAAACCCTGTACCGAAGCCAAAACTTAATATGTTTTTGTTTCTTGCTTTAATATTTTGTATTCATTATGTAAAGATATCTCAAGAAAAAAAAATTTTTTTTTTTTGTAAAAGCCATTTTTCGGTTGATCGTTCCTATGGCATCTATATGTTATAGTGCACCGATATTTATCATATTTAGGAATATGATTTTAATTTACTTAGAATCAATAAATCCAAAATTCGATATCTTAATAAACAAAAAAGTTTTTCTCAGTAAATGTTGTTTTTCGGCCGATCCTTCCTATGGCAGCTATATGTTATAGTAAACCGATATTTATAATATTCGGGAATATGATTGGATATTACTTAGAATTGTCAAATCCAAAATTTGACAACGATAGCTTAAGATACAAAAAAGTTTTTCTCAGTAAATGTTGTTTCTTGGCCGATCGTTCCTATGGCAGCTATATGATATAGTGAACCGATATACATAATTTTTAGATATGTGATTGGACATTAGGTAAAACAATTAGGTAAAAAATTAAATTTGGTAAACATATCATAAAAAATAAAGCGGTTTTTGTTACTAAATATGGCTTTTCGGCCGATCATTCGTATGGCAGCTATATGTTATAGGTTGAATATCGAAAAAAAAAAATAAACTTGTTATGCTTATGGATTAGGAGAGTCTTCGTGCCAAATTTGGTGGTTGTAGGTCTTACCGTTTCTGAGATCCGTTTGTTCATACAGACAGACGGACAGACGGACATGGCTAGATCGACTCGCTGATCAAGAATATATATACTTTGTGGGGTCTGCCACGCTTCCTTCTGCCTGTTACATACATTTGCACAACTTTAATATACCCTTTACCATTTTTTGGTACAGGGTATAAAAATGTATAATGGCAATGAAAAGTATTATAAAGGAACTGATGAGTTTGGAAAGGAAACTAAACCCAAAACTAAAATAATACTAAGAGTAAAAAGTACAAAAAAAGAAAAGAGAAATTATGTGCGAATATATAAAAACAATTACTCACTAGGCAACAATTACAACTGAAGTTGCCGAAAAAAAAGTGTTTGTCGCGGCTTCTCTGTTATAAATCCAACTATGAATATATATAAGTATAATTTATCTGCTTACTTATAACTAAAATAAACTTTTATTATTTTTAAATAAATATGCACTAGAGTAATTGCTAAGCAATTTGAAATTAGATACAATAAAGCTTCACTTTAATGACATCCCATTACACAAAGCATAACAGATACTTTTCAGTTATTTTACTCTGCGCCAACCATAGCCAAATGCAAGTGCAGTAAAATGATACGCGTAAATAGTTAAGCTGCATAAAAGTTTTTACACATACATATACGCTCGGCTGCACCTGATAATATTTTTATTTTTCTTGTCCTTTTATTTTTCTTTTTCTTTAAGCCTGCAGCAGCAAAAAGATTAAATCAGCGTAAAGTGCAAACACTATGTCAAGTGTATCCGACCGATGAAGGCTACGGTGACATTGACGTTAATGTTGATGGTGTTGGAGATGACAACGGTGATGATGTTGGCAACGAAAGCGTCGATTCCGATGTCGCTGCCGATGTTGAAAAGAAGTTTGCCAAATCGTGCAAGCGAGCGAGAAAGCATATAACGGATACAGTGTCACACTATTTTAGCGCGCCAACGCCACAAACCAAACCAAAACTGGAAAGGTAGGGCTATAGTCGGGCATTCCCGACTATAGAATACCCTGTACCCAATTAAAAATCTAAAAAATCTTACTAAGACACTTCTGGGCCGATCCTCCCTATTGCAGCTATATGTTATAGTAGACTGATATATATCATATTCAGCTATATGATTGGATATTGTCTAAAATTAATAAATCCAACATTTGGTAACGATGTGTTAATAAACAAAAAAAAAATTTCTCAGTAAATGTAATTTTTCGGCCGATCGGTCCTATGGCAGCTATATGATATAATGAACCGATACACATAATACTGAGACAAATGGTTAGGCATTACCTAGAACGTTAGTATGGCAACTATATGTAATAGGTTGAATATCGAAAAAAAAAAATATAAACTCGTTATGCCTATAGATTAGGAGAGTCTTTGTTTGGTAGTTGTAGGTCTAACCATTTCCGTGATCCTTATGTTTATACAGACGAACAGACACACGAACATACGAACATGGCTAGTTCGAATCGTCTTTCGATGCTGATAGAAAATATACACGTTGTGGGGTCTTTCATGCCTCCTTCTGCCTGTTTCATACATTTGCACAACTTTAATATACCTTTTACCACATTTTCATACAGGGTATAAAAATAAAGAAGAGAATAAGATAAAAATGCGAAAAACCGAAAATAAAAAGCCGCCGAGCAAAGGATAAATGTCAATCAATTTAGACTACATAGTTTAAAAAGTGCCTGTGCAGAAAAAATAACAAAAAAGGCAACAAATAGGGAACCCCACAGATACTACGAAAGTTAAATATAACGAAAAAGCTTAAAATGAAAAAAAAAAAACAAGAGAAAAGTTTAGCGCTTTTGTGTGTTATCTGAGAAATTGTAGCCAAAATAAATTAAGCTCAAGAAAAGTAACATGCACACTAACTTTTGCCGAGTAAAATACCTTTGTACTCTGGGTTGTTGAGTGCATGTGAGAGTATATTTGTTTAATAACTTAAACTTAAAATAACTGATAAAATTAAATCATATATTGATTGCATAGCGAAGTATAAGGGGCATTAGATAGCATTTGAGTGCAAATATAACCGCAGCCACATAAATGCATTCGTTCATGCATTGGAATACTGAGCAGGCATGTTCGAAGTCTAAGCTGCATTTTATTCACCCTACAAATATAAAATATAACAAAAATCGTAACGAATACACATCCTGAAACTAGGCACGCAACCGGCCACCAGACGCCAGCGACCAACCACAGCCATAAAGCGTGTATCTTACGACTCATGGTCCTATCCTTCTCAACCCCTACCCACAGAACCAGCAGCAGTAGCTACCGTACATCTGTGGCAGTGGCAGAGGCTGCTGGAGCAACTGCAACTACTCGCATCTAACTATGATGGATGGTTAGATTAGAATGGTCGTGATATATTGCAGGTGACATCGTAAAATGCTTATTGCATAACGGTTATGCATCTCTACGCATGATGCCAAGCTTTGCAACAAAATTGAGAAAATGTATCAATACAATGCAATGTTGCTGTGGCTGCAACATCTTAATCTTTAAGACAGCCATTTCACTTTCTTTTTATCAGCACAATTCTATTCTAGCATAGATTTTAATTACTACTGCCTGCTGCATTCGCCAAAGTCAAACTTTACGCTGCTGACTTTGCGCATTCACACACACACTCTGACTCACACAGAAGAAATGTGCTTACTTTAGTTGTTACTTTGTATAATGTATGTATTTCTTTTTATGGCATAAATTTGCCAACAAAAACATATATAGAAGTTAGAAAAGGCGAGGCGGCTCTATGGTTTCTTCCCTCTGACATCTTATTTAATTTTATTTTTATTTAATAAAGCGCAGCGAGTTCCGAGCAGGTGCTGTTGAGCTACGTTCGCTTCATCGAATGAATTTTTATTCTTTTTACTTCTGACAGGTAACCTTCCAGGGTTGCCGACTTAGCGTTTCTCGACCTTTCTATAATTTTTTACCCAGCAGTCCTGGCAACCCCGAAGCGAGCACTATTCCCCTATCGCTTCAATAATCAGGTTTTCTTCCTGCCCTTCAACTCTGTCTTATTGCAACACCTCTGCATCGGACCATGCTCGGTTAAAGCGCAACTCCACGCTCTCTAACCTCGCTTTTATCAGAAGGTGAAGTTCAGAAAGCATGCTGGTAAACATACGTCACAACTTGACTTCATAATTCCAGACTGCTACGAAACCTCAGATGTCATGAATAAAGCACTGCATTTACAAAGTGCTACAATTTCTATATTTGCATAAGGTACAGTATTCTCTTAAGCATAATGGTGCTGCCCATGTTGACCTAGCTTAATCTCCGACATACATATAAATATAAAAGCGAATAAATAATCTGTAAGCTTAGTTAAAAATTTAATTAACTATGCTGTGCATGCGTGTGAAATACGCTATTAAAACTTTGGCTCAAACGCTGTTGCTGTTGTTTAAGTTAGTTGTACTTGTTTTTACTGCTGCATTACTGCAGAGTTTGTAAGTTGCTGCATTTGATATGCAACTTAATTGCAGTTGCTTCTGCTAAATAAACAAAAATAATTAAACTTTTTTAAATTTATTTTTAATTATATGACTATTGTGCTGCAGTTTCCTTTTTTTTCCCTTTACTTTTTTTTATGCATCTTATATTCCATTTTAGTTGTTTTTTTATTTTTCATTTTATTCTCATTTTTTTTTTTAAAGCGACTACTGGTATTTACTTATTAAAATTTTATTAAAGTTTTGAGTACTCATATGAGATAAATGGGTTTTTAAATATGCTTTAACATTTTATATGTGCGTATGCGTATAAATGATTTAAAATGCTGCAACAATTTATTTTGAAATATGTTCGCGATAAACTATTAAAACGTTGTAATTAGCGCTTTCACAGCTACAACAACTTGCATATTCATACTCAGCTTACTCGCTAGCCTACCACTAATAAACTACACGGCAGCTGCTCGAGAATAGGCACTTAAACATTATTTACAACTTAGACCCAACACCGTAGAATGCCCTAGTTCGTATACCGTTGCGATCGAATACCACAGGCTAACTGCTGCTGCCTTGGCTGCTGATGGCACAGCTGTTTGCAAAAATTGCTCACCCTAATTAACCTAATGAACTCCAGTAGTCAAAAGACAGCAGGCTGGCAGGCGAAAACAGGCTAAGGCAGTTCTCAAAGCTTACAAAGCAGCAGCAGACGACAGTAGCAGACAGAAAAATCTTTTTGTAAATTATGCGCACTTACGAATATCTACGTAATAGCCAAATAGTTTCAAATTGTACCTTAACCTACTCTGAACTGAGCCGACTGACCACATTATGCCCATAAGCACACCTTTCACCGTTCACAGCCACTCTTGGGTAAATTGCGACTAAATCATGCCAAGCACAGGGCCTGCCAAGTCAACACATGCCTTACATATGTATGTAATTGAATGCTTATACATACATATGCACGTAGATATGTATGTACGTGCGTGTGTACAATACGTTTATTTGTATGTTTTTATATATATACTAGCAATCCCGGCGCGCTTCGCTTTGCTTTTTTTTCTGTCTAGCTTGTGTCACCATCTTCGTTTGTCAAACCCGTTAAAAGCATGAGAAAAAAAGAGAGCACATGCTTTATCTTTGTCCAATTAGTAATTCCTTCAAATATCCTAATTAGAATCTGATAAAACAATTTATATTATACTAAAAAAAAAAAAAAACACCAACAAAATATTTATAAGCAGTGACTAAACGCAGCTCTGTGAGCATAGTTCGGCTATTCTTTCGGCTTTTCGTTCGGCAAGACAACAAAGTCGTCGTACAACAAAATATAAGCAGAAAACGTACGAACGTTTTTATGTTGATTGATTTATTGTATTTGTAATAACTTAATACTAAAAAAAACCATATTTTATTAAAAAAAATTTTAAAAGTAAGTATGCCACTCAGTTGGAAATAATAAATGTGATTTAAAAAAAAAAAACATTATTAAAATCGGTTCAGTATATTTTGTTTGAAAGAGTGACAAAATTTTCGTCTTTAATTTTATATAATTAGTATAGATGTCCTCCAAAGCTACTGTCATAGCACACGTTTAAATTTTAAATAGCTCTAATGAAACTTTGTCTCACAAACCGCACAGTGCCAGTGCGAGTGGAAGTGCCAGTGGCGGTGGAAGTGTGCTGAGTAGCAATGTACTTTGGTACGCACGCGTGGCTAAAAACACATACGGCAACGGGCATTACAATTTATCGCTTGTGGGACTAAAGTCGCACTAACAACTATATATGCTGACACTCAGCCAGCTTGGAGTTGGGCCAGTTTGCCAGCACAAGATGCTAATCAAGATTGGAAGGCGTTTATATATAAATAATAACTAAAATCTGTTGCCACAATTTTCTTGGCTCCTACCTTTGCGGGCACGTTCGTTCGTTTACCTGTTTGACTGGCTTCATACCTATTTTACTATTTCCTTGTCGCGTCTCTGACTGTCTGTCAGTGTGTATGTCCGCTAGGCTGGCTAATACACTTTAAATTGAGGTTTTGCAAAACTTTTAATAGCATGAATTAAGTTTTGCCACGCTGCCAAAGTTTGGTGCAGGTAGGAAAGTTACAAATAAGGAAATTAAGCAATTATCAAAGAAATTAAATACGGCATTCAAAGTCCAAATCGAATTAAAGAAATTTGCATAATTTTGCGCTAAAATAGGAAACGTTTAAATCTCTCAAACAAACAAACACTGCGTTGGCACTGATTTAAAATCTAAACAAAAATTGAATGCTGTTTTATATGCCATGTGCCGCTGCAAATGTGTGTGTTGGCAACTAGCAGAACTATAAAAAAAAACTAGAAAGGCAGGGCTATAGTCGGGCGTGACCGACTATAGAAACCCTGTACCCAATCCAAAATTGAATATATTTTTTTGTTGCTATAATATTTTGTATTCATTATGTAAGGACATCTCAAGAAAAAAAATTTTTTTTTTAGTGAAAGCCATTTTTCGACTGATCGTTCCTATGGCAGCTATATGTTATAGTAAACCGATATTTACCATATTCAGAAATATGATTGGATATTATATCAAATCATTAAATCCGAAATTTGGTATAGATATCATAATAAACAAAAAAGTTTTTTTCAGTAAATGTTGTTTTTCGGCCGATCGTTCCTATGGCAGCTATATGTTATAGTAAACCGATATTTATATTATTCGGGAATATGATTGGATATTACTTAGAATTGTTAAATCCAAAATTTGATAACGATAGCTTAATATACAAAAAAGTTTTTCTCAGTAAATGTTGTTTCTTGGCCGATCGTTCCTATGGCAGCTATATGATATAGTGAACCGATATACATAATTTTTAGATATGTGATTGGACATTAGGTAAAACAATTAAATCCCAAATTTGGTATACATATCATAAAAAATAAAGCGGTTTTTGTTACTAAATATGGCTTTTCGGCCGATCATTCCTATGGCAGCTATATGTTATAGGTTGAATATCGAAAAAAAAAATAAACTCGTTATGCCTATGGATTAGGAGAGTCTTCGTGCCAAATTTGGTGGTTGTAGGTCTTACCGTTTCCGAGATCCGTGCGTTCATACGGACAGACGGACAGACGGACATGGCTATATCGACTCGCCTTTCGATGCTGATCAAGAATATATATACTTTGTGGGGTCTGCCACGCCTCCTTCTGCCTGTTACATACATTTGCACAACTTTAATATACCCTTTACCATTTTTTGGTACAGGGTATAAAAAACGCAAAAGCGACGACAACAATGACACCAGCAATAAGAACGGCATGCAGCAGCAAATCACGTTTACATGATTATCGTTATTATTGCATAGAAAGAGAGCAAACGAGAAAGCTAGCAAGGCAACAAGCTTGAAAGAGGGAGAAGAGTGGCTGCCATGCAGAGCGGCAGCAGCAGTTTGAGTATGAGTAAAACTGAACAAAACGCAATTTCCATATTAGTCTGGTTCAGTTTATTTTCGGTTTGGTTTGCTTTCGTTTTTTGTGCTTCGTTCTGTTTTGGCTAAAAAATTTTGCAATGATTTTTTTCTTATCACTCATTTTTATACCCTGTACCAAAAAATGGTAAAGGGTGTATTAAAATTGTGCAAATGTATGTAACAGGCAAAAGGAGACGTGGAAGACCCCACAAAGTATATATATTCTTGATCAGCGTCGAAAGACGAGTCGATCTAGATATGTCCGTCTGTCCGTATGAACGCACGGATCTCGAAAACGGTAAGACCTGCAACCATCAAATTTGGCACGAAGACTCTTCTAATATATAGGCATAACGAGTTTATTTTTTTTTTTCGATATTCATCCTATAACATATAGCTGCCATAGGAACGATCGGATGAAAACCCACATTTAGTAACAAAAACCCTTTTGTTTTTCAAGATATCTTCACCAAATATTGGATTTAATAGTTTTAGATAATGCCCAATTACATACCTCAATACTATATATATCGGTTTACTATATCATATAGCTGCCATAGGAACGATCGGCCGAAAAACAACATTTACTGAGAAAAACTTTTTTGTTTATAAAGATATCGTTACCAAATTTTGGATTTGACAGTTAGGCAAATACTCAATCATACTTCTGAATATGATAAATATCGGTTAACTATAACATATAGCTGCCATAGGAACGATCAGCCGAAAAATGGCTTTTACTATAAAAAAATTTTTTTTTTGTTTTGCATTAGGTACAGGGTTTTCTATAGTCGGTTACGCCCGACTATAGCCCTGCCTTTCTAGTTTGTTTTTATACCCTGTACCAAAAAATAATAATTATACCCTATACCAAAAAATGGTAAGGGGTATATTAAAGTATGAAACGGTTATACCTACAACCACCAAATTTGGCACGAAGACGCTCCTAACCCATAAGCATAACGAGGTTTTTTTTCGATATTCAACCTATCACATGTAGCTTTAATAGGAACAATCGGCCAAAAACCATATTTACTAACAAAAACCCATTTATTAGATATACCATATATGATGAAAAAAACTATCGTACCATTGAAAATTACCTATATAACGATACAAACAAACACTATTATACCTATCAACTAAAAAGCTGCAAAGGACTGAAAGTTGTTATCAACGGTATTGAATCAACTGTAGACTCTCAAGAGGTAAAACAACCCATAGACAAGGGCTTTGAAGCACAGCAGGTAGCTAACATGCTATATAAAGTTTAAAATAAAGTAGAACTCAATCCACCAAATAAACGCTACCCACCCCATATATGATCTCCAGATCTTGCTTTACCGCAGAATTACCATAAAAGAACTCAGACTAAGCCCCAACGAGTCTCCCCAATCGTTTCACCAACTATCTCATATGCTCAGGCAAGTAGTTCCCAAGTACATGCTAACCAAGTAGCTACACATAAAAATTTTCAAAATGAGCAAAATATTTCAAACAAAATGCACACAACTGAACAAAACTCACAAATCAATATCGAAATAATGCTAATGAACCTGACGCAATGCATGATGACTATGCAAAATATGCTGCTAGAACTGGTAAAAACACAAATCCAGTTGCTACAAGCGTTCATCTCCTCAAAATTACGGCAATAAAAATCATCTTATGGAATGCCAACGGAGTTTCCTAGCATCAACTGGAACTTCGCAAATTTCTGGCAGACTACAGTATTGACGTCATGTTAATCAGCGAAACACACCTTACAAACAAAAACAACTTCCACATTCCAGGCTTCAAATTTTACGGTACAAATCATCCAGACGGTAAAGCTCATGGTGGATCCGGTATACTAATTCGCAACCGGATAAAATACTACGCTCTGGAACCTTTTGCCTTTAATCACCTTCAAGCAACTTCTATCTGCATAGAGGGGAGATACGAGAATTTTACACTAACAGCGATTTATTGCCCTTCCAGGTTTTCTATTACCGAAAACTGCTTTACTACCTTCTTTTTTTTTTTTTTTTTGCAGACGTTGTGGTAGCGTACTACCAAGCAAGAGGATATACGAAACCAGACCTAGCGCCTGTTCCACAGCTACGACCAAATGGTCAACAGCTGCTGTATCTACTTAACAAATTTTTACTTATAGATTAAAAAACACTAATTACAAAAATTAAACAGACTAAATTAAAATTAATACGACTATTAATAGACTAAATTAAAATAA
>JBAMBQ010004708.1:0-26644 GCA_037044495.1 Stegana nigrithorax | reverse complement strand
CAACCAAACATTTATTCGTACAAACAAAAATGAGCAGTTCAGACCCTTGTGTTTTTTTTGTTTTTAAAAATTTTTTTGTAGGGACTGTAAGATAAGTATATTCTCTATGTAATGAGTAAAGGAAATAAACCGTTATTCTGCTCTGATTGGAAATATTCCAGACAAAATGGCAGAACAGGCAAATTCACGCCAAATATTTGTTCGTACACACGTCGGTTATAATATTGTGACTGCACTGCGGCGTGTCTATTTTAGCCCATTTCGTTGAATATGCAATGGCATTAGTTATTCTTAGCATTTGGCGTCGTTTCAATATCATAGTCAATTTGAATTTGGTTAGAGTTGGACAAAATGGGTCGAAGTGCTGATTTATCACTTGATATACGAAAATTTATAGTAAAAATGTACTTGGAAAACAGATCTCTTCGGGAAATTGCAAAAGTAATTGGTAGAGCGCACTCAACTTTTCAGAGCATTATCAACAATTATGTTAATAGTGGTGAATTGATACCAAAACATGCAAATGCTGGCAGGCCTAAAATACTGACATCACGAGATGAGCGCCAAATAGTAGTTTCTGTGGTTAAAAATCCGAAAATTTCAACCACAGTGATACACCGCGAAGTGCCACGAAACTTGGGTTTGCAAGGGGAAAGTTCATTTTTCAATAAGATAACGACCCAAAGAATTCATCATACATCGTGTATGAATGGCTTCTTTACCACATTGAAGGCAGCCATAAGTCACGAATGGGAGAAAATCTCCGCTAATGAGACAGGTGTCCTCTAAGAAGTATGCGCCGTCGCTTGAAAGCTGTCATTAAAGCGAAATGACGTCCGACAAAATACTGATTTGTTTTTTTTTTACTATTTGATACAATATATGATATCAATTTCATTACTGTACGAATAATTTTTTGGCGTGAATTTGTGCCTTTATTTAGTTTTTTTGAGTTCTTTTTAATACCAATGGTGAATATGAGATATTTTACCTGAAAAAAACATTAAAATAAACTTTAATTTATATAATTAAAAAAGTTTTGTTCAATTCTCTTAAGTCTGCGCTAAGTTACAGGTGTTTAAACTTTCAACTTGAGGGTGTACGAATAAATGTTTGGTTGACTGTATGTTTACAACACTGTTAATTTACAGATTCACGCTGTGCATTTCCCTACCTCCTAAATTCAGATTCTTGACAATGAGAATTTAGTTAGTTTAGTTAGTTAATGTTAATGTTCATGTTAGTAGTAGGCACCATGAGGTGCTGCAAGTATGTAAAGACAAAAAGCATTAATAAATCCTGTAAATTATAAATAAATTCGAATACTTTTGCGCCATTTTTCTTTCATATTTGTATAGTCTTTTAACACACAAAAGAGGTTCTTTTCGACACTAAAACTTTCATGCTATGACTACTTGTGTGAGAATGCTCGGTTGGTATGAGATTTATGACTATCAAAAATTTATCACTTTTTAATGACTGAATCAGAATAGACCCGTAAGTCATTTCGACATGACATTAAGTATGTCTTTGCGTGTTTGGTTGTACTTCAGTGATCAAAATGCTAAAAAATATGACCACTGACAATTCCAAAGTTACTTTATGTTATATTCCTTTGTAGTTAAATTTTCTATATTCTATACTATTTTCAGTGTGGTTAGCAAAATTTCGTTAAATGAATTTAAATTAAAAAATTAAAGAAAACAGTTAAAAAAAAAAAACAGAAAAAAGTTACATATTTGAATTAAAATAAATTGCATTGCTTATTTATTTACATTGTTGTCAGTGTCACTGTTAGATTTGTTTTGTTTCCTGGATTTTCATTTAGGGGCTGCATTTGCTCTGCTATCATCGGAAGATCAAAAAAACCGAGCACGCGATCCCATTCTGCTTGGTCGTTTCAAGGTACGGTGCTACAATTACGGTAGATATTTGTATATTATTTATATTTATACAATTTATTACTATAACCGAGTCGAAGCAACCTCTCTTGCTTAAGGTTGACTCCGGACGACTGTTTTTCAAAAAGCAGAGATTTTCGATGCCTTGAAAAATACTTCTGCTAATATAGCAAGTTTTAGGCAAAAGACCACTAGCCGGGTTTCGAACCTTGAACCAGAGGCAACTTATATATAGGTAGTGTACCAGAGCTCTGTTACGACCACTGTTAAGTTTTAGAATTTGGTGCGGCCGGGCAGGGTAAAAGACGAAGCGACTAGTCTGACTTCTCTTGTGCTTGTTCGCTTTTTGTCCCTTTTCCTCATTCAACTGTGCTGCTTACGCTGCTTATGATAGTCGTTTGTATTTTTGATCAGTTTCTTATTCATCTGCCCAAGTTTCTTATTCATTCTTCCCCTTGCCCAAATGTGATTGGCACCCAGGCACAATGCTGATGAATTTTAATTAGTTTCATTTGTTTTTTTATCTCTACCACATCACCATGTGCTACTTGCACTAATATGACAATCGTTTGATACTGTGTTTTTTTGTGTGTGCTTTGTTGTTGTATTACTGCTATTCCCGCATGTATTTGTTCCCCTCGCCCACATTTGGTTGATGATTTTCGTTGCTTGCTGATGCAGCTTTTTTCTTTTTTTTGTGGTTTGAAGCTTCGTCTTCAGAAAGGGTAATATGGGGGAAGGCAGAGCCATATTACATTTGCTAAAAATTCTTGTGCACTTTGCAAAGTGTTTGCATGCGCAATGCGCTTAACTTTTGTGTCGATGCGCATTTCTAACTAGAATGCAAGGTTTTCTAAATCCTTAAATTGCCAAATTCATTCATTCATATTGCTCGATATCTTACAAGAAGACACATTTGAAGCGAATATTAAAAGACCAACTATTCATACTTTGTGTAGTCAGCCTGCAATTTCCTTATTGGTGTGTTTTAGCACTCCTCTACAAGTCAAACGAACTGGTGTTTCGATTCAATTCCAGTTCAGTTACCCAAGTTTTGTTCCATATGAACTGAATAATTGCACCATATTTTAATAAATGTATTTTGCACACAATTATTTTCACAAATAAAGCATGATTAGTGCAAAATATTCTAATTGGCTTTTTCTTCTTCTTCTTTCACGCACACTGCCAAGGCGTGCAGAAGCAGATTTGAAAATTTAATGCCCATTTCAATTAAGAAAAAGCAGCAAATATTTTGTGAAAATCAAAAAATATAGACGACTTCGAATTTTGAAACTTCTAAAATCATGACAAATTCCCTTATTAGTGTGTGCATATACACATACTGAAGGTGTTGCCATCCATATGCATGCACAAATTTAATTTGACGGCATTTTTATACCTGGCAAACATGAAAAGCAGAAAAGCAATGAAGAAGCAGAAGCAACACAAAGCCAAAACTATATTCTGTAGACGAAGAAATAATCAAAACTCCAAATTCATGAGAAATTAAATTATAAAACGCACACACAAACACATGTATTTCAGGCGGTACCGTCATCCAGCGATTTTTGATATCAGGCACTCATTAAATGTAGCAAGCAAAAAAAATTGTCTGCAGCAAAAAATTTGCGTACTCGACTATTTCAACAACAACAACATTCTTGCATTGCTAAAAAAATGAACAAAAATTTCAACTTGTATGACGTGCTGCTTCTATAAATCTGTGCTTGAACCTTGCGCATCAAAACCCAACTTGAACTATGTTACGGTGGCGGCTTATGAGCATACATTAAAAATATTTTTATTTATTTTTAAATATTTTTATTTAAATACTTAGTTAAAATTTATTTTTTTCAATTAATATTACTTCCATTTTGCTTTATGTGGTTTATGTGCTGTCAACACTGTTGCTATTGAAAATACATTAATCAGCTGTTTAGTGACAGAAAGTCAAAGATAGAGATTTCAGTAAGTGCGACCGACGCAAATATACGTTCTATCTGTCTAGCTCATTACAAATTATTTCTTTCATGCTTGCAATGTTCACATACAGAGAGCGAGTAACCAATCAGAAGTAACAAGTTTACAGTCACTATGCAAGCCATACCAGCATACCAGCCATAATTGTTTATCGTAACAATAAAAATAAATTGCAATTTCATTAATAACAAAAATAACTAGAAAGGCCGGGCTATAGTCGGGCGTAACCGACTATAGAAAACCCTGTACCGAAGCCAAAACTTAATATATTTTTTTATTGCTTTAATATTTTGTATTCATTATGTAAGGATATCTCAAGAAAAAAAAAATTTTTTTTTGTAAAAGCCATTTTTCGGCCGATCGTTCCTATGGCATCTATATGTTATAGTGCACCGATATTTATCATATTTAGGAATATGATTTGAATTTACTTAGAATCAATAAATCCAAAATTTGGTAACGATATCTTAATAAACAAAAAAGTTTTTCTCAGTAAATGTTGTTTTTCGGCCGATTCTTCCTATGGCAGCTATATGTTATAGTAAACGGATATTTATAATATTCGGGAGTATTATTGGATATTACTTAGAATTGGTAAATCCAAAATTTGATAACGATTGCTTAATATACAAAAAAGTTTTTCTCAGTAAATGTTGTTTTTTGGCTGATCGTTCCTATGGCAGCTATATGATATAGTAAACCGATATACATAGTTTTTAGATATGTGATTGGGCATTAGGTCAAACAATTAAATCCCAAATTTGGTAAACATGTCTTAAAACATAAAGCGGTTTCTGTTACTAAATATGGCTTTTCGGCCGATCATTCCTATGGCAGCTATATGTTATAAATCGAATATCGAAAAAAAAAAACTCGTTATGCCTATGGATTAGAAGAGTCTTCGTGCCAAATTTGGTGGTTGTAGGTCTTACCGTTTCTGAGATCCGTTTGTTCATACAGACAGACGGACATGGCTAGATCGACTCGCATTTCGATGCTGATCAAGAATATATATACTTTGGGGGGTCTGCCACGCCTCCTTCTGTCTGTTACATACATTTGCAAAACTTTAATATACCCTAAAATAATAATAAGGGTTAATAGCGTGATACACGTATATTAACGTATATAATAATAATAATGAGCTATTAATCCCTTAAAATATACTATGTCGGCAGCATTTTCCAACGTCCCACTTTGCCTAAATGAGTATCACTTTCTAACAAGATTTTCTTGAACGTCAGTATTGTCAGCTAGTAAAGTTTCTCAATTTGCTTAAGCAAATGTTCACTCGGCCATGCAAAATATAGGCAGGCAAATGCTTTAAGCAAATCAATACAGTCCTTAGGGTTGCGACCATTCTTAAAATTTAACGTCAGCTGATAATCAACAACAAGTGATAATGACGCTGCTCAAGTTGCAGTTCAACGTTGAAATTTCGTCACAAACTTTGATGGGACCACTGAATCATATGTAATACACGCATGCTGTGCGTACCAAAATAAAAATCCCCGATACCATTTTTTGGTACAGGGTATAAAAACAAACCAACTGAAAAAATTCCCCCAGAAGAATTGACCCCGGGTCCTACAAACTTTCCAACTAGCCGTCGCTTAATGTATTTAAATCTAAATTTATGTATTGATATCTAAACTTAATTTTTGTTCCAATACACTCTCATATACCTTACACTGATTTCGTCTTACTATGTTTTGTAATTGTATTGTGAAACGGGATTTGCATAGAGCATAGATGTTTACACATCAAAAATGTATGCTCATTAATATTTGGTAGAGTGTTTATTGCACTGTTCTTTTGGTCGTGTATATTATTTCCTACGCCTTTTGCTCATTTATTTGTATACTCCATTCTTTAAATCAATTTACTGTTGAGTCAATAGCATTTTGCAGTTTGCTGGTTGCTGGTGTCGTCTGCAAATGTGTGATGTAGCTTCTGAGTATGTTATAATAATGTTTTGGAAACATGTTGCTTAGTTTGTGCAGTAGTCCCTTGTGCCAGACCTTGTTATAGGCTTTTTTTACGTTTAAAAATACTCGAATACATAATTTTTTGCTATCAAGGTCAGTCACTATTTTGTTTGTGACTCGATGTATTTGTTAAATGGTCGAATGTTTGTAGCGAAAACCAAATTGGTGGTTTGGTATAAGTTTTTTGTTTTCCATTATTGGCTTTAGTTTGTCAAGATGCAAATTTGAAAAAAATGTTCCTATTATTGGTAAAAAGTTTATGGGTCTGTATGATGCTGTTTTGTTTGCGTCTTTCCCTGGTTTAGGCACTAACACTAAAAGACTATTTCGGCGATTTTACATAAATTGGATCGCTTTTGTTGGTAGTTACTTCAATATTGTTCCAGTTAGTTGGTCATATCCAGGTGCTTTTTTTATATGCTTTTTTATGCAGTTTGTAATATGGTGAATTGTAATAGGTTTTTTTTTTGTGACTGGTATTCCGGCTTATTGGGTAATGGTATTTTCCTGTTGTTGGGTTATCCTTTGGAGAAGAAGATGTCTTCGTAAAAATCTGTCAAGGTTGTTGCTTTGTCATCGTTGGTTTTGGCCCAATTTCCTTTAGTTTTTCTTTGTGGAGGCTGGAAATGCGTCTTATTCAGTAGTTTTTTTGTCGTTTTCCAGAGCAAAAAATTTGCGTCTGCTGTGGGTTTTAGTCGAGTCAGATAATTTGTGATTTGCTTTTTGGTAATTATCTTCAAATGTTTTTTTAGAGTTTTGGTTGCTCTGTTGTAGTTGCTTTTGTGGGATAGATATTGGGTTTCTTGTCACCTTTTGCGGAGATTTTGTTTTGTTGTATAAATTTTTTTATCTTCTGACAGGAATTTGAGATATTGACTTTGGGAGCTAGAATTGGCGTAGTTTTAAGTACTATAGCGGTGTCAATGTAATTTTGACTTTTTTACGGAAACATTAATTTCAAGGTAATTGTCTATGTAAGCTCGGAAAGAGTTCCAGTCTGTTTTCTCATTGTACAAATAGAAGCATGTTCTATTTTTTATTTCTATTGTATGTTGGTACGATAACAAAAGTGGCGAATCGTCAGAAAAAAAGTCAAGTACATTTTTGATGGAGAAATGCTTGGTATTAAAATTTTTTGTTTTACAGAAGTCTATTAAATCTGGAATTTTCTTTGGGTCTGTGGGACAATATGTTGGCTCGCCAGAACGTATATGCCTTCCTTTGATCGATCTTATTGCCTTTAGTAAGCTTTTTCCTTTTACTGTCGTGATTCTTGAACCTTAAACTGTATGTTTGGCGTTAAAGTCACCTACACAAATGAACCTTGGGCCTAGAGAATTCAAATGATTTATATATTCGTATTTTGTAATTTTATGTCTAGAGGGGCTGTGTGTTGAGGAGATGGTGCAATTCCCAAATTTATCAGACAAAAGGACGCTTGTTGACTGAATGTGCTGTGTGCAAAAGCTGTGCATTGTTGTATATTTTATATTGTTTTTAATGATGATGGCGGAACCGCCGTGTCCGGTGCCGTCAGGGTGGTTTGTGTTTATTATTGTATAATGCGGTATAGACATATGATGTTTTGTTGTGAAGTGGGTTTCTGATATGAGCGCTATGTCGATAAGGTTGTCGTTTAAGAACTGTTTTAGTTCAAGAGAGTGGTTGTATAGACCATTTGCATTCCAGATAATTATTCTAATTTCACTGTCCATGTTGCTTGGTTATAATTGCAGATAAGACATCAATGACGTTCAACATTTTGTTAATTGAGTTTATCAAGTCCTTTATCATGGCTTTAAGTTCGATTAAGTCGTTGTCAGTGGAGTTTGTTTTTTGGAACGTCGTTAGTTTGTATGTTTGTGTCTTTCGTTTGATTATTTTTTTGTGCCGTTGGTGGTAAAGGTGTGGTTGGAGTTGTGCTTTGTGCGCTCCAAGTAAGCGGATTTTCTGTCCTGGGACATGGGTGCGAAGGTGAGCAAGATCTCCCTCTCTCTGCGTTTACGGAGAGAGATGAAGAGTTGTCTCGTATGGTGAAATAACAAATGTTGTTAGTAGATTGCCTACGCCCGTTTGGGAGAGCGTTAGGCATTGTTGTTTTTACATGTTAATAAGATTTGATTAAATCACTTTTGTGTTTTAAAACTTTTTCTCATCATTTTGCACTTTTGTAAGTTGTTTATTCTGATATTATATCGTAGGATAATTGTTTAGATCGTTTGATCGCGTTCACAGTTGAGAAAGAACTGATAATAATAATAATAATGTGCAATAAAAGTACCAAATATTTACAAAAATTTATTTTTGTCGATTGTAAAAAGCAGGCGAAGAAAAAAAAAATACCAAAATTAGCAAATGACAGGCTAAAATATTTAAACAAAAATAGCATAAATAAAACCACTGTATCCGAACACAGAGATGTGGTAACGATTTTATTAGTTTGAAATTATTCGTTTAAAAGGAGTACATAAAAAATTTATTTATTTTACATTTTTACTTATTTGCACATTTTTTTTTTTTTGCTTGGTGTCGTCTGAGTTCGGATTCGAACCTGCAACATTTGAAAGGCACACTGTTGCCTTTACTGACTAGCAGAGAATATAAAGATATAAGAAGGGGCATCTCGAACAAACAAAATTTCTTAACTTAACTTTCGAGAGCAATATGTAGAAATCTGCTCTAATTTACTACTTCTGTTTTGCTTTCCTTTTCTTACCTACACATGTGCTGCTCGCACTCATGTTTCTTGTCATTATTTTGATTTTTGTTTTCATGCTTTGTGTGTGCAATTTTGATATGATTTGTGAACATATTGCTTCCCTTTTCGTCCCTTTTCTGCCGACACATGTGCTGCTTACATTAACCGATCGACCACACCGAAACTTTATCCACAGTATTGCGACATTTCCTTTGATGTATGAAATGATGTATTTAAACACAGAATACTTCGCACATACTCCAAGTATAATACTGTGGATAAAGTTTCGGTGTGGTCGATCGGTAACGCTAAGTGTGAAGTTTTGTTTATTTATGTTGATAATTCATATTACATAGTAAAAGACCAAAAAAATCGTCCATCAACTATTTATACTTTTTGTAGTCGGCTGAAATTGTCTTCATTGTATTTGTTCAGCACTCCCCTACAATCTGAAAGATTGTTAATAAATGTATTTCAATACAAATAATGCATGATAGGGTCAAAATAATGTAATTGGCTTTGACTTTTTTCATTCACCCAGCCAAAGCGTGTAGAAGCAGGTTTGAGAATTTAAATGTCCGTAACAATGAAGAATCAGAGCCGATATTTTATAAAAAGCAGGAAATATTAAATAGCTGGAAAAATGAAACTTTTAAAAGCATGACAAACTCGCTTATTAGTGTGAGTGAATACACATACTGCAGGTGTTGCTGTCAAAATGCATACAAATTCAACTCGACGGCTTTTTTATACCAGGCACACATGAAAGCAGAATGAAATGTATATGACAATAAAGAAGCAGCAGCAACACAAAGCAAAAAATATATTCTGTAGACGGAGAAATAATCAAAATTTCAAAATCATGACAAAATCTTTTCTGCACGCACACATAAACACATATATTTCGGACGATACCGTCGACTAGCGACATTTCATACCAGGCGCTTATAAAATGTAGCAAGCAATAGAATTGTTTGCAGCAAAAAATTTGCGCACTCATCAAATTCAACAACAACAACTCTCTTGCATCGCCAAAAGAATGCCAATTGCCACGCAAATAAAAAAATGACCATCAACAAATATGCGCAATTCGCTAGCCTAACAACTACAATCATATGAAAGCAAAAAATCCTGTAATCAAAAGAAAAGTCAAATAATTAATAAGAGCGACTCCACGTGCAGGTTTCTTGACACCTAAAGCAGAGATTATGTATACTAAGAAGACGCATCCCATACAAACTGCTTGTCAAGTTGAAATAACAAAATCAGGCAGCGGCGGGCAGCGTGTGTTGGAAGTCAAACTGCTGTACTGCCATCTTTCGGAAAATATTTTCTGCTCTTTGTCTTTGTGTTTTTTTTCTTTGCTATGCATGTGCTGCTCGCACTCCTGCTTTGATTACAATCGATTGTCTTTATTTTGATTTCGGTTTTTATTTTTTTGTGTATGCGCTTTTGATGAAATTTCAAATGATATTGTTTCCCTTTCTGCCTATTCATGTATTGCTCGCACTAATTCCTAGTGTGAAGTTTATCTATTTTAGGTTGGATTTTTTATGTTTGATAAGTAATGAATTAATGGTTAAATATCAGACATTTTTTATGCAGATTTTTTCATTATTTAATATGTAATTTATTTCTAATAATTAATAATAATTATAAATTAATAATTATTATTTAATTATAAATTAATTACATTTCCATATTTATCCATTCATATTGCTCAATTTATTAAATGCAGACCTGTCAAAGATCCAATTAAATAGTCCACCAAATATTTATATTTTGCGTAGCCGGCTTAAATTGTCTTCATTTAATATTTTGCGCACTCCACTACAATCTGAACGATCTGGTGTTTCGTTGATCGCCAGTTCAATTGAATGCTTGCCAAATTTTTGTTTTATATGAACTGAATAATATAACCATTGAAGAAAAATTAAATAGCTAGACAATTGAAACTTCTAAAATCATGATAAATTCGCTTATTAGTGTGTGTGTACACATACTGCAAGTGTTGCTGTTCAAATGCATACACAAATTCTATTCGACTGTCTTTTTGTACCAGACACGCATGAAAAGCAGAATGAAATGCAAGCAAAGGAATGGTCTGCAGCAAGAAATTTGCGCACACACCAAATTCAACAACATCAACATTCTTGAATTGCCAAAAAAATGACAATTGCCACGCACATGACAACTAGAAAAAAAATGACCAACAACAAATGTAAGCATTCGGCAAGCCAAACAACTACAATCAAAAAAAGGCTTTGTATATGAAGACAATCACCACACACATACAACTAGCACTGAAAAAGAAAAAAAGCGCAACAACAAATGTAAGCATTGGGCTAGTCCAACAACTACAAACAAAAAAAAATATATGCCACCTTACGATAAAGTCCGGGTCCCACGCCATCTTACGGTCCCACGTCCTGTCGCCAGGACCCAGGTGGAAACGTTTTCAACAGGGTCATTCATCTTCTTATTATACATATTCTCTGCCTAAAGTCTCTTGAAACTCAAATTTGAACAGTATATCAAATAATTAGAACAGTATACCAAATATAATTTGTCGATAGAGGGATGGGTCGTCATATGCCGACCCACGTACAAATATTTTCAGAGGCCTTATGCGTCTTCTTATAACTTTATATTCTCTGCTTAAAGTCAAACAAACGTGTAGTTGTTGTACAACAATGAAATGTGTATATATACGTGTGCCGTGTGAAATGTTGTCTGTGCGAAATCTACTCTCTTGTGAGCGAATATAAAATTTACTCATCTATGAGATAATAAGCAAACAAATGAGAGATACCGCACACGTATTTGATTTTTGATTATCCATTCTGATTTTCATTGATTCGTAATATTGCATTTATTTTCAAATTCACTATACTGCCGCTATAGATGTTACCACATCAATATGTATGTGGAATTTTTGTTATTGTTGTATTTGCAATCATTGTGTTTTTACTATTGTTTTTGTTTCGTTTATTTTTTGAAACAAATAATACATACTAAATTATATGCATGCTGCGTGCGCAGTATGATTTTATAATTATCTTTTGAAAATCTTATAAACATTTAATTAATGGATTATGCTTCATTTTCTTCTTATTCTAATGCTACGTCTCGATTGGCTTTTGGATAGCATTTTGCTTTAATTGTTTTCGTTTTCGTTTCTCTTGTTTTACTTTTTAAAAAGAAAAACAAAAAAAGTTATAAAATAAACCATAATTTTTTGTGCTGTTGTGGCATTTAAGTAAAATTTAGACCAATAAACCAATAATTGCGCTTTCAGCATGAAATTAATTTGCTTGCCTGCAAACCCACACACGGGCCATGTGGCTGCTGCTGCTGCTTGTTGCAATGTGTTTAAATAGTTATAAAAATGTTTTATTGATTTTCTTTACACAAAAAAACAGAATGCAAGGCAAGCAGCTACATATAAGTTCATACGATCTTTGGACCAACGTTATTGGCTGCAAGCAGACTCAGCCAAAGTACAGTCATCGTGTACATGACTGTCACTGTCAGCGGTAGCGTAACCGCATCTTGAATAAGTTTCAATTAAAAGCCCTTTTACTTGTATAAATGCATTTGCCTTAAGTATTGCCGCGCCAAATTGTAACAAATCTGTTGTTATTGTTGTCAATAATAATAATAATACAAAAAAATCTCTCATAACTGGACACAGACGGTAGCGTTATTTTTGTCCGGTTATGAGGAGTGTCCGGTTATAGAAGCGGTGAAAGTTTTTTTTCCAGATTCAATTATTTTCTATTTTATGGGTATGCAGATATGTGAATGGTACAAATTATAAACATTATCAAAATCACTAGCTCAAATGCATTGTTGTTGAAGGAAATCTTAGAACAGACAAGGCACACGCCACGAAACAATTCGCATGCATGTGTTTTCTCGTGCTGATTGTCAATAAGTGCTAGAAAAAAATCGGAAGTGCCGCCTTTGCTGAGCATGACTCGAGAGTTTTTTGAGAATAGTGTGAGAAACACAACAAAAAAAGCGCTGAGCATAATTGTAGCAGTGAGAGAAGCTAAACAGGAAATTTTTTGCTTGTGTTTTTTATTGCTTTTGTCTGCTTATGAGAGATTTTTTGAACAAAGTTGTGTAAAATGTAATGCGTCCAGAGGATCTATTTTGTATGTAAAAACTTATGAAAAGCTTGCAAATTTGTCCAGTTATGGCTACTGTCCAGTTATAAAGACTGTCAGTTTTGAGAGATATTGCTGTAATCATAACAATTTTTTTAAGATTTTCCTTTGTTGTCATGTAGTCTGCTGTAATTTGATTTGATTTGCCATAAAGCCTGCAAGTAGCACAGCAACTTTTTTGTAATGTGCACTTTGTTTTTTTTTTCTGAATTATTTGTGTTTTAAGGCCAAGCAACTTGAATAAAAGCATTTGATTAACCATGCCATTATGCTTTAGCGCAAAAAAAAAAAAAAAACAAATCCAAGGACTATCTGCACAAAAACAAGAAATCAAAAAAAAAAAAAAAAAGGGAACAACCCAACTACAGAAAATAGTTATCAATTTTTAAGTTTAATTTAACTAAAACAATTTTTGCTCATCTCAACTTCGTTTTCAGCTATTTTCAATTGAAACCGTCGACAGCTCGAACACAGGCGTCGCTGGTGTAACAATGTCGGCAGCGGCTTGCTCGCGTCTATGCACACCTTCTATGACAGCGCCAACGGGAAAAGGCACGGGCGCCGGCTCTGGCATAGGCATAAGCACAGTAAAATCAAGTTGCTCGAACATGACATCACAATATAAAAAATCAACACCTTCAGCAACATCAAATGCGAACAACATAGAAGCAACATTCACGTTTAAATTAGGCAGCAGGGGTGTTATTCGCAGCAGCGGTGTTGACAGCGGCGGTGGCCGCATAAATGGCACGAGTGTTACCTCAAGCGAATCGTCGGATCCTGTTGAGTCAGACTACAGTGAGGAGACCGAAGAGGAGGAACCAAAACATGAGCTGGTGTCAAGTGATTCCGAGCAAGATTCTGTTGATGCCGAGGAAGTGTCTGAAAGTGTCGACGAAGAGGAGGACGATGACGGCGATGATGACGATGAGGTGGCGAGCGAGGAAGAGGATGACGGGAATGAAACAGATGACGAAGAGGACAATGACACGGAGGAAAGCAGCAGCGTGCAGACCGCAAAGGGTGTACGTAAATACAATTTGGATGATTTTCAAATAATCAAAACAGTCGGTGAGTGGCGTCACAATTGTTTGTAAACTTGTTCAAAAAAAAAAAAACAAAAAAAAAAAAACATTTTGCTGAGATATCGATAAAAACTAAAAAAAAACCAAAGTGAGTCGGATCACACGGGAGATGTGAAAACCTAAACCAAAAATACACTAATTGTCGATTATGTCACACCCGGAAATTGGCGGCCTTCTAATGAGAGTGGTCCGATTAGTGTCGAAAATTGGCATCACCTTGTAATTATTACACCATGAAGTCATCTGGTCTGTCCTTTCATGCAACCCTGTCAGCCTGATTAGGTAACTCTGGTTTTCTCGGACCCCTCGTCCAACCCTGTCAGCTAAATTTGTTCACACATCAAAAGGCAGTTTTGTAGACCGTGGTTTTTCCTTTTAAATTGTATCTTTATTTATATTTTATTTTCAGTGTATCTATTTAAAAATAATGAAAAGCAACACACTCAGCTTTTTCAAATTGTGCAGCTTATTTAATGTAAGCATAACCAGGGAATATAAAGATAAAAGAAGACGCATCTGGGTGCTGAAAATTTGTACGTGGGTGGAGAAATCAGTACCCAGCCTTCTATCTGCAGCCAATATTTGGTATACAGTTCTAATTTGAGTTTCAAGAGACTTTTCAAGTGTCAAGAGACGTGTACGTGGAGTCGCTATTATTAATTGTTAGACGTTGGTTTTTACCAGTATTTTTTGTCTTGACATGATTGTAGTTGTTGGGCTAGCCGATTGCACATATATGTTGTTGCGCTTTTTGCTTTTTCATTCCTAGTTGTCTTGTGTGTGGTGATTGTCTTCATATACGAAGCATTTTCTGTGGTGATTGCCATTTTTTTGACAATGCAAGAATGTTCTTGTTGTTGAAGTAGACGAGTGTGCAAATTTCTTGCTGCAGACAATCCTATTGCTTGCTACATATTATTAGTGCCTGGTATGAAAAGTCGCTAGTAGACGGTACCGTCTGAAATACATGAGTTTGTGAGTGCGTACAGAAGTGACTTGGGTTGCCTAATGGCAAAACGCAAAGAATCAAATTATGTACAAAGAAAAATCATTTTATATCTGTATTATCAGGGTAAACTTATCCAATTTGTTTCTGAAATGTTTGATCGAAGTCGCCAAACAATAGAAAACTCAATTGCATGATCGAAAGAACATGGGATCATAGAGAATACAGCCTGTTCTGGCCGTCCTTAAATGCTGACAACACGAATTGATAGGGAAACCCTTAAGGAAAACCGGGAAAACCCACATTTGTCAGCACCAAAAATTAACGACAAATAGTTGACACTCATGCCTACACTTCTGTGCGATGAATCAGTCCTTAGGGTTCCCAGGGCCAAAAATAACCATGGTCGTGTGGCAAGGCAAAAATCGCTGATATTATTATTTTCAATATTTAACGCTTTATTTGGCTTGCACCAGACCATGTGACGCCCAACTGATCCGAAAAGGTTGTAATTGCTTCCATCACTGAAGATTACGCTCATTCAAAACTTCAAAGTAGTAGTTTTGTTGCTCCTTGCGAGCAACATCCGTTTTTCTTTGTTCACTGACGAAACTAGCCATTTTTGCCTTGCTACACAACCATGGATACTTTTGGCCCTGGGAACCCTAAGGATTTTTTTTCTATTTTTCCCATTGTTGTTATTTCATAAGCCAACAAAATCAAATTTTTGCATGAAATAGGCAAAATACTTAAGTGACTCACTGTACATATGCAATTTTATTCAGCATTAAAACTTAAAATACATAATTCATTCAGGTAAAAATTAGTAGTGCAAGCAAAAAAAAAAGTAATGTACCTCATCCATATAAGCACACTATTGAAGTAAAACTGCTGCACAAAATGTTAGGAATGGAGTTTTAGTTACTATGTGTATGAAGTAGGAAAGAAACAAAGCAATTCACAATTGCACTCCATTGTCACCGGTGCATAGTAGTAGAACATCGGCAATAAAAATTACAGAAATCATTGCTAATAAACATATTGTCACCCGTATTACTGGCCACTGCCACAATGTGCACAACAACAACAACATTCAAATAAAATGTGTCTCGGAATATTTTAATGTTTCCACCCTTACTAGCAGCAGCTAAGCAAGGCAACGATCTATAAGTATTACACAGCCATATTTGTGTGTCGTATGAAATGTTGTCTGAGCGAAATCTACTCTCTCGTTTGTTTGCTTATTATTTCATAGATGAGTAAATTTTATATTCGCTCACAAATCAGTACAATCAGTAAAGCATTTTTTATCTCTATCTTACTTATGCGTAAGCAATCATTCTCTACGCTGCAGACGACCACGCTCAAGACAATGCGTATTGTCTTGTGCGTCTCCCCACTTTGTCTCTGAAGCACCATACCTTTGATTTCTGTTACCTTTTTTTTGGACTTACACCTCGCTAAAAAAGTTTCACTTCAAAAAGAAATCTTATAATTCAAAATTAAGAATAGAAAGATTAAAAATAGAAATAAAGAAATAATACTTATATAGATATATAATTAATTGTCGCCACTTGATAATAAGCGCAATTGATAGTACGAACAATTGATTAAATATTGCGAGCAAATAAAATTAAACACTAATGTATATATATATAGTATATATATATAAATGTGCAGGTAAGAGTTATTGAATAAAGAGATTTCCCAGTAACTTCTATATATGTACATTACAGCAGTTTTTTTTTCTCTATTTTTTTTTTATAACATATTAATACCAACATAATTACAAGATAATGATTTTGAAATTGTATTAGCCTAAAAAAATTTTACAAGAAACAATGTTTATTTGAAATCCATGTAAAAAGAATACGTGTAAAAAGAAACCATGTAAAAAGAAACCGTGTAAAAAACGAGTTGGGTGTAGTTTACTTTTAGAGCTTCTGATACCATTATGTCTCCAAATATGAATGGAAATGGTTTTGCTATGTGTTTGGGTAGAATATTTAATGAGTTTTTGTGCAATTTTAATGTGATATACCAGTTCAAGAGTGAGTCCGAAGAAATTTTAAACATGGGCCAACGTACTACAATAGTAATAATCTGAACTATTCGAAAAGTCTGATTTGTTTGCTTTTCGTTATTTTGAAATAGATAATCTGAATCTACTCTCTAATTCTATTATATATATAAAAATTTAGGGATTTCTTTATAACGCCATATCAACCAATAATATTGAACCGATTTTCATGAAAAATATATGATATGAAAGCTAACTGAAAAATCTCGGTCCTGTTTTTATATTATCAAAATAAAGATGGAATTAGCAAGACATGATAATTTTTCGAGAGCAGCTCAGTTGCTCTATCGCTCTCTCTTTACTATATTGTTAATACATTGCTGGTTGCTATGTTAAATTTTTCTTTTGCGTAGCGAAAATATAAAATTGCAGTGACACGATGTTCAACTACGCTAATCTCTGAAGCCGCCCAACCGATTTCAATGAAATTTCATGGATGTATAGTGTTGGTTCCAACTTAGATAGGATACTTCTTAATAAAGTCGGTTAGTATATACGGCCATAATAGTTTAATTAGTACGGCTGCAATCACTGCTTATACATTTCGTAACACAACAATAACAGAAATTTCACTAAATTGTAGTAATTGTACTCACAAAAAAAGTTGATATGCCTTTTTCTTACGCATTGAACATTGATTATACTCGTTTGCAACCAATTCTACCAAAACTGTTTCATGCTAATAATTTGAAAATTAGAAAGCGGTATGTGGCAGAACAACGTCTGCCTGGGCTTAAATAAAAAAAAAAAACAATTTTAAAGAAACAACTACGCTCTACAAAACTTTTTTCGATATCGCTTGTTTTACTGTTAGGAACATATTTTAGTTAAGTTTTTAAGATTTTCTTGAGACAAAGAGAAATAAATTCTGACTCACAATTTCGACAACACCGCTTTCATTTCAAATGCAGTAATTTAAAACTAAACTGTTTCGCATTGACTCTCTCCTTTTTTAATGCTGTACAAGAGTTTTGCATTGCAGCAACACAATTCACGAGGTTGCTTTAAAAAGTTATAAAACGCAACCCAACGAGTCTATTTTGGTGCAGTCACAACGTAGTCACAGTGCTGTAAAAGTCATAATGGCCATTTTTGTACCGAAATGGATTTTGGTAACCAAAAAAATGCTCTTTTTGTAACTTTCGTCACTATTTTTGTACCGCATGAAAAAGCAGGTAACAAGCACGTCACAAGTAAGGTTTTTGACTTTGTGAGCAAAATTATGCGTAGGAAATGATAATTTTGAAGACGTAAAACACTTGCACTTCTTCTTTTAATGAAAATATTGGACAAACAGAAAACAACAATAATAAATACTGCCAACGATGGTTTGCCGCATTTGGACCTCGTATTGCCGGACTTGAGCCTTCTATTGTTGGACTAGTGCATGCCCGAGAACACAAAAAATTTTTACAATATAAGAGGATCTGAAACACACAACTTTTTTTTTTTTAAATGCTAAAACCCAGACATATTTCAATAACGTACCTCGTCCTTTTTCGCCGCTGACCATGTTGGGCCCTTCAGGCAACCATTCTATATAACCTGTTCACACTAGACCTCCCAACAACTGACGCCGAAGGGATGGGCATTGCTGCTGAAAATATGCTGCTCGAATCTTACGCTACTCCGCAAGTTGCGAATACGAGGCTGTCGACGGGCTCCAGGAGTATCTCCACGCTTTCGAAACTTGAGCGAACAGATAGAATATAAAGCTCAACGCTAAAAAATGCACAAACGTTTGTTTCACCCTAAGACGCAAAAATCCACCGGTCATCCACCTAGGCGTTGCCGCTATGCGACAACACTACAAGGCGAAATACCTTGGACTCGTCTTCGATAGAAGGCCCACATTCAGGGAGCACATCATCGCGGCTGTTGGTACTTGCTGTTCCAAACTTACGAAGCTACACTGGCTCTTCAACAGCAGTAGCAAACTCCCACTTCGCAACAAGCGAACAATCTACCAACAGGTGGTCGCGCCTACTTGGCGGTGCGGTATCCAAATCTGAGGTATCGCAGCAGCAACGAACCTCAAACGGCTCCAGTCCATGCATGCTGGTATGTTCGAGGCTCTACCCTGCATCGAGACATTAATCTGGGTCCCGTTGGACCAAGTCTGCTTTTTCTCCAGCAGATACATTGACCGTTTGTTAAACCATAAGAACCGGCTGGCCAGACCCCTCGCCAACACAGTCCCTATAAGGAGACTAAAACGACGTCACTTTGGACATCTATTATAGAATCTGGTTTCAGCCCTTGTTATTGTTATTTGTTATTTAATATTAATTATGTTTAATCCTAGAAACACTTTTTGGTAAACACGTTCAAAAACTGGCGATTTACAAGTACACCAGGTGTCTCATAGCACAATATGATATGCTGATTAACACCTAATCAATAAAAAAAAAAAAAAAAAAAAAAAAACAAATAATTTTATAACAATGTGTACACTTACCCCAAATCCTAACTTTGGAAGATATGAAATGCTTTCAATTGCAGCAATGCCAAATGTTTGGATGGCCTGCTTCTCGAAATTCTGCTGGTGGTGGCCCTCCATCGGTGAACTTCCTTTCCACCACGGCTTTGTGTGCAAAAGAACGCAAAGCGTTTTTCCAATGTCATAGAAATATAAAACTTTCTTTCTGAAATGCAAACACCCAACCTTATTTTAATAACTTACCTATTTCCATTTCGCCGCTAACCGTGTTGGGCCTTTCAGGGCATTGAAATCTTGAGCCAATTGCTCCCAAAGATTTTAAATGACCCGTGACGCCTGCGGGTTGTTTTTTTCGACTTGCAGCTTCGAATGTTGTTGGCAGAAACGCCACAAAGTAGTGCGGATGTTTTTTTGTTGTCCGCTCAAATCTATTTTGATTTAGAAAAATTTTGTTTGTTTAGATTTGATACTGTTACAAATTTGAAACTTCTTTGTGACTGCATCAAAATAGATCTGTAATTGTGCTTATGTCAGTATATACTTATTGTCTTCAGATAATTAATAAGGGCTAGGACGTTCCTATGCATCGCAATTTAAAACAAAGCTGACATAGAGCATGATCAAGGTGGATTTAATTGAATGTTTTAGTGACTTTGAGTCAACCCAATTTTTTCATTAACTCTGCTGCCATTGTTGTCAGTTTTGGTCCTTCTACATTGCCTAACTTTTCTACATAGTAACGCTTGTGGTATCTCACTTGCGTGAGAAATATGGCCTGAATAAATTAGGCCTGAGTTTCATGTCGGTATCGTATTGTGTTCTTTTGAATGCTACTTGCTCTTCTACTATATAGTTAACTTCTTTCTTTTTTCCTTTCTTAATCGTGCATCTATTTTCCTCCTGTATTTTATCTATGTTCATTTGTGCGTTTTCTTTTTTGTGCTAAAATGTCCCTGGCGATGTGCTATGTTGATAATCTCATCGTGCATAGTTTCGTGAACGACCAGTAACTCGTTACCGAAGTCTTTATAAAGAGTTTGGTTTCTTAAAAATAAGTCTTCGTATTCTCCTGTTATGTCTAATACTGTTTTTATCGCTCTTACTTAATTGTTGTTTTCTGGAGCTTCTCTTAGTTTATATTTTGTGGAGTATTCTATTATTAGGCAGATAACTTTACTCAATTTGGTTGGCTAACCTATGTTCTACTGCTTAATCGAACTCTTCTTATCTAGCTTCCCTGGCTTGTATGTCCTCCTTTCTCATTGCCATTGTAAATGCGTTGCAGGCGGTCACTATCTTAAACTTATGCGTAGGAGGCTATCTCCTCTACCCTCTATTTTTTTAACGCTGCTATGACTGCTAGTACCTTAAGTTCATATTGAGTTATTATTATTTCTTGCTCATAAACTCAGTAACTATAGCATGGATAAACTGGTCTCCGGCATCATCATTTCGTCTTATTTCAATTTTTTATTTCGTGTTTTTTTTGTTCTTTCTTGGGATTTCTGTGAGGGGTTTTATTTCCGTGGCATAGGATTTATTGAATCGTCTTAAATACGACGTTAAACTCAAAAACTTTTCTAAAACATTTCGACTTATCGGCAGGAAAAAATCTTTTTTCTGGTTGGGTGAAGATGAATCCTAGGAACTTTTTTCTCCTTAGGAATTGACATTTATTCCATTTAATGCGCCAGCCTGCCTTAGCCGCAACTCTCAAAAGACTCTCTGCCTGAACAGAACACAGCTGGGGAGTTTGAAATACCGAACGAAACGTGAGTGCACTATTGTTGGCCGCCGACGAACTTGGAATTATGATCCCCTGTTTGAGCCATTCTTCTGCCTGTTTATCGATTATACGCTTGTCGGCATATGAGGTTCTTCTCGTAGTTTGATAAACTAGGTAGTCGTCTTTCAGTACGATATTCATCGCAACTGGTGACTTATTTTCATTTGTCGGGTTAAATGTTCTTCCGAGTACACATTGTTATATTTTGGTTTCCCCATCTAAATCGTTTAGCTCTTCTATTAACCGTGTGCTATCTGACTTATCAATACCCAAACTATTAAAGGGTTCAATCCACTTACTTGCCTTTTCTCTAAAAGTAAGCCGTTCAGACGTGAAAATAATGTCTACTTCCTGCAATATGTTAATTCCTATTATGGCTAAATATTCTAAATCATGTAGTTCGAACTCTCCTATCGTCCGTATTTCGCCTTTACCTATTATTCATAAGTGATTGGTGTTTTTTGCACTTTGAATACGAATGCTCCCTCATAATACAAAAGTTGCATCCCGTATCGTTTAAGGCTGCAAACAGTACCTTCCCTGTCTACTTGGTCGTTACTTGTTGGTTTGGATTCGGTCGCGTTCGCTGATCTTATAACTACTGCGCTTCTTGCACATTCCTATCTTCCATGTACTTTTGAGCTGCATTGACCTGTTTTATGTCCATGTTGCCCACACCTGTAGCATCTGATTTAACTGTTCGGTCAGTCCCTTTTCAAATGGCTCCGCAGCCGAAAAACCGTACCAGTCGCTGCTTTCCCATGCTTTGCTCTCTGCTAGCGGCTAAAACCTTAAATAATATTTTCAAACGAATATCGGCGGATTGTTTGACGAAGTCATTGGTGAACGCTCTCCTTAACACAGTTTTTTAAATTTTCAAGCCTTTGGCTTATTTTTAAGGCCGCCTTGCCGCCATTGGCTGCTTTGAAGCGATAAGTAAATAAAAATATAATGCCCCATCGACAAACAATAAAATGTTTTTGCAAAATGCAACAAAAAGTAAAACATTAAATGTAAGAAAGAAATCCCAAATATTTGTATATTTTTGAAAAGCATATTCGATTCCTGAAAAACAAATGTCGATTCAGTTTAAGTTTCTTCCTAGTATAAAATCCTCGTGTGCATTTATATATTAATTACTGCTCAAAACTTTTCGGAAGAAAAATTAAAAAAATAAAAAGCCGAATTACGCAATAGCAAAAAATGTTTAAACTTGTTTATAAAGCAAAAAATTCATAGTAATTTGAACCGTTCTGTTTAATATTTTTTCTTATTTTGTTAATTTTTCGTATTTTTCTTGTACACAAATTGCCATGAGTAACCGAATATCATTGAGCAGAATATATATATCATTTTCGAGCTACGCCGCAGACACGACTCATGCGTGCAATCATAATCAAGTGGTCTGCGGTCATCCAGAGCTGGCTGCTCTGGCTGCCACTGGCTTACTTGCTGTATACATGTCTGTAAATAAATATGAACATGAACTTCGGTGTACGAGTGTATGCATACTCTCTGAATATTCACAAAAACAAAATTCTATAATAATTGGCAGTTCGGCTGGCAATCGAAATAATGTTTAAGGATTTTTTGTTTGCATGTTGAATTTTCCGTGTTTCCTCATTGGCTCTCCTAGTCTGTTAGTGTTCCAACGCAAATAGCGAATCTTGGGAAATAGCGCGATGACTCATGAGAGTTTTTATTTTTTTATTTCCTTCCTTACCTATACACGCTTCTTCATATGTCATTTAATTACTTTTGACTCAGAATTGTTGCGAATATCATTTTTTCTTTTGGTATATAGTCAGTCTTACTCATGCTCTCCGCATTGCATTGAAGATGTACTGGAAATGAACAACGCAATGTTGTTGGTAGACAGTTAAGCGCTTTGCAGCTTTTGTTTACATTGTTGCTGAATGATTTGAGATAATAAAACTGGTTATAACTGACATTTTTATTTGCTTAGTAAGGGTCAAATACATATGATGTTTTCAGGACTGGTTTATTGGTAAAAAATGATAAAAAAAGTAAAGACATCAAAACTAACGCTTGCTTAAACTAGAAAGGCAGGTACTATAGTCGGGCGTACCCAAATATGGAATACTCTGTACCCAATCCAAAATTCAAAACATTTTTTTTTTGCTTTAATATTTTGTATTAATTAATTATTTCAAAAAACAAAAAGGTTTTTCTTAGTAAAAGTCATTTTTCGGCCGACCGTTCCTATATTGATATATGATTGCATATTACCTAAAATTATTAAATCTAAAATTTGGTAACGATATCTTGATAATGGGACTCAGTGGTTCAGTGCTTCTAGATCACTGGCTTCCACCTCAGAAGTAGCAGGTTCGAATCCTGATCATGCCATAATAAGCATGCCATGGTCCTCTGTTAGCTTCCTCAAATCAACTAATTAATATTTAATTAATTATCATCTTATCAGTAAAAACAATCTTCCTCTACCACCTTCTCTATTCAACGACGTCATCGATGGGTAACTTCGCGTCACAAAGAATACCAACTTATGATGTACCGGCGGAAAACAGCTCGGGCTCCAACCCACACTCACATACATTCACCTCTGCGTGCGATCTCCGCATTCTTCGCCAACATATAGGGCGCGCCATGTTTCTGGAGAAAGAAATAAAAATGAGAATAATGGGATTCGCCTTTGTAAACCACAGATGGCATACCCCATCAACAAAGGCTCGACAGCAATAGACTAATCATCTATCATGCTTAAAATTTAACTGATTACTGAAACCAACATAAGGAACAAAAAATCGGATATAAACTCAAACACGAACATAACGACTTTTTAAATAGCAAAACGGACAAGATTAGGACAATGGAACGTAAGAACGCTGATTGAGATCGCAGGCATTAGTGAAATAAGGTGCTGCGGTTCAGGTAAAACAGCAACAGCGAACGGTAACATAGTTATGCATAACGGTCATTCTTCCATTCATTTCTAACCGAACGAAGAATACCCTACTATCGTGGAAGCCTGTCTCTGACAGAATCATTATAGCCAGATTCAACTGCAAAGCTAGGCAGATGACTATTGTACAATGTTACGCACCAACCGAAGAAGCAACAGACGTAAATTAAGATGACTTCTACTCCACACTTTACACCTATCAATGACGGACGTGCGAAACAAGAGAGGGGAATCAATAGATAGTGATATCATGAGCTACTCATAGCCGAACTCTTAATCAAGTTGAAGCGACACCACAACACCCCATAACCAAAAAGACCCCGTTTTCTAAACTTTCACCCCGACCGAAAACAGCCGCTCAGGACAACAAGACGAAACACATGGAATGACATCAATTCAGCATTGACATCAGCCGCCGGATGCACAATTGGACTAATGTGATGCGGGAAAAAAGAATGGATCTCGCTCTTAAAGCAAAGAGCTGATACCGACATCTACCTACGACCGGATCATAGAATTCTATTCATGGAAGTTAAAAAGTCTGCGCGACACGACAAACGGTGACTACTGGAGTTCATTGCTGAAAAATCAGAGTATGCCGTAAACACCAACAACTTGCGCGTATTATACCAAACAGTTCAACGCATCACCGGCACTTACTATACACCCCCACAGCCTGTCAGAGACAAAGACGGCACACTACTCATAGGCGAAACGGAGCAAATGCTTCGTTGGAGACAGCATTTCATTGAAATATGCCAGGAGTCATCTCCAACGCGACTCTCGACTGACACGCCCTTTCCATTCACGGCAGTCAGGATGTCAGTTAACGCTCCATCAATAAGCGAAATCAGAAACAACACTATCAAGAAACTGAAAAACAACAAAACAGCTGAAGAAGATGGCGTCCCAGATGAACTACTAACAACGAGCCCAACTGGATGGTTGAAACACTGCAACCGCTACTGGCTCAAATATAGGACACAGAGATCGTCCCACAACCATGGAAAAATAGTACAATCGTTAGGGTGACTTCACCGACTGCAACAATTAGAGGGGGATTACGCTGCTCAACACAAATTACAAAAGAAAAGACGCTAATCTGTCAGTACTGCGCAACGGAAATCTTAGTGCACTCTTCAAAACAAACACTGGCGTCAAGCAATGTTGTCCACTCTCGACTCATCGTCGACGATAAAATGAAGAAAGTATGTCAAGACAAGCGAGGCATAACATAGTACTTCAACAAACACCTAGAAGACCTGGATTATGCTGTCGACATATGACTCATATCACACCGACTCAGTGACAACAATCGATAAAAACACAATCGAGTTCGTCATTAACTTCTCGTACCTGGGAGCAATCATATCGAACAGCGGTAGTGTGAATGAAGATGTTAAAAGCAGGTTGTCGAAAGCCCGATTGGTTTTCGGCCGACTGTACAAGATATGGAAAGACAGAAAAATATCAAAGAAGACGAAGCTGAAAATATTTAACTCATGTGTAAAGCACATTCTACTATACGGTAGCGAAACGTGGCTAACAAAAAAAGCAATCAACCAAAGCTTGCAAGTCTTCATAAACAAGTGCCTACGAATCATATGCGGTATATTCTGGCCAGACCGCATATCAAACACCGATTTGTGACACTTAACAAATGAAGAACCCATCAGCTAGCAAATCAGCCACCGGAAGTGAAGATGGATTGGACACACACTTCTAAATCCCAACAACAGCATAACAAAGTACGCACTTGACTGGAACCCACAAGGCAACCGGCGTGCAGGCAGACCTAAGATAACCTGGCGCCGCACAATAACTAACGAGCTCCTACGACACAACATCACCTAGGAACAAGTCAAAGTAATAGCGCCCAACAGAGTTTGATGGAAGCTTCTTCTAGAGGCCCTATGCTCCCTAGCGGAGTAGCATGAATAAAAAAAACTTAATAAACAAAAAAATTGTATTCAGTAAATGTTGTTCTTTGGCCGATCGTTCCACAGGTAGCTAAAAGGTTACTTATTCTATGGCTCTGTTTGAGAGAGTCGCATATAATAGTTCTTATCTCTATCTTATGAGTATTGACCTAGCGTATGGATGTGCATGCTTCTGCTTGTGCATAAATTGCAAGCGTAGCATATTTGACTTAGGCTGCTAAACGGACGCGTCTTCAGCGTATGCATTAGCTTAGCCTTCAAGTTATGTATTAAGTTACGTTAAAGTCATCGTCCGCACAAAGTGTGGGAACGGTATTTATTGAAATAATAATACTGCACATACATACGTTACATCTCCCCTTTTTGAAGAATAACGTAATAGGGGTGTATGAAGTTATTCTAGTTATAATAGTTTGTAAAATGTAATATGTAAAATGTTTATTATATTTTTATTTTTTTTTTTTCATTTATTATTTTATTGCTGATCAGGCATTTTTTTTTTTATTTTATATGTATATATATTTTATTTTTTTCAATTAATTTGTTTGTGTATTTTCATTCATTCATTTGTCATTTAGTGAAAATTTAAATTTTTTTATATATTTATTTTTTTTTTGTTTGTTTGAACAAAATTGGAAAATCAATGAATTTGTATCATGTTGATTATATTTGAAGTACTCG
>JBAMBQ010004706.1:0-10656 GCA_037044495.1 Stegana nigrithorax | reverse complement strand
TAACCGCCACTGTCATAGACAAATGGGGGAATCAAGTAAATTGCCGATTATTGCTTGATTCTGGTTCAACTGCTTCTTTCGTCTCCGAATCATATGTTCAGCGCATCGGTTTGCCACGGGTGAATGGCCGAATATCGGTTTCTGGTTTATCAGCGTGCAATGCCGGCATTACTCGCGGTCGCGTAAATTTTACCATCAATTCAAGGAACAATAAAACGAATTTCAACTTAAGTGCCTACATTCTACAAAAAATAACGTCACAACTGCCTTTACAATCAATCGACTGCTCGTCTGCAGGAATGAATTCAATTTTAAAATTGCCTTTGGCCGATCCGACATTCACATTATCCGCTCCGATAGATGTGCTGGTAGGATCGGATCAACTTTGGAACATACTCACCGGTGAACGTCAAGAGTTTGGAGAAAATATGCCTATTGCACTAAATAGCATCTTCGGATGGGTTATAACCGGTCAATGCATCAGTGATGAGCCGACCTTAGTTGCCGCCAGTCATCATGCGCTAGCTAACATTGACAACCTGTTTCGCGACTTTATGGAAATCGAGGATGTGAAACCTACCATCAGCAAGATCAACCAAGCAGACCCGGTGGAGACTCATTTTAGTGAGAAACACACCACGACGTGTACCGACTCTCAAGTACTGGCCGAACAACGTAAACTCTTGCCAGAAATAGTTCTCTGTTCTCAACCTAATGCGAACGTGCTTGACGCATTAATCAGCAAATCGTCCTCTTGGCTACGGCTGCTTCGCATAGTAGCCTATTGTCAACGCTTCATAATTAATTGTCGTAATACTCAACGAGAGAATCAGCGCACCACTTCAGTTTGTGCACGTGAACTTAAAGCTGCTGCCGACGCAATTTTTCGCTATTCGCAAGCTAATACATTTGGACTTGAAATACGTCACTTACAACAGTTGCGACCCCTGCGCAAAAACTCTTCGCTTATCCGATACACACCCTTCTTGGATGAAACTGGTGTTCTTCGTGTTGGTGGTCGTATCAAACATGCTGGTTTGCCTAACTCAGTGAAGCATCCTATTTTATTATCCAAAGTTTGTAATGTTTCTCGGCTTATTTGCAGATATATCCATATCAAACATCTGCACACAGGCGTCGACGCTACGTTCGCTATTGTGCGGCAACAATACTGGATACTTGGCTGTCGAAATATTGTTCGCAAAATAGTGTTCACCTGCAAACCTTGCTTCTTACAACGCCGAGCTACCAGTCAGCAGTTAATGGCTGACCTTCCTGCTGTTCGGGTACAGCCTACTCGCTGTTTTCTTCACTGTGGACTTGATTACGCAGGACCGATCTCGATCAAGCATTCACGCCTACGCAATGCAAAGATTGGTAAGGCATGGTTTGCTCTCTTCATTTGTATGTCTACCAAGGCCATCCATATCGAGCTGGTAAGCGACCTTACCACAGATGCGTTCCTGGCTGCATTTCGTCGGTTCGTTTCTCGTCGAGGAATGCCAAGCGATGTATATTCTGATAATGGCACAACATTTCATGGGGCCCGTCGAACACTTAATGACTTGCAACGACTTGCTGCGTCTGAAACTTACCTACGCCAGGTTACAGATGCCTTAACGTCTGAAGAAGTTCAGTGGCATTTTATTCCACCTTCGGCACCACACTTCGGCGGGCTCTGGGAGTCTGGCATACGATCGATTAAGTTGCATCTTCGTCGCGTTGTTGGAGATACGACGCTCACCTTCGAAGAATACTGCACGTTACTCTCTCAAATCGAGGCTATTATCAATTCACGTCCGCTTTGCGCTTCGTCCGACACTGATGTGGACCCGTTGACGCCTGCCCACTTTTTAATAGGCGCGCCATATACAGCAGTTCCAGAACCGTCCCTCCTAGATATCAACTTAAATCGTCTTCAACACTGGAGACACATACAAGCGATGGTGCAAGGGTTTTGGAAACGCTGGCACAAGGAATATTTAACTACGTTACAACCGCGCAACAAATGGCAACGGCAACAACTTAATATCGAACCCAATATGGTGGTCGTACTTAAGGAACCAAACCTTCCACCATCGAAATGGGTAATGGGTCGAGTGGTTGACGTTACTAAGGGAAGCGACGACTTAGTGCGAGTCGTCACAGTTCAAACAGCGCGCGGTCGCTACGTCCGCCCTATTACAAAGATCGCAGTCTTGCCACTTTCCTGAACCAATTGTTCAGGGGGGGCGGTATGTTGGGGAACTAAACACCCAGGTTTAGTTCCTGCACTCAATTATACAGTGCACTCAATGTTTATACAGTCCACTCAACTTTTTATACTTTCACTCAATTTCTAATTGTATAAAGCCTTGCACAGCAAGTGCAAAGAACACACTTTTTTCTTGTTCATCATTTTAAAATAAACAAATCAAATCAGAGATCGGTTCGTCCGCCTGACAAATCTACTATTCAAACTCATTTTTTTTATTTCAACAAACCGAGTGCTAGTCGCGAGTGCGTTTAGTTTCTGATCAGTTATGCTTTATCCACACTGAAAAGCAGCAAATCTATGTTATTTGCTGAAATAATCTGTAGAGGTTTTTCCTCATTAGATTTCATATTTAATTCAACCTCTTCAATATGTTTAAGTAGATTTGCCTGTGTCATTAACAAATTATGTAAAGCCCGATCTGTGCCTGTGATTACGATGCTATCGCCTAATGCCTTGGGTATTTTAACAAAGTAAGTACTGAGTTGATTCTTTTGCGTAAGTTTACAATCTAAACCAAATTTATGTTGGGAATAGAATGAATGTAATATTAAAAGGAAAGTTTTGTCGCAAATTTTAAGACAACCAGCAAGCAGAAAGTGGTTTAAAATCGTCGTAACGAATCAATTTTCCATTTGGCTCTGACAACACATTTTTTTCAACTTCAGTACAGAACTTCTAAAATTATTTAAAGCGAAAAATTATTACAACCTGATAAGCTTCCGCATAGTTTAATGCAAACCTTGATCAGAGTTAAATTTTATATTTTTTTTTAAAATCATTTATCTTATTTACATTAACTTATATATAAACAAAACAAATCATTACATATTGCATTAACAAACAATTTTATTATGAACAAATACGATTAATTAAATTTATTTGAAGGTTATAAATAAATTATTAATTTAAGTGATTTATTATTAATATTGACTGTTCTGCCACCATATTAATTCCAAGATCTCGGTGAAAATCGCTGTTGCGTATATACCATGAGAAATCTAGAATATTTCGTAAAACATTATTATGATCTTGTTGGATCAACTGGATATTGCTTCTGGACGTTCAGCCCCAGAGTTGAGCCCAATATGTCCAGATGGGTTTGAGTGTTTGATTGTAGACAATCAGCTTGCTTGATATTGATAGCACATATCGCCGATCTAGAAGCCATTTCATAGCATTCAATTTTAGGTTAAGCTCATCTATTATTTTTTAAGGACATGCTCCTTCCATCGTAGTTTGGCATCCAATGTCATGACCAAATACTTGGCGGTGTTAGCATGTGGTATCTGCGTACCATCGATGTAGAGCGGAAGGTATATTGATTGCTTTTTGCTGGCATCTTGTTGATTCTTCCTTCGATTTGACCACAGCCAGCGAATATAGCAATTTTAACATCTTCAACAGGAGGGATATCATGTGTACTAGGCGACTATAATTGATTTGTGGCAGTGATGTTACAAAACGTCGCAGATGCATTTTTAGGCGAGCACGTTGACGTCACTGTGAAACGTAATATGCACAGAGTGGGCGACATTTCTTGCGTTGTAGTGGCGAATGATCTGGCTGCGCAAATTGATCGGTCAGAACACATAACCATATCCTTTCCCAAGGTCATGAGCTCATCTCAATTTATAAGTTCGATAAAGCTATGAGCTTACCGCTGAAAGCCACCAGCCTGAGCTTAGTTGCTATACAAGCGAACGTTCTAGAAACAAGAAGTTCGCTGCTGGCCTACGTGACCAGCAGCGAAAAAGAGAAACATAATGAGAAGACAAAACTAGTGTGCCTTGAGCACAAGTGCATTAAGGCGTGCAATTTGTTCGTGTGATAAAAGCTCGCGAAAGTGATAAATCACTTGCACGCACAAGAACAGTTTTTGAGTGTGAGTTAAACAAGTTAAGGCGAAGTGCGGAGTTGGTGAAAAATAAAAATTGGATCTTCCAAAGAATTTCAACACCGACTTGGCACAAATTACTGCAGCGAATCAGGCAACAAGTATTTAGGCAGCTGCTAGTGGTGGAAGTCTCGGACCGTCATCATCCATTTCTGGTCGCAGTCCTTTATTGTTTCAATACATTTGCAAACCAAGAGGAGGCAACCGAAATTAAGGCATTTTAGGCATCCTTTCACCCTTAGCCGCAGTGATCTAACAAACTTCCGACCAAGGCAACTGCCGCAGCAACCGGACCAGCGACAGTAAGATATCGATATGCGTAACGGCAGCAAGATTGCATGCAAACTAACAGTGAAAGAGGAAGTTAAGATCTACTTCTTTTACCGTCGCGTCCAGAGCAGTTTCTACGCAAAGCAACCCAAAAGACGCATGTATGCTTCACGAAACTCTGACGTAGATAAGTTTGCCGATTCAGACACCGATCCAGTTTGGACAACTAATGAGGGCGGCAACTAATAATGCATTAATTACGGCAACCAATATCAACAGGCCAAGCAGCAGCCGCGTCAGCCAGAACTGTTACATCTGGAGCGCCAACATTCACTTCAAGTACAAGAGACGCAGCGGTGTCGAAGCCGCCACAACTTCGAAAGAAGCACTCGAGTGAGCGGAGTCATTATTAACATAATTTAAAATATCGGCGGTAAATCAATGTAGCTTCAACCATACAATTGTTAACATTTTTTTTTGGCTAGGGCCTCCTAGGCAATAACTACAACCCAAAAGGGGTTGGTTGTTGAATTTGCGAATCAAATCAATTAGGTTCAACCTACGAGTAGCGTAGGATTGTGTGACGCTGCTGAATACGATATTTACGTAATATTCCTTTTCAGCTTTGCGGCAGGTGGGCCCATCTTCCGGAGTAAAGTGAGTACAATTAGTTTCTTTGGTTTTAACTTTTGCGCACTTCGACCTGTTTTTATATATATATACGCAACCAATTAGAAGGCTAGGCAGAAGTAGTAGCTAACCTAGCTAGTTTTGATATATATATACCGGAATTTATTTTGCTTTGTTTTTATACCCTGTACCAAAAAATGGTAAAGGGTATATTAAAGTTGTGCACTCGGAAACGGTAAGACCTACAGCCACCAAATTTGGGACGAAGACTCGCCCAATACACAGGCATAACGAGTTTATTTTTTTTTTTCGATATTCGACCTATAACATATAGCTTCCATAGGAATGATCTGCCGAAAACCTATATTTAGTAACCAAAACCCTTTGGTTTTTAAGATATCGTTACCAAATTTTGTATATAATAGTTTTAGCTAATTCCTAATCACATATCTCAATATTATGTATATGGGCTTCCTATATCATAGCTGCCATTTATTGAGAAAAACTTTTTTTTTTTATTAAGATATCGTTAAAAAATGTTAGTTTTAATGATTTTAAGTAATATCTAATCATATTCCCAAATATGATAAATATCGGTTTACTGTAACATATAGCTGCCATAGGAACGATCGGCCAAAAAATGCCTTTTACTAAAAAAAAAATTTTTTTTTCTTGATATATCCTTACATAATGAATACAAAATATAAAAGCTACAAAAAAATATATCCATTTTAGGATTGGGTACAGGGTTTTCTATAGTCGGTTACGCCCGACTATAGCCCTGCCTTTCTGATTTTTATTATGTAGTGCTACCAAGCACATTTATTACAATATATATTATATTGGTGAACAGAGTGACGGTGTTGTCGAACAAAATATAATATATTTCTGCTGATATTTTATTGTTTAGTGTAGCAAAAAGTTACAAGGTTGAAATTATTACATCGTTTTTGCGACGGTATTTATCGATTATTCCTTGCGTTGAGTTTCGAGTTTACATATTGGTAAACAGAGTGACGTTGCTTTCGAACAATGTATAATATATTTCTGCTGCTGTTTAACAAGGGCATAAGGGCATAATGACGGTCAGGTGTGTTAGAGCAGCATTGCATAGTACAGCAGTTGATCATTCTCAATGGGATTCTCTGTAACCTTCAAAAACTTTTAAACTATCTACAATTTAAATTCCAACTTTTTCCGGAAAGTTCACTGAATGGTCGAATTGGGACTATACAATTACCGCGCTTATTGATTCTAGCGAGTTAGACGAATTGTCAAAATTTGTGCAACTACGCTCATGCTTAGGACCCATTCCTTTGGGTGCAGTTGAGTTAATCGAATTAACTCCAGCCAATTCCAGAAAAGCGTTGACTATTTTAAAGGAGCGTTTCGAAAAGAAATCAATTATTTTTCAGGCGCATAAAAAGGAGCTGTTCGATATTAAAAAAAATTGGTCGTGCTGTTTCTGATTCACTTAGACACGTAGCACATACAACGTCAGCTCAGTTAGCTGCGTTGCGTAGATTTGGCTCTGCTAAAGAGATTTTAAATGCAATAGTGGTTCATTTAGTTCGCGAAAAATTGGATGAGGATACATTAGAATGGTGGGATTGTGATGATAATAATGATGAGTTACCCAATTGGGAGTTTCTGTCCAAGTTTATAGTTAATCGTTATACGAATTTAGCGTGTCGTGAAGTAATCAATGGTACCCGTTTACGGCAAGGCAAGGCAAGGTAGTTGGAAAGATAGCTAATGGTCGAACCTCATTGAATACGACGGTGAGAGAAAACAAACGGAGTTGTTACAGTTGTGCTGGGTCTCATATGTTGGGAGACTGTCCTGAGTATCAAAAGTTAGATGAACTACAAAGATATCAAGAAGTAAATCGATTGGCGTCGTGCATTTCAGCCAACGTCACAATACTAGAGAATTGCAAGGCTTTTTACATAGAGATGCCACTACAATGGTGGTGAGTACCGCGGGCGAAGGTCCCTTGGAAGGCACGTCGGAATTCAACTTGTTGTATACTTTATTATTGTCCAACAGTCGTACAAGTTACAAGCCGCTGCCGCAGTGTTGGTTCATACGAGGAGGTGGTTAGCTGCAGGTGTGAACTTAATGCTGGAAGTCGGCTTAACCTTATATCGAACGATCTGGTAGGAAGGTTAGACTTTCTATTAAAAAATATTGAACACACTAAGGCAGGTGTTCACGCATATGTCGCTTGTGACGATCTAACCGGTAGAACCGTTGACAACATTGTCAAAAATAATGGCTTACGCTGGTCGTGTCCTGACTGCCGCCCTTCAGCGATTTATTTTTCCAAATTTGTAATAAATTCGCGTAATGCGTTTTCAGAATTAGTTAAGGATTATAAACGGCTGGGTGAAACGCTTAAAGTTTATGAAAAATCTTTTGAGGAGTACAAATGTGCTGATATGTCTCCTAAACGTAAGAAGGCCAAATCTTCTAAAACAATAGTTATTAGTGCTGATGACAGCCCAAATACTTCTGGTTGCTCAAATCAGAATAGTGACCAGGTGTATTCAACTCCTATGTCAGTTTCTTCTCCAGTTTCTTTTGCTGTGGCAGTTAATACAGGTGTTTCTAACCCTGCTGTTGTGCCAACTATACAGCCTTCTGCCATAATTTCACCTAAGCCTTTAGTTGTCGTTCCCGTCACTAAAGTTATCTTTGTCTCCCGGTTGGCCATTGACACTACAGAATGTGATGTTCATCATTACATTGTTTCTAAATGTCCATCCATTTCTAATCCATTAATTAATAAAATTAATTATAATCCATAAGCGATCCATTTGTTCCTTTAAAATTAAAGTTACGGCCGATTATTTCACGGAATTAATTAAGCCCGATTTTTGGCCTTGTAATTGTATTATGCATGAATAAGATTTCAAAGATCGGAAGAAAGCTCCGCCTATTGTAGCTAATTTAGTTCCGGTACCAAAAAATACTAAAAGTGCGGGAAAACAGAAAAAAGTGAATAATTCTCAGCTGTCTTCTTTGGTGGTATCATTTTAAAACGTTAGAGGTATTAATTCTAAACTTAAAAGGTTATTTCTTGATAGCTTTTCTTTTGATTCTGATATTATGGCTTTTGCTGAAACCTGGATCCGTCCAGTAGTCCTTACTCAGAATTATGTTCCCAAATTTGGGTATTTGTTATTATTACTAACTTTATATATATTATTTGACGGTATTGGGCTTATTATTTTACTAACAACATATTAACTGTAGTAACTATTATTGAATTATTGCATTATTTAAATTAATTTTAAATGAAGTCTATTCCTCTTAATCGCTTAAGTCTGATGCGTAGTATTTTCTGTTTTTATTTCTTCGTCTATGGTGGTCATGTTGAATTCCTTATGAAGTACTCGGTTAGGTATGTACCAGGGTGCATTTGGGATTTGTCTTAAGATTTTGGACTGCTGTCGTTGAATTATATTAGTGTTTGATTTTTTGGTTACCCCCCATAGTTGAATTCCATATGTCCATATGATTTTGATCATGTATTTGTAGATAAGTAGCTTGTTAAAAATTGTCAGTTTAGAATTTTTATTAAGCAGCCAGTAGAGTTGTTTATATCTTATTATAATTTGCTCTTTTTTCTTCTTGATGTGGTCTTTCTAATTTAGTTTGCTATCTAGATACATACCAAGATATTTTGCTTTTAAACTTGTAGGGATGTTAGTTCCGTTTATTTGTATATTTGGTGGTATGATATTCGTTTTTGTGGCTTATATCACTTTTTGAGTCTTGTGTTCGTTGATTTTGATATTCCAGAATTTGAACCAGTCTGCCGTTTTATTTATAATGTCCTGTAGTTTGTTGGTGGCTGTAGATAAGTTTTTGTTTGCATAGAGTAGGACTGTGTCGTCAGCGAAAGTAGCTATCATTGCATCTTCATCTTCTGGTACCAGAATACCTGCTGTGTATAGCGTATACAACAATGATCCAAGTACACTGCCTTGGGGAATCCCTAATTCTATTGTCCGTAATGATGAAGTGGTATCGTTGAATTTGACGTAGAATTTGCGTTCAAAAATATAGCTTCCTAGGATATTTTGCGGCAGCAATTCTTTTAGCTTGTATATTAGCCCCTTATGCCACATCTTGTCAGAGGCTTTTTCGACGTCTAAATAAAATCCTAAGCAGTACATTTTGGAATCTAGATTGCTTACAATTTTATGTGTAACTCTATGTAATAGTTGAAGTGTTTTTGTCCAAATCCAAACTGGTGGTCAGGTATGGACTTAGTTCCCGCAAGAATATGCTTGATTTTTTCAAATAGTAGTTTTTCGAAGACTTTGCTCAATACAGGTAGCAGACTTATCGGTCTATAGGATGATGATTGCGTATGGTCCTTATCGAATTTCGGTATAGTAATTATCTCAGCTATTTTTTAAAGTTTATGAAAACATTTGGATCTAAGTAAAGCGTTGTAGATGTTTCGTATATAACAAACTGCTGCAAATGGTAGCTCTTTTAATATTTTGCCAGTAATTTGGTCGTAACCTGGGACTTTCTTTTGCTGAATATTTTTGGAAATGCTTGATTCTACGACTCTTGTTGTAAATGGTGAAAGTCTTAGGTCTCTACTTGGTCTGTAGCTTTCTGGTATTTGATTATGCTGAGTTTTCCATCTGAGAAAACTTCTTCGAAGTAGTTAGCTAGGATTATTGCCTTTTCTTTATACGTGTGAGCCCAGCAGCCGTTGTCGTTTTTTATTGGTGGTATGTGAGGCGCTTCTTTTCTTTTTTTTTCGCAGACGTTGTGGTAGCGCACTACCTTCTCTTTTAACACATTTTTAAGTTCGTTTGTCGCTCTAATCCATTTGATTTTATCTTCCGGAAATTGATTTTGTTGCCATCTTTTGCTTAGTGACCTACAATCTTTTAGTAGTCTTTTGATTTTTGGGTTGCTTTTTCGTGTTGTTCGTTTTACATAGGTTGGCGTGGTTTTTATTGCTGTCTCTTGAATTATGATGTTTATACGAGAGCCAGTCGGCTGCTAGCGCTCGTGCACTGTCACTGGGCGGCGCACGTTCGCCCAGTAAAAATTTCATGACATTTCATCTATTGGAAGTGAGGTTATTGCGTTTTAAGTGTCAGTATGTTTTTGTCATCGGTGCAAGCCTTTTGAATGGCCTCTACGTCTGCATAACGCTTTCCTTTCATCGGCAAATGCATTTTTCCGAAAAGGTAGAAGTCGCACGGTGCCATATCAGGTGAATACGGGGAGTGGTTGATGGTTAAAATGTGATTTTTGGTCAAATAGTCGGACACAAGCGTCGATCGATGAGACGGCGCATTATCGTGCAACAAACGCCAACTTCCATCTTCTCGCACCGATGACAAAAACATACTGACACTTAAAACGCAATAACCTCACTTCCAATAGATGAAATGTCATGAAATTTTTACTGGAAGTCGATAAACGATAGCAGATTCTAACGCACCAGTTGACATATAGATGGCGCCACTAGAGGGCGCTAGATTCAAAAAGTCCTGTTTACTTTGGAAATCACCTTGTATGTGCTATTGCTGAATCAATGTCATTTGGAGTTTTTAGAGGTATACGT
>JBAMBQ010004705.1:0-32681 GCA_037044495.1 Stegana nigrithorax | reverse complement strand
TAAAGAGGAAGAAGAGGCTATGTTAAAAAATAAATGATAGTTAGAGTTATAAACCAAACAAAAGGGATCATGCAGTAAAAAAGTACAGTCAGAGACAACTTATACATAGATAGTGTACCAGAGCAATGTTACGACCACTGTTAAGTTTTCAAGCTAGGTGCCGCCGGGCAGGGTAAAAGACGAAGCGAAAACTGGGCGTCTTGTCTGACTTCGCTTTGCTTGTTCTCTTTTTGTCCCTTTTCCTCATTCAAATGTGTTGCTTACGCTCACACTGCCTACGGTAGTCGTTTGTTTTCGGTCAGTGTCTAATTCCTTAGCAATTGACACTTCTTTCCCCGCATATATTTGTCCCCCTTGCCTAAATGCGATCGCATTTCATTTGTTTCTCACTCTCGCACGTCACAATGTGCTACTTGCACTAATGTGACATTAGACAATCGTTTGTTCTGTGATTTTTTTGTGTGCGCTTTCGTGTGTTGTGTTACTTCCCTTATGCTTGTTCCCCTCGCCTAAATGCTATGGAGCCCAAAACTGCTCTGATGATTTTCGTTGCTTGCTGATTCTGCTTTTTTGCAATTATGATCGCCTGGTACGATATTAAAATTCAATGAAAATATTACACGCAAATGATGCGTTGTGTTATGAATTTTTTTATTTAATATAGTTGGGATGGTATATTAGTGTTGTTGTTTGAAGCTTTATATTTAGCAAGGACAATATGTGGGAAAACAGATCCATATTACAATTGCTAAAGGCACTTGTGCACTGCGCAAAGTGTGTGCATGCGCAATGCGCTTAGTTGTTGCGCCGATGTGCGTTTTAAAATTGGCTAATTTTGGCTATGTCACGTGTAGGTCAAGTAGTTGGTCACTATGCATATCAAATGGAAATTATATTAAAATCATTCATTCATATTTATCGACATCTTACAAGAAGACACATTTGAAGCGAATAGTAAAAGACCAAAATTAATCTTCCACCAACTATTCATACTTTGTGTAGTCAGCCTGCAATTTCCTTATTGAAGTGTCTTAGCACTCCTCTACAAGTCAAACGAACTGGTGTTTCGATTCAACTGCAGTTCAGTTCAACGCCAGCCCAACTTTTGTTCCATATGAACTGAATAATTGCACCATATTTTAATAAATGTATTTTGCATACAATTATTTTCACAAATAATGCATGATTAGTGCAAAATATTCTAATTGGCTTTAACTTTTTTCATGCACACAACCAAAGTGTGAAGAAGCAGCGTTGAGAATTTATATGCCCGTAGCAATGAAGAAGCAGAGCTAATATTTCATAAAAAGCAAGAAAAATAAAATAGCTAGACAATTGAAACTTCTAAAATCATGACAAATTCGCTTATTTGTGTGTGTATACACATTACTGATGGTGTTGATGTCCAAATGCATACACAAATTGAATACGACGGCCTTTTTATACCAGGCACACATGAAAAGCAGAATGAAATTCATATGACAATAAAGAAGCAGCAGCAACACAAAGCAAAAAATATATTCTGTAGACATAGAAATAGTCAAAACTTCAAAATCATGACAAATTCTTTTCTGCACGCACACACAAACTCATGTATTTCAGACGGTACCGTCGACCAGCGCCTTTTCATACCAAGCACTCATAAAATGTAGCAAGCAATAGGATGGTCTGCAGCAAGAAATTTGCACACTCGTCCACTTCAACATCAACTACATTCTTGCAATGCGAACAAAATGGCAGTTGGCACCAAAAAAACTTATATGAGCTAGGCCAATCAAATCAAACGAAAATGAAAAGTCAGAGTAGTAAAGCACTATGGTACTCCCAACAGAATTTTGGGCGCCTTTAAAGGCGCCCACGAACAAAAATTTCAACTTGTATGAGATGCGGCCTCTATATGATTAACAGTCTCTGTGATTAAACGTACGAATGTTTTTATGTTGATTGATTTGTTGTATTTGTAAGAACTTAGTACTAAAAAAAAACATATTTAATTAAAATAAACTGAAAAAATAAGTATGCCACTCAGTTGGTAATAAAAAATGTGATTTTATAACAAAAAAATTATTAAAATCGGTTCAGTATATTTTGTTTGAAAGCGTGACTAAATTTTCGTTTTTAGTTTCATATAATTAGTATAGAATAGATATACAAATTTAAAGTTTGTACTCTTTAATTGTCAATTAATTACAAAAAATTACAAAATTTACACACTCAGGGTTTGACAAAACAATATGATGTCGCTTTGTATTCCCAAGAAAGCAACCATCTGACATCGGATTTTTTTTTGCTGTTGCTATGTATATGTACGTGGTAATATTTCCGATACAACGATGAATTCTACTGAAAACATAAGGAAAACATTCAATTCGGATTACTGAATTACAATTAATTTGGATTACAGAGTAGCCAATGAATGAAAATAAACATTGGGATTATTGGATTTTTCGGACTAGCGAATTTCGGACAGAACAGGGATTATCGTTTGGTGTGGATCAGTTGGTATACTCCAACCACCAGTAGGGTAAAAGTGTGCAGGATGTGATGGAAATGTTTTCTGCAACTTGGAAGACCACAAGATTATAATAAATCGAGCCGAAAACGAGTGTAAATTGGAGCCAAAGTATCCATGTGGCACCATATCAAAAATTACTAAACAGGCAGAGCGCGTAATGACAAGGAATCTTGGTCAAAAATCGAAAAGGTTGGACGAGAACCCTTGCTAGGAAGCTTAAGGAAGAGTGGTATTTTTTATTTAATTTTTTCGCAGACGTTGTGGTAGCGGACTACCAAACAAGAGAACTTACAAAACCAGACCTAGTGTCTGTACCACAGCTGCGACTGATAAACAGCTACTTTATCTACTTAACAAAGATTATTATTTCTAGAAGATTACAAAAATTAATTAATAAAATTAAAAACTAAATTAAAATTAATAAAAAATTACATAGTAAAAATTAAAATAAGAATCTAATTCTATCTAATTTCATTATATCTACGAGTAAGAAAAGATTTTAAAGAGGAAGAAGAGGCTATGTTAAAAAATAAATGATAGTTAGAGTTATAAACCAAACAAAAGGGATCATGCAGTAAAAAAGTACAGTCAGAGACAACTTATACATAGATAGTGTACCAGAGCAATGTTACGACCACTGTTAAGTTTTCAAGCTAGGTGCCGCCGGGCAGGGTAAAAGACGAAGCGAAAACTGGGCGTCTTGTCTGACTTCGCTTTGCTTCTCTTTTTGTCCCTTTTCCTCATTCAAATGTGTTGCTTACGCTCACACTGCCTACGGTAGTCGTTTGTTTTCGGTCAGTGTTTAATTCCTTAGCAATTGACACTTCTTCCCCGCATATATTTGTCCCCCTTGCCTAAATGCGATCGCATTTCATTTGTTTCTCACTCTCGCACGTCACAATGTGCTACTTGCACTAATGTGACATTAGACAATCGTTTGTTCTGTGATTTTTTTGTGTGCGCTTTCGTGTGTTGTGTTACTTCCCTTATGCTTGTTCCCCTCGCCTAAATGCTATGGAGCCCAAAACTGCTCTGATGATTTTCGTGGCTTGCTGATTCTGCTTTTTTGCAGTTATGATCGCCTGGTTCGATATTAAAATTAATGGAAAATATAACACGCAAATGATGCGTTGTGTTATGAATTTTTTTATTTAATATAGTTGGGATGGTATATTACTGTTGTTGTTTGAAGCTTTATATTTAGCAAGGACAATATGTGGGAAAACATATCCATATTACAATTGCTAAAGGCACTTGTGCACTGCGCAAAGTGTGTGCATGCGCAATGCGCTTAGTTGTTGCGCCGATGTGCGTTTTGAAATTTTTTTGCGTATCAAATGGAAATTATATTAAAATCATTCATTCATATTGCTCGATATCTTACAAGAAGACACATTTGAAGCGAATAGTAAAAGACCAAAATTAATCTTTCACCAACTATTCATACTTTGTGTAGTCAGCCTGCAATTTCCTTATTGAAGTGTTTTAGCACTCCTCTACAAGTCAAACGAACTGGTGTTTCGATTGGTGCGATGCAAGGCTTTCTTTGTTTGAAATCTTTAAATGTGTCTGACATTTGAAGCGAATAGTAAAAGACCAAAATTAATCTTCCACCAACTATTCATACTTTATGTAGTCAGCCTGCAATTTCCTTATTGAAGTGTTTTTTGCACTCCTCTACAAGCCAAATGCACTGGTGTTTCGATTCAACTGCAGTTCAGTTCAACGGCAGCCCAACTTTTGTTCCATATGAACTGAATAATTGCACCATATTTTAATAAATGTATTTTGCATACAATTATTTTCACAAATAATGCATGGTTAGTGCAAAATATTCTAATTGCCTTTGACTTTTTTCAAGCGCACATCGAAAGAGTGAAGAAGCAGCGTTGAGAATTTATATGCCCGTAGCAATGAAGAAGCAGAGCTAATATTTCTCAAAAAGCAAGAAAAATAAGTTAGCTAGGCAATTGAAACTTCTAAAATCATGATAAATTCGCTTATTAGTGTTAGTAAGTAGTATTACATCCTTTTTATACCAGGCATACATGAAAAGCAGAATGAAATGCAAATGTCAATAAAGAAGCAGCAGCAACACAAAGCAAAAAATATATTTTGTAGACGTAGAAATAGTCAAAACTTCAAAATCATGCCAATTCTTTTCTGCATGCACACACAAACACATGTATTTCAAACGGTACGGTCGATGAACGACTTTTAATATCAGGCACACATAAAAAGCAGTATGAATGTAGCAATTAAGAAAAAGCAGAATATTTTCTCAAAACGAAGAAATATAAGCTAGCTTGGCAATTCAAACTTCTAAAATTCTTTTCTGCATGCACACACAAATACGTGTATTTCAGACGGTACCGTCGAGCAGCGACTTTTTATATCAGGCACTCATAAAATGTAGCAAGCAATAGGATGGTCTGCAGCAAGAAATTTGCACACTCGTCTACTTCAACATCAACTACATTCTTGAAATGCGAACAAAATGGCAGTTGCCACCAAAAAAACTTATATGAGCTAGGCCAAACAAATCAAACGAAAATCCAAAGTCAGAGTAGCAAAGCACTACGGCGCACTTAACCGAATTTCGGGGAATAATAAAGCCTTCCGCATACAAAAATTTCAACTTGGATGACGTGCGGCCTCTATATGATTAACAGTCTCTGTGACATTACCATGTCAAAAAAATATCGGAGAGCAAACTAAGCTCGACTATTACAAGACACAGCGAAAAAGCTTATGTGACGTAGTTATTTCCCATGAAATAGTTCGGCAGGCCAACCAAATACACCAACCAAACTTTTTGGTTTTTGACCAAGATTCCTTGTCAGCCGCAAACACCAAATTATTAACAATTACGTCTTTGCCGGCGACGCATTTGTCAGATTACGTTACACATTAAAAAGAAAGCGTAATTAGCAGCAGCCGCCACAGCAGTAGTTGCAGCAATGGCAAGAGGCAGCGCTAGTTGTTGGTTATTGTATTGATCAGCTGATTTTTGCCAAATGCAATACACTTGGTCTCCTGTTTTTATACCCTGTACCAAAAAATGGTAAAGGGTATATTAAAGTTGTGCAAATGTATGTAACAGGCAGAAGGAGGCGTGGCAGACCCCACAAAGTATATATATTCTTGATCAGCATCGAAAGGCGAGTCAATCTAGCTATGTCCGTCTGTCAGTCTGTCTGTCCGTCCGTATGAACAAACGGATCTCGGAAACGGTAAGACCTACAACCACCAAATTGCACGAAGACTCTCCCAATCCATAGGCATAACAAGTTTATTTTTTTTTTCGATATTCGTCCTATAACATATAGCTGCCATAGGAACGATCGGATGAAAACACTCATTTAGTAACAAAAACCCTTTTGTTTTTCAAGATATCTTCACAAAATTTTGGATTTGAAAGTTTTAGCTAATGACCAATTACATATCTCAATACAATGTATATCGGTTTACTATATCATATAGCTGCCATAGGAACGATCGGCCGAAAAACAACATTTACTGAGAAAAACTTTTTTGTTTATTAAGATATCGGATTTGACAGTTTTAGGTAATATCCAATCATACTTCTGAATATGATAAATATCGGTTTACTATAACATATAGCTGCCATAGGAACGATCAGCCGAAAAATGGCTTTTATTAAAAAAAATTTTTTTTTTGTTTTGGATTGGGTACAGGGTTTTCTATAGTCGGTTACACCCGACTATAGCCCTGCCTTTCTAGTTTTGTGTTGTTTTCGTCGCTGTTTTACTATCATTACATGCGACGCGAACACGAAGCACTCCCCCGGAGCTTTGAACTATGGCAGAAGTGGCTTACAGCTTTCAGAGAGCGCAGAGCAGAGCAAAGTACATTAAGAGTAGGACATTTTACGCGCCCCGTGTGCTTTGTTGTTATTCCGAAAAAGCTTCCGCATTTGCAGACTATTCCGTTTACTTGCCTGCTTACCGAATAATACGTACTTAATGCATGAAAAGGAGAGTTTGGTAGTTAAGTGTTCAGTTCGGGTCGGGTTTGCAATTCAGCAGCATTGGAAAACGGAATAAAATTGAAAATTGAATTTACGAAAACAAAAAAAAAAAAAAAGTAAAGAAAAAAGGAATAGAAGACAAATAATAAGAGTAAACACTATGTAGGAAAAATAAATAATAACGTGCAAGTTTATATATTCAAAGCGTATATAAGTGGTCAAGAAGGGGACGGGTCCATAGGTGACATGCTTGAAAGTGTTGCAAGCGATTTTGAAAGTGATTATTTTAAGACGAGTCGCATAGCGTGCAGATGTATCGAAATACACGAAAATCGTATGCGTAAAAATCGGAATACTTTTTGAATTGTCAAGTCTAGTCGTACTTCATATAGTTCCGTCGTTATTGCGACAAGTTATGTAAAAAGTTAAGTACAGGAAACTAACAAATCAAACGAACTCAAAACCCATTTTCAAACGTGAACGTAAATCAAAAACCAAATGGCGACAACTTGCTTATGTAAAAACACATATTTTCATGAATTTTGCAATCTAATGAAATTTAAAATTAACTGAAATAAATTTTTGCTGCTATTTATAGATAAGGTGCATTGCTTTAACAAGGGTGCCAAGGCACACAAAACGCTCAAAAATCGACAAATGCAAAGGAAATCGCAGACACGGCAATAAGAGACAAATTTTTATAAGCCACAAATAAATAACGAACTCAAAAAGAGTCAGCACTTAGAAATCGTACATAAATTGGTTACCATTTCATTAGACATCGCTAAAAAATCAATGTAATACTATGCTGTCTCAATGATATAAAAAAAAACAAACAACAAAGAACCCAACAAGAGAAATAGCGACACATGCGGTAGCTAGTTTTGTGTAAAAAGACCACTTCAGACTCGATTCGACTCGAGTCAAGTCGACTCGGTTCGTATGCAAATGCCTCAATAGCAATTAGGCTGAAAATAGTTTTTGTGTGCACTTCGCTGTGACACTCGACACATATCCACCAAATCTAAGAAGCCAAAAATAATAATAAAAAAATGAAGAAATAAATCTTGACTCTAAACGAAATCAGAGCCATAACGCAAGACATGCAAAAGAGCGAGCGTGCAACGGTGCTCGAGAATGAGAGTGAGTGAGTGTGTGAAGGCTGGCGTTGTACATGAAAAAATTAGTTAAGCAAGGATATTCTACAGCAAGCGGCAGCAAGGCCTAACCTAACAAAAGCGCTGGAAACTAGCCGCGACCCATATTGCTTAAAATACGATTCACACGCAAAAGCGCTACGTGCTAATATACAGAATTTTGTGTATTGCTTAGTGTCGCGTCGCGTCACGCTGCGCTGTGCTGAGTGCATGGTGAGGCTAAAATACTCATAACTTAGCTTAGACATGCAAAAAGCAAAGGCAAAGCAAAAAGAAGCTAAACGCGCCCCCTCCACGGTAAGGCAGGCTGCGGTTTAGTGAGTCAGGGACTGACTGAGTAAGGGAGCCAGCGAGCGAGCGAGTTAGTCAATCAAAACGGCAATCAAATGTCTTCAGTCTCTCGCATAGTTTTGCCAAGTCTTCTTTACCCGTAAGCCGACAATATTAGAAAGGTGCACCAAACGTGCGTCTGCCTGTCGGCCTCCCTGCTTGCCTGACTTTCGGTATGTGTGCTAGTCACTCTGTGTGTCAGTTAGTCATGCTGTTACCTGTATTTGTCGCGGTGACTCACAGCTCAGGTCTAGTTGGTGACGGAGGGTGAGCTTATTGATTTGTGGCCTCAGTTTGTGTGCGTGCGCGAACCGTTTGCATGCCATGTGTAGGAATTAGTCGCACATGTATTTAAGGACACGTTTACTATAATACAGCTAACTTGTGTATGCGATAGATAGTTTACACACTTTTTTCCTGTCTGTTTTTATTTTACTTCGTTTTATATGTATGTATGTATTTTGCTGCTGTTCTGCGCGCTACGATTTTTAGCGCATGTAATTATTTAAGAGCTATGCGCGTTGTTGCTGTTGTTGTCTCGTTTACACGGCCTCATACAACTTGTTTGAAATTCTATAAATGTTGTCGTTGCAGTTCTATTTTGAATTTTCGTTGTTTTGTTTTTAGTTTTATTTATTTATTTGAGCAGCTAGAGTGTTATTTTTATTATTTCGGTCATCGAGTGTACACATATTTGACATATTTTCAATCGTTTGGTCAGTCGCTCAATGTGAAGGGTAAAAACGCAGACAATAATTCGCGTAAAAACAGAATAAAGTAAATGCACTTAATGAAATGCAATTAAACACAAACAGCAGCTAACGCGAAAAATACCTTTTTATGCCATAAGAAAACAAAATAAATTTGAATGCGCCACTTCCTTTTCAAATAAATCAACACGAAACCTTTTCCATGTGTGAGCGGGCAGCAGTTGTTCATCAGTAGAGTGATGGCGATGTATGAATTGGCGAGCAGATGTGCCAGAACTGCGTTTTAGTTCAATTAAATGCATGCACAAATACATATTTATAATAAATTAACTAAAATCACTCGATGTTTCTCGTGTTGTTCGCAAGTTTTTAAGGCGCTTCTTAATTGAGTTATGTCGATGCGCTGCGGCAGGAGTTGCGTATGAGCAGATTGCTGCTGCATACGAACTTGGCTGACCTCGCCCGTGCTTATAACTTTGCTCCAGCTAACTTTAAACCGTTTTTAGTTTTTTTTTTTTTTTTGGTATAGTGAAATAACTAACCTAATAGCGGAGCAAAAGTGTAACACGAGACGAATCGTTAAATTTACAAAGTGTATACTGTAACCTCAGGTTTTTTAAGTTAAAACACAATACAAAACTAAATATATAGAAAAACAATAGAAAAGGTAAAACAAAAATAAATAAAAAAAAAAAAAAAGCCAAAACGCAACAACAATAACAAAGGAAAATACCCTAAATTGAAACCACGGCAACAAAAGCGGAAAACGACTAACTTTATTTCGACTTCGAAGCACGCGACAACTGCGACGACGACGAAGACAATTCTGGAGTGTGATTCTCGAATGCCACCTATGCCACATACGCGCAAGGATATTTGTCAGCACTTGTGCTCTGTACGTCATATACGGGAATAAGCAGAGTTGCTGCTGCCGGTGCCTGCATGTGTGCGAGTGCGCTGTTGCTGTTGTGTGCATATGTGACTGTGTCCATATATATACTTTTCCGAGCGAATTCCTTGGCTGTGGCATACGAGCGAGGCAAACAGCAACAATAACGAGCGGCCAGTAAACCGAAAGCACACACAGAAGGCAACACAAGAAGACATGCGACGTTGACGACGTTGTCCTTCGTTACGCTACTTTTTGGTCTCATCGAACAAGAAAGCGACAAGCAGCAGGAGATAACGTCCTAGCCGTAGGCGGCTGCTCAAAAGTTACAACAAACTAAGCGAAGCAAGTGTCCTTTTGGTAAGTGTACAAAGCACAAAAGCAGCTTAATTTTTGTTGTTGTTGGTATGTCAGTCATCGCCGGGTAGGCGGCGAGCGTGCGAAGGTAATTACGAAGTAGCTACCGCTGCATATCTCTGCTGTTCGTTAAAATGTAACTGTAAAGTCAGTTGCTAATTAGGTAAGTTAACTCTCTTGACTTGGTTGCCCGTCTCGCTTGCACAATGTCGGCTGTGAGCCTTACCTAGCCCTGCCCTTCTGGCACGGGATGCGTCATACAGCATTCAAAATGTTTCATTACACTTTTGCATTTTGCAATTATTGTGACTCGTGCCGTTATTTAGGCCGCAGCGCGTGTAGCAAGTTTTGATTATTTTAATTATGAGAGATTAGCGCGTGTGCTCGGTTGCATGGTGCTGGGGATGAAGGCCATGCGACGGCATAAGCTACGTCAAGAGCTGAGACTGGGGCTAGGGCTGGGGCAATTGATATGAAAAAATTATTACAACAATAAGAACTGCGACAATAATATAAACGTTGCTCATACTCGTACGTCATGTATGCGCGCATATATCACTAGAAAGTTGCGCACGTATGTGAGTTCGCGACGTGTGCGTAATATTTTATGATAATGTAGCGTATAAGCCGCGATATGGCTGCATTACCGATTGTCCCATTTCTTCGTTTACGCAGAAAAATTAAAAAAATTATTTTTTTTTTAATTTCTGCTTAATTTTGATTAGTTGTAAAAAAACTATAGCATATTTTGTAGCGCTTAGCCATTTTTTTATTTTTGCTCTCTTTGTTGTATTTGTACGAACATGTATTTTGTAGACTTTGTACGAAACCAGCTAAATAAATGCAATATTTACCACTTGGCGCACAAAAACGGGCAGAATTTGATATCTCTGCTGGTGTTAGTGTTGTCGCCATTGTTGTTGACGCTGCCATCATCACTGACGAGGTGAGATGGTGATTGTGAAATTGAAATTTAGTTCTTTTTTTTGACGTTTATATACCCTGTACCAAAAAATGGTAAAGGGTATATTAAAGTTGTGCAAATGTATGTAACAGGCAGAAGGAGGAGTGGTAGACCCCACAAAGTATATATATATATATATACTATATCTTGATCAGCATCGAAAGACGAGTCGATCTAGCCATGTCCGTCTGTCTGTCTGTCTGTATGAACAAACGGATCTCGGAACAACCACCAAATTTGGCACGAAGACTCGCTTAACAGGTTTTTTTTTTCGATATTCAACCTATAACATATAGCTGCCATAGGAACGATCAGCCGAAAATCCACATTTAGTAACCAAAACACTTTTGTTTTTCAAGATATCATTACCAAATTATGTATTTAATGGTTATACCTAATGGCCAATCACATATCTAAAAATGATGTATATCGGTTTACTATATCATATAGCTGCCATAGGAACAATCGGCCGAAAAACAACATTTACTGAGAAAAACTTTTTTGTTTAATAAGATATCGTTACCAAATTTTGGATTTGATTATTTTAAGTAATATCCAATCATATTTCCGAATATGATAAATGTCGATTTACTACAACATATAGCTGCCATAGGAACGATCGGCCGAAAAATGGCTTTTACTTAAAAAAAAAAAAAATTTTTTTTTTTTTCTTCAGAGATCCGTACGTAATGAATACAAAATATTAAAGCAACAAAAAAATATATTCAGTTTTGGATTGGGTACAGGGTTTTCTATAGTCGGTTACGCCCGACTATAGCCCTGCCTTTCTAGTTCTTATTGTTCTTTTTTTAATTTTCCTATATCTTGTTCAGCTGCGGCTCTTGTGCAGAGCGAATGTAAACGAAATATGAAATAGTGAAGATGTGTCACATATTAATCCAATTTTTATTTTTTTTTTGTTTTTCAATTAACCATGGAAATGTACGGTAGCTTGCATTGTTTTTTCGTCTGTCGTTTTCAATTAGTGCGCTTTAATTGCATTTTGTGTCTTATGATGATAAATTGAAGCGCAAAAAGATAGCGTCCTTAAAGGATGTATAAAAAATGTTTGAATGTATTCATACATCGGAGAGTGCATGGCGAATGCTTAATGTATTAATTAAAAACAAATTGTGCTAACGCAGCCAAATTGTACTCAATATATACAATAAACAAATACGCTGCAGTTTCCACAATTTTCCACGTTTGTATTTAGAAATCCACCGAAGATAGGCAAGGCACGCCAAGGCAATGCAGCCAGCGAATGAGGTACCAGCAACGACCGCAATGCAGCAATCCAAAGTTGCCGATTAGATTAAAGTTTGTTTGTTAGAAAGAAAAAAGAAAAGTGCAAACACAGCTTGTGAAGTTTTCGCTAGATGTGAATTCCAATTCAGTGGCTAATCTTAGGCAAGCTGCCATGAAAAGCGCAACGAAACCTTTGTAAACAGATTACCGACGAAAACAAAAAAAAAAAAAACAACACAACAAAAAAAAATCATTTATATAGAAAATTAAGCAAAACTTTTTTTTTTTTATATAACATGTCTCTTATTTAAAATTTGTCCCTATGTGGGACAATCATTAAATTTCTTAGTCTAGTTGGCACTAATCAAAACTAAACCTAAAAACATAAAAGACATAAAAACGGGGGCGAAAATAGAAAAAGGACTAACCGAACTGAACAACAAATAGAAATGGTTAAATTGAGTTCACACAAATACACATTTAGAACGTAATATAAGCGAAGTATTCCAAAGTGTAGCGAGCACCTAGTAGGCATGGTGGGCATGTGGCATGGGGCATGGGTCGTGGGTCATTAAGAGAAGAGGAGAGGTGAAAGGTAAACTTCAAGTGCACAATTATAGATGAGACCAACGCTGTCGACCCTGGCAACGCTACAAGGTGCACTGAAGCGATAGTGTTGGAATGCTGGCGGTTCTTGTTGTGGCTATACATGTTGTTATAGTTGTTGTTTAACTCAACACAACTTGGCTTGGCTCAACAGCTTTTGGCTTTAGTAAAATGAGCGGAAGTGCAGTGTGTCTCCGATAAAATCTCAGCGTGTAGGTATGTGCGTTTGTGAGAGGGACTGTGTTGACGCTTTTGTGAATTTTTCAGGTTGTTGTGGTTGTTGCTGCTGCTGCTGTTGTTGTTGTTAACGTTGCACGATGCAGCAGTAAAGTTTGTGCTGTATATTATATTTAGCATTGTGACAGTAGTATTTGCATCAACAGGATATTTTGTGGCTTGTATTGAATTTATTTCCCAGATTCTCTTCCGCTTTGTTTGTGTGTCTTCTACATCCTTGCAGTCCGGCGATGCCTTTAAGGTTTTTCGAATGTTTGTCGTTTCGCGTTTTTGATGCTGTTATGACAAACCGGCGGCAAAGGCAAAATATCAACTAAAATTGTCGGTTACTGTGCCCGAGGTTGGGCACAGAGCAAACGAACTAATGAACGAGTCTATAAAGGTGCTTGTCGGTGATTGAACATTCTTTCGAATACATATATAAGTAAATCAAAGCTCGAATCAATGAGCTGTAAGGATCAAATGTGCTGCACAAAGGATTTGATATGATGCACCACGTTATTGGCTGCGTAAGCAGTATATAAAAATGCATTCACGCCACAAATTGAAAACAGAAAAACACGGAATATTTGTTTTTTATTGATTTTTGTAGAAGATATTTTTTTGCGCCTGTTTAAAATTACAATTTCTCAACTAAAGACATAAAAAGCAGAATTTAGAAACAAAAAGAAAATAAATTTTGACAAAAAAATCATATATATTAAACTATAGGGTGATTTTTTAAGAGTTAAGTTTTTCAGGTTAGCAGCACTGGTTAGTAATGGCGACCAAACGTCATCTGTTAAAGTGAAAAGTTTTTAGTATACTCTGCTATTTAAGCAACGATTGCAAATTATTGAAATTTATTATCAAAATTCGAGCTCTGTGAAAAATGTGCACCGTTTGTTACGACCATATTATAGTGTTCAGCGATGAGGCTCATTTCTGGCTTAACGGATACGTAAATAAGCAAAACTGTCGCATCTGGAGTGATGAACAGCCACATGCCATACAAGAATTACCGATGCATCCCGAAAAAACGACAGTTTGGTGTGGTTTATGGGCTGGTGGCATCATCGGTCCATTTTTCTTCAAAGACGACCGTGGAAGAAACGTCACCGTCAACGGCGAACGATATCGAGCCATGATACGCGACTTTTTTTTGCCCGAGTTGACTGAGTTGAACTAGGTTAACATGTGGCTTCATCAAGATGGTGCCACATGCCACACAGCTCGTGAAACAATGGAAATGTTGAAGGATGAATTTGGTGAGCAGCTTATCTCTCGGAATGGCCCTGTGAGTTGGCCGGAAAGATCATGCGATTTAACGTCTCTTGATTATTTGTTGTGGGGTTGTGTAAAGTTGTTAGTCTATGTGGACAAGCCGAACACGATTGAAGCCTTACAGGATTACATAACACGCGTAATTCGTGGAATACAGGCCGAAATGCTCGAAAAATTGACGCAAAATTTGACCTTTCGAATGGACCATTTGAAACGGAGCCACGGACAAAATTTACATGAAGTTGTCTTTAAAACGTAAATGGCAAAGGCCTACTTATAGATACAATATTTTAAGCAAATTTGAGTGTTTTATTCGATTTTTAAAAAAACTACGCTTAAAAAATCACTCTTTATAAGATCAAAAACTGTTTTGCTGCTACTGAATGGCACAAGTCCGCGACGAGCCCCGTACGGATTTAGATGGCATTTAATTTTATTGCCGAAAAAACACCCTCAGCTGACTCTTTTATACTGATAGTTCACGAGAGACGTGAGCAGGAGCAAACGGAGAAAACCCAAATTTACAACAATCACAACAAATACGGGAATAACAACGGCAAACAAACAGCGAAAACAAATACATGAGAGACTGCCTGCCTGCCTGAATAATTAAATGAATGTGCGAGCAAGTCATGTATGAGTAAATATTGACCAGCTGATGGCAACAACGACAAAAACTACACCAAATTGAAGAAAAAGTAGAACGGCAGGGCTATAGTCGAGCACACCCGATCAGAGAATACATACCATGTACCCAGTTAAAAATTTTTTTTTTATTTTCCCTTTGTATTTTCCTTCTAAATCTAGATACTATACATTTTTTTTGTTTTTGGGTGATAATTTAAAAAAAAAAAAAATACAAATTTTTTGTTTTCATATATATACAATAGTGTTGTTTCGTCTTTGTAATTGTAATCGTCATATTCTAATCGGTATTATAAGGCACTAGGTGTTATCTACTGGCCTTTTCCTCCTGATTTTCGTCAGTTCCTATTTTGGTAGGTTGTTGATGTCTTTGTTTGAGTGGGCTGCCAGTTTTATATGGTGGTTTGTGCTAATTGTTTTTATTTCGCCGATAACCATTGGTATGCCAATGCTGTCGTGAATGTCGTCGTTACGGATGTACGAGTCTGCATTCATTATTGTTCTCAGAATTTTAGATTGTTGCCTTTGAATGATTTCAACGTTTGTCGCTTTGGCAGTGCCCCATAGTTAGATGCCATAGGTCCAGATTGGTTTTATTATGGATTTGTAAATTAGTAATTTATTGTCAATAGATAGTGTTAGTTCTTTAATAGTAGCCAATATAGTTGTCGAAATTTATTTTTTATTTTGTCTCGTTTTTTTTCTATGTGGTACTTCCATGTGAGTTTTCTATCGATGTACATTCCTAAGTATTTTGCTGCGTTTACATTTAGAGTGTTTGTTTGATAGAGTTGCAGGGTTTGTGGTTGGTATTTTGTTCTGGTTGTATAGATGACTTGGACCGTTTTTTTTGATATAGCTGTTGTCAGGTTTGTATTAGAGTATAGGATAACAGTGTCGTCTGCGAATGTGGCGATCATCGATGATTCGTCTTTGGGGATTGGTATGTCACATGTATATACATTGTAGAGTAGTGGTCCTAAAACTGTTCCCTGCGGGATTCCGGCTCTGATTTGTCTTAGCGTCGATTGGCTGTCTTTGTATTTTATATAGAAGTGCCGTCCGGTTATGTAGCTTTTTAGAATATTATATAGTGGTTGCGGAAGTTGATGATATAGCTTGTGCAATAGTCCTGCGTGCCAGACTTTGTCAAAAGCTTTTTCGATGTCAATGAAGATTCCTACGCAATATTTTTTGTCGTCGATATCGGTTAGGATTTTTTGGGTCACTCTGTGAACTTGTTCAATCGTAGAGTGTTTTTGTCTGAATCCGAATTGGTGGTCTAGAATAGTGTGCTGAGCAGCAAGTAATGGCTGTATTCTCGTGTATAGCAGCTTTTCGAAGATTTTACTTAATATGGGTAACAGACTGATAGGTCTGTAGGGTGTCGTTTTTGATGTCTTTTCCTGCTTTTGGTATCGCTATTATTTCTGCGATTTTCCATAAAATTGGGAAATGTTGCGTTAGTAGAATGTAGTTAAATAATGCACAAGAGATTTCGTCCGGCAGTTCCTTGATGATTGTGCCAGTTAGTTGGTCATATCCTGGTGATTTATTTTGATTGGGTTTGTATTGTATGGTTTACCGTATTTCCGCGGGTGTTATGTTTTTTATAGTGTAGTTTGTTGTTTGGATTGTGTTAGCTGGTAATCTATTATTACTTATCGAGTGATGTGTGAATGTTGCTTCGAAATGGTCAGCTAAGAGCGTAGATTTTTCTGCGTCTGTTCTTGCCCAAGTGTTGTCGGTTTTTTTCAATGGTGGTTGGTGTGGTGTCTTCTTAATTTAGGCTTTGGTAGCTTTCCATAGTGAATAATTCGTTTCTGAGGTTGGTGTCAGACTTTCAAGGTAGTTGTTTATTTTATAGTTTTTTATTTTAATTAGTGCGCTTGTCAGGTTTTTCCTAGCTTTATTTAGTTTTGCGTTGTCATCAGGGTATCTTGTTATTTGCCATATTTTACAGAATTTTTTTTTTCTCGTTAATAAGTTTCTTGATATACGCTGGCGTGTACTTTTGGTATGATCTTGAATCTGGGGTGGGTGTCTATATGTATAAGGTTTCATTGATTGTTTCGTTGATATATATAATAGTTTGTTCGATGATTTCCGGCGAGTTGAAGTGGATTTGTGTGTTAAGGGTTTTTCTTATATATTCGCGGAAGGTTTCCCAGTCTGTTTTTTTGTTGTACATTCTGCGGCTAGGTTTTATTCTATCGATGTTCTTGTTGTACTTAATTTGAATAGGTGAGTGGTCCGATGACAGGTCAAGTTTAGATTTGATTTGGAGCGAGGTTTCGTTAATGTTACGAGTTAAGCAGAAGTCTATTAGATTTGGAGTTTTATTGGGATCTGCTGGCCAGTAAGTTGGTTCTCCAGTGCTTAGGTGTTTCGCTTTCGTTTTACGAATCGCTTTATATAGGTTCTTGCCTTTCGTGGTAGTGGTTCTTGATCCCCATAGGTGGGCTATATAATGCGGCTATATTTATTGGTCCAAAGTTGTCTTTTATTTCAATGATTGTTGATTGTATATGGTCTTTTTATAGTGATCAATCTCTGTATATTTTAAGTTCTCTTTTATTAGTCTGGCTGCTCCTCCACGTCTTGATCCGCTGGGGTGATTTGTGGTCAGTAGCATGTATCCATGTATTTTTATTCTATGATCGTTAGTCAATTGTGTTTCCGCTATGAGTGCAATATCAACGAGATTGTCATTTAGAAATTGTGTTAGTTCTGGTGTGTGGCTGTTTAGGACGTTGGCGTTCCATGCTATAATTCTCAACTTACTGTCCATGTTGGTTTTTTAGTAAGCTTTGGTTTGGTAAGAGTATGGTTATTAGTTTATCAAGTTGGTTTAATTGGAGTATTAAGTCTTTTACCATATTTTGCAGTTCTTTTACTTCGTTATATTGTGTTTCAGTTCGCTTTACTTTATTTGTTTCGTTTGGTATGTTTGTGTAGGTTTCTTGATCTGGGTTAATCGTAGAATTTATATGTGTTGGAGTATTGGTAGTTGGTTGGTTTGAGTTGGGTTTTGTATCGCATCTTGCTTGTTGGGCATAGATTAGTTCTGGTTGCTTTGTTATATTTTTACTTGTGCTTGTTAATTCTTTATTTTGTGGGTCGTTGGTTGCTATTTGGGTAAATTGTTGGATTGAAGGTTTTGTATATTTCACAGCCGTTGGTTTCCGCCAAATAAAGCGCATTTAGTTTGGCCAGCAGCTGTGGACATTTCGCAGACTTTTGTTTTATGTTTTCCCGCACATTTGACACATATAGGATCTCTAGTAGAGAAGTTTTTTGTTTGGCCGTATTTTTTTTTAAGATTTTTGGTTTGCGATGGGGTGGTTCAAATTTAATTATAGTTTGAAATAGGTGCGTTATTTTGTAAATGTCATCGTTGTTTCTTTTTGCTTTTAGTTCTATGAAAAATATTGGTAGTGGAGTCTTTGTTGTTTTATGTTGTATGTTATATATAGGCCTAGTTCTTGTAATTCCGTCTTTATTTCTGTTATGTCGGTTTCGGGGTGTAGGTTTCTTAAAACGACCTTAAAGCCTCGTCCCTTTTTAGGTTTGAAGTACTGTGCTCTCGGTTTCCTGAAGAATCTCTTTAACGCCATTCTTTGTGCTGGGTATTTCCCCAAAAATTGGAAAAAATCACTAATCATAATGATTCCTAAGCCAGGAAAGGACACAACTCTACCTGAATCGTACAGGCCTATTAGTTTGCTACCGTGCTTGTCGAAAATATTTGAGAAATTATTTCTACAAAAAATATCGCACCACTTACAATCGAATAATATAATTCCCAACCACCAGTTCGGCTTTCGTGAAAACCATGGAACTATTGAGCAAGTTAACCGCATTACTAACGAAATCAGGACCGCATTCGAACGCCGAGAATATTGCTCAGCTGTGTTTCTAGACGTCGCTCAGGCCTTTGACCGAGTGTGGCATGGCGGTCTTAACCACAAAGTTACTCTCCTACTGCCTCAGAACACTCACAGAGTGCTTGATTCTTATCTAGAAGACCGAGTTTTCACTGTCAGATACAAAAATTATATAACTCATGAATTCCCCATACAAGCCGGTGTACCCCAAGGCAGCGTATTGGGTCCGGTTCTTTACCTATTATTTACATCGGATATTCCTTCTACAACATTAATGCTTTCAACATTCGCCGACGACACAGCGATAGTTGCCCGCTCTCGATGCCCCCTTAAAGCGTCAAGGGAGCTTGAAGCATACCTAAAAGTCATTGAAGTTTGGCTAGCAAATTGGCGCATCAATGTCAACGAACAGAAATGCAGACATGTAACTTTCACCCTCAACCGAGCCACGTGTCCCGCCGTCAGACTGAACAATGCGGTCATTCCGCAGACGAATGGCGTTACGTATCTCGGTGTCCACCTAGACAGACGTCTCACTTGGAGAAATCACATTGAAGCTAAGAAGACGCAAATTAAGCTCAAAGCCATAAACTTACACTGGCTTATTAACTACCGCAGCCCCTTAAGCCTAGAATACAAGGTGCTGCTATACAACACAATAATCAAGCCTATTTGGACATATGGCTCCCAATTATGGGGCAACGCATCCTCTAGCAACATAGAGATCATCCAAAGAGCTCAGTCGAAAATACTGAGAACCATCACAGGCGCTCCATGGTATATTCGAAATGCGAACATACATAGAGACCTCAACGTTCCATTCGTAAATCTTGCTATACCTGAACTACAATCCAAGTACTCCATTAAATTATTAACTCACAAAAACATTCTTGCGAGATCGCTATCTACACAAAATCCGAACTCACGACTACAAAGAAATGACCGACCAGCCCAACGATATTAGTGAGGCCCGTTTCCCTATTTAGTTAGTGTTTAAGCTAGACTATTTAATCAGTTAGTGTTAAGAGTTGTAATATTATTGTTAGTCCTATGAAAGGAGATTCAATAAAAAAAAAATGAAATGAAAAAAAAAAAAATAAAATACACTTATGTTTTCCGCTTCTTGAATGAAGGTTGGAAGGGGTTTGCTTATTTTTTGGGCATTTTTTATTTGCGATGTGAAATGCTCTTCTATGACACGGTGCTCGTGTTCTCTGTTAGTGTTCTGAATGTCAACTGTTTCTGATAAAATTTCAAATCTCTTTGATGAATCAGATGTTTTGCTTAGCCAGTATTGTTGTAGTGTTGTTTGCGACGAGTCTTGTTGTGTTGTTTGTGGTTTAGTGGTGTGTTTGTTTTTTGTTTGTTGTTAATGTTTAACTGTTGTGTTGTTTTTTCTGGTGAGCTACGGATTCTTTTAGTTGTTAATTTTGTGTTGTTTTGTAGACTATTTGTAATGTTTTGAGTTTCTACCTGAGTTATTGGAGAGCTTATTGCGTTTGCTGATTTAAGAGATCGTGATGATTCGGTTATGTAGGTTATTGGTGTTGTTGCTGTATATGTTGAAGTAGTAGGTGTTGTGTTTGCAGCTATCGTAGTTGTTGCTGAGCTTTGTGTAGTTAGTGTTGCTGATGTTGTTGTTGTCGTTATCATTGCCATTGTTGGCGTTAGTGTTGTTGATGGCGTTGATGTCGTTATCGTTGTTATTGTTAGTGGTAGTGGTATTGTAGGAGTTGTGCATTGTGCGTTCCAAGATGGTAAGAAGCGGAGCAAGATTTCGCTCGGTCTATGTTCGTCAATGCGGGCGATTGACCTTTGGTAGTGGTGACTGTAGGCGACTTTATAGTAAAGTAGCCCAAATTTGAAAGTCTACGCTCGTTCGGTGGAGGGTAAGACATTTTCGGATGTTTGGTTATTTGATTAATAGTAAGCACTCGATTTAATTAAACGCGTCCCATCGCAGCGAATATTCAAATGAGAATGAGTTTAAAATGAAAAAAAAATTTGTTGCACATTATTGAACCAATCGTTCCCATGATAGCTATATGATATAGTAAACCGATATACATAATATTGAGATATATGATTGGACATAACCAAAATGTGCCATTTGGAAATTATATCTCGAAAAACAAAAGCGTTTTTGTTAGTAAATGCGATCGTTCTTATGGCAGCTTTATGTTATGGGTTGAATAGCGAAAAACCAAAATCGACTCGTTATGCCTATGAATTAGGAGAAATTTCGTGCGTAATTTGTAGTTTTAACCGTTTCCGAAATCCGCTTGTTCATATAGGCAGACAGATGGACATGGCTAGATCGACTCGTTTTTCATTGCTGATGAAGAATGGGGGATGAAGATATAGGGGAGTAGCTTGTAGTAGATGATTCCCTACCAAACACAGAGCAACACCTTTCTGGCAGTCAATCCTAGCTTGTGCGCAGTTTGCGCCGGCTGATTGCCAATCGACCACGAACGGTTTCTCTTGATGTTGTCGTAAGTGATCCATTTTTCATCACCAGTTATCATCCGCTTCAAAAATGGATCGATTTTGTTGCGATTCAGTAGCGATTCACATATAGAAATTCGGTCCATGAGATTTTTCTGTGTTAATTCGTGTGGCACATGGAGTTTTTTTTGTATCCGGCCAACATCAACATTTTTGAAAATGGAAAGAAGCTTTTTTTGTACTAACTGTTGTGGCGGCAACTAATGCGCCCTCTGACGTCGGTAAGTCGTACCAACAATCACTAAAAATATGTGGGTTATGGTGTAACACGTGCTTGTGGTAATCGTCGATTAATCAAATATCTGTAATTGTATTAAATTGGTTATGTATTAAATATAAACGACTATAGTAGGAATAACTATAATTGGTGACCCCGACTGTTAACGAACAACAAGCAGCGGCGGTTGCTACGTCTACAAATGCTGGTGATACATCACCCACTACCTACCAAGTTAATACTGACTTGACTAGTGGCGGAGAAACACCGACTACAGCCACTACCATAGGCGGCACTACCATCAAAATGGTGAAACTAGATATAAAATCTATCGTCAGAGTGGCACCGACGTCAACATCAACATCCGCAGCATACGCTTGTTGCAACAACGACTGCAACACAACAATCCAAGCTGTCACAGGTCATGTAACAACAGATACCGATCAGCAATGTGAACATCCTGCAAGGACTAACGACGGCAACACAGCAACTGCGGCTGGGCTGCCGGGTCTGTTTCAGACCAATGTGCAACCGCAGACAATAAAAATATAACAGCAATCAACACAGCCGTTGCCTACTTTGATACCAACAAACACCTGCAGCACATCTTGAAAAAACTACAAGAAGCCAACTTGTCGATTAATGCTCCAAATGTGAATTCGGTCAAAAAGAACTCTCATTTCTAGGGATATCAACTAGTGGCATCAAACCTCCTATCAATCGGCAACACGATGAGCAAACTCAATGCGAAAGCATTCACTCAGCAGCAGAAACAAGCAGCGACACAACAATAACAACAATATCAGCAACCACAACAAGCATCAACAATCACTGTTAATCGTGAAAACACTAAGAGGGAAGTAAAATATGTGGCAACCCAGAGCTGCGAGCCGAGCGTTGACAACATTTAGTGGGACGCCACCTCTGCTTCTTCCTACTACTTACTTTGCTGCTGGCAGAGAATATGTATAATAAGAAGACGCATGACCCCGTTGAAAACGTTTGCACCTAGGTCCTGTCGCCAGGACCCTGCCGTAAGATGGCGTGGGACCCGGACTTTATCGTAAGGTGGCATATATTTTTTCTTGTTTGTAGTTGTTGGGCTAGCCGAATGCTTACATTTGTTGTTGCGCTTGTTTCTTTTTCGGTAGTTGTCATGTTTGTGTATGTGTGTGGTGATTGTCTTCATATACAAAGCATTTTTTTTTTGATAGTAGTAGTTGTGCTAGCCGATTGCGCATATTTGTTGTTGCTAATTTTTTTCTAGTTGTCATGTGTGTGGCGATTGCCATTTTTTTGGCAATGCATGAATGTTGTTGTTGTTGAATTAGACGAGTGTGCAAATTTCTTGCAGCAGACAATTCTTTTGCTTGCTACATTTTATGAGTGCCTGGTATGAAAGTCGCTGCTCGACGGTACCGTCTGAAATACACGTGTTTGTGTGTACATGCAGAAAAGAATTTTAGAAGTTTGAATTGCCAAGCTAACTCATATTTCTTCGTTTTGAGAAAATATTCTGCTTCTTCTTAATTGTTACGAGCATTTCATTCTGCTTTTTATGTGTGCCTGGTATGAAAAGGCTGTCGTATTCAATTTGTGTATGCATTTGGACAGCAACATCTGCAGTCTGTGTATATACACATACTAATAAGCGAATATATCATGATTTCAAAGTTACTATTGTCAAGCTATTTAATATTTCTTGCTTTTTATAAAATATTGGCTCTGCTTCTTCATTGTTATGGGCATATAAATTCTCAAAGCTGATTCTTTACGCTTTGGCTGTGCGCATTGAAAAAGTCAAAGCTAATTTGAATATTATGCAGCAATCATTCATTATTGGTGAAAATGCTAATTTGCAAAATACATTTATTAAATAATGGTTTAATTATGGAACAAAAGTTTGGTACGCATTCAACTGAACAGGCGAGCAATCGAAACACCATTCTGTTCAAATTGTAGTGGAGTGCACAATTATTTTGATCTTTGACTATTCGCATGTTTGTTTTTTTTTTTGCTATTGCTAAATTGAGCAATATGAATGAGGAAATATGGTAATTTAGTTTAACATAATTTATTTTATAATTCAATGTAAAATTTATAAATTAAAATTACAACAAGGATACAAAAAAAATCCAAACCGAAACCCCAGTAAACTGGTCGAAGTTTCCTGCTTTCTCGTGTGTGCCTTATGCACAAATCGAAGTTTCTTTATTTTTTTTATATAGAGCTCATTTCCAAAAAGAAGAAGATACTAAATAATTCATATAGACTGATATCACAGAGACTGTTAATCATATAGAGGCCGCACCTCATACATTTGCAAAGAAAATTTATTATATTATGCTGCAATTATTTAGTTCATATGGAAATAAAGTTTGGAATGCATTCAACTGCATAGGCGATCAATCGAAACACTAGTTCGTTCAGATTGTAGTGGAGTGCTGAGTAAAACATCATCAAAAATCAACAAACATTAAAAATCCATCCTAAAATAGACAAATTCCACACTTGTGGCATTAGTGCGAGCAGCAAATGAATAGACAGAAAAGGGAAAAATATCAATTGAAATCACATCAAAAGCGCATACACAAAAAATAAAAACCGTAATCAAAAAGCATGAGTGCGAGCAGCACATGTGTAGGTAGGAAAGGTTAAACAACAACAGAAAGAGTAAATTAGAATAGATTTCAAAATTTTGCTCTCGCAAGTTCAGTTTGTCCTCAACTACACGCTGCCCGCCGCTGCTTGATTTTGTCATTGGAACTTGAAATTTTGTTTATATGAGATGCGTGTTCTTGTAACTTTATATTCTCTGGCCAGATACAGAGCACTAAAGACATCTATTGAGAAAAGAATGGATTACTTTTTACTACACCTTATATATCCTTTACCATTTTTTGGTGCAGAGTATAATAAAACCAAAGCAAAGTTGGCTGCGATATAAAACTGCACCGCACCCAAAATTGTGCTTTCGATAAAATGACCAATGTCGACCCTAGCACACACGTCTGTAGGATTAATGCGTTGTTTAGGCAGCAAGATGTTGAGTAGTTATCGGTCTTGCATAAAACACTATAAAAAAGAGTATAGTTTTTTCCTTCAGGGTAAAAACATAAGATCATTTAATAATGTCAGGTTTTGAACCACCGGGCAGGCAGTCCTATACAGTGTGTAGAAATTAAAAAAGAACTTTCGCTGTCTCTCAACCGATTGCGCAATAGCGCATGCTTACAACACGCTGCTTAAAACGTATTATGAAATATTTTTTGATAATTTCGGCTGAATACTGGTTGACTAAAATACTGGGACAAAACGGATATCAGCCGATAGTCAAGCTTATAAATATTAATTAATGTCAAAAAATAAACAAAACGAAACACTCACTCTTTGTTGGGTAGCTACCTAATAAGCGAACAGTTTACCAACAAATCGTTGCACCCTCCTGGCGCTAAGGTATATAAATCTGGAGCATCGCAGCTAAATCTAACCGTCAACAGGTGCAAATTCTATAAAATAAAGCCATGCGACTTCTACCTTACTGCGAATGGTATATTAGAAATTCGACACATACATTACACAACTATCTCAACCTGGCCACCGTATCCGACCAGATATGCTTCTTCTCTATCAGGTATAATGACATGCTGTAGACCCACAAAAATCGACTGTCCAGACATCTGGCATCTGCTGCTCCTATACGGAGACTCAAGAGACGCCACTATCGGTTTATCTTCTCACAATAACGCAACCGTCCATTAATCTTAGAATGTGTAAGTATTGTTAACCATATAAATGTCTTAACATATCTTATTACACTGTTTTGTATTAGTAATCATAAACAAACAAAATAATCATTACAAACCAGATAAAAGTCGTCTTATCATAAAGAAAATTGCGACTTGATTTACAACTCATAAATAAAATAAGTAATGCGCCTCACCCATATAAACACACTATTGAAGTGAAACTGCTGCACAAAATGTTAGGAGTTGAAGTTTTAGTTATTATGTATAATGTATATGAAGTAGGAAAGAAACAAAGCACAGTAGTGCAACATCGGCAATAAAAATTATAGAAATCATTACTAATAAACATATTAGTGGTCACTCATATTACTGACGTACTGTCACAATGTGCACAACAACAACAACATTCATACAAAATGTGTCTCGGAATATTTTAATGTTTCCACCCTTATTAGCAGCAGCTAAGCAAGGCAACGATCTATGAGTATTACACAGCAATATGTGTGTATACGTGTGCCACATGAAATGTTGTCTGAGCGAAATCTACTCTCTCGTTTGTTTGCTTATTACATATTTTATAGATGTGTAAATTTTACATTCGCTCACGAATCAGTACAATCGGTAAAGCATTTTTTATCTGTCCCTTATTCATGCGTAGCAACTATTTTCTACGCTGCAGACGACCACGCTCAAACCAATGCGCATTGTTTTGTGCCTCTCCCCACTTCGTTTCTCAAACATCAAACCTTTGAATTTGTTTACCTTTTTTTGGACTTACACCTCAATAAAAAAGTTTCACTTCAAAAAAAAAAAAAATTTGCTTTTAACCTTTGGCATTTCACTGCGTTTCACGGGTCTATTTTGGTGCAGTCACAACGAAGTCACAGTGCTGAAAAAGTCATAATGACCATTTTTGTACCGAAATGGATTTTCGTAACCAAAAACAAGCTCTTTTTGTAACTTTCGTCACTATTCTTGTACCGAACGAAAAAGCAGGTAACAAGCAAGTCACAAGTAAGGTTTTTGACTTTGAGCGCGAAATTATGCAAAGAAAAGACGTAAAAAACTTTCACTTCTTCTTTTAATGAAAATATAAGCCAAACAGAAAACAAAAATACTTATTTAGTACACTTTTTTTTAAAGGCTTTGCTAAGGCGGTTAACGAGTTTGCCATTTTTCCAAAGTCCGCTGCATTGCACTAGTAGAGTCCAAAACTAAGAAGGTTTGCCGCATTTGGACCTCGTATTGCCGGACTTGAGCCTTCTGTTGCTGAACTAGTGCATGCCCGAGAACGCAAAAAATTTTTCCAATATTATAGGTATTTTACACAACTCCTTTTTTATTTATATGCAAAAACCCAAACATATTTTAATAACTCACCTCTTTCTATTTCGCCGCTGACCATGTTGGCCCTTCAAGCCATTGAAATCTTGAGCCAATTGCTCCGAAAGGTTTCAAATAACCTGTGTCGTCTGCGGGTTATTTTTTCTGACTTGTAGCTCATGTTGCTTGCATATCGACAAAAAGAAGTGCAGCTGTTGTCCGCTCAAATTTATTTTGCCTAGAAAAAAATAAAAAGCATAAATAAATCCTATATATTATAAATAAAGTTCAGATACTTACTTTTGCGCGTTTTTTCTTTTATATTTTTATAATAAAGAAGAAGCATTTGTCAGTCACTTTGAAGTCACTTAACACCTTAAAGAGATTTTTTTGAACACTTAAACTTTCATGGTGACTGTTTTTGTGAAAATGCCATTCGGTACAAGTTTTGTAACTGTCACGCATTTGTAACTTTTTTGTGACAATTGCAAGTTGTATTTTAAATGCTTGATTTATTATTCCTTATTGCGCAACTGGTTGATTTTGCAACATTATATTTTTTTGATAATGCCGTTACAGCTTAACCTTTTTTAATAATTCAAAAATTATTTCTTTTTGGCTTAAATTTAACACATTGCGCGGTATTTTGCTGTTTGCTTTTTTTGCTAACCTTTTTTTAATAATTTAATAATTATTTCTTTTTGATTTAAATTTAACACATTGCGCAGCATCTTGCTGTTTGCTCAATTAAAATATGTGAAAAAGAACAAACTGTCAAATTTAATTGAAGTAATTTCAGGAATTTGTTTTTTGTTTTGCTTTATTTCCAATGTTTGCATTCAAAAACAAAACGAAAATGCATTTTAACAAGAAAATGAATGAAATTTTAGTACTGTTCACATAATCGAGACATGTCTTGTTCACTCTTTAGAATCTGCAGTATAAAAATTAATTGGTCATTTTTTGTTTACTCTTCTGGATGTTCACATAATCGAATAACTACTGTATATATATTCTTGATCAGCATCGACTGACTGTATGAACAAACGGATATGAAAAACGGTTAGACCTACAATCATCAAATTCTGCTAACAAAAAACCCATTCGTTTCTCAAAATATCGTTACCAAATTATGGATTTGGTCATATAACTTCCATAGCAACAATCGACCGAATAATGATATTTACTAAGAAAAATTGATAGGTTACAGTTATGACCGAAAACTCTCACTATGAACAAAAAATTATATTTTTGCGATGGCGACACTGTAACACGCATTATTTTTCCCGCAATTTCCCTAAGTTTTATGTTTGTGTGAAGACGAAAACAGACTGCAGCTGAAAATTGCAAAATTAGAAGATGGAAAAACATGAAATAATAAAATGTTATTAATAAGCTGTAAATCAAAAGCAATTATGCCAAGAAGTGGACCTCAGCCAGTCAAAAATTTCTTGACCACTTAGCTCAAGTGAATTTATATATATATTAAGCTAATATTGGTACTAAGCAATTTCAAATAATTGATTTATATCCAATATTTTTTTTAGTAAATAAACAATGGAGTTAATTCATTCATGTGCATATACATAAATTATTTTGTTCTATTCTTCGTTTATGACGAACTTCGGTTATAAGGAACTGCAGTCCAGGGTAATGCGCTTGGCTCATGTAAATATTCTTGTTGATAAGCAACAAATGAAAATTCCTAAGCTGATTAGCAACAACGGCTGCCAAGAGCTGCTTTGCCACTTTTTATTTAACTTGTTTCTATCGCATCTTTTGTTTCTTGTTTGACCCAGATACAGCATTAAAAATATACATCACACTTGAACACAACACAACCCAAAAACAAAAATTTTTTTGTGTTTTACAGAATTATTTGAAAAGACAACTTTGAATTGCTATCGTTGGGTGCATTAAGTGAAAGGCAACCCACTCATTGAAGACTTTCGTATGCAGTCTCTTGCGGTCTGCTGCCGGCTCTTTGCTCCCTGTTGCCAATTGGCTACTGCATGCTGCCTGCAAGGCTGAAACTTTTGGCACTACAACTGCGGGTTCGAGTGTCTACCTAGTATTTACATAATCACTTCTATATGTTGGCTATATGCGACTCGCATACTTGTAAGTTTGGGTGCCCTGCATGCGATGTCGTAGGTTGCACAGTTCTTATTTATCTATTTATTTGCCAAAAGACATGATTTTATGTGTTTTTTTGGCAGGCAAAAATGTTGTTTATGAGAGCCAGAGCGAGTGCGAATGTGCAGTGTGGGGACGGGTTCTGTTCTGTTGTGTTGTGTGTAAGTCCGTGCTCGCAATTTTGATTTTTCGGATTTGGCATTTGTGTTTAAGCAGCAGGCAGGCAGGCGACACTCAGGCTATATGCCAAGTTCATTCATGTTATATACATACATATGTACGTCCTACAAAGCTGTGAGATTCCTATACGAATTTATGTGACTCACATTTTAGTGGTTGCCAAAGGAGACAACCTATGCAAGACCATTTTAATATACACATTATAAATGCGAGCTGCATTAATTTGTAGTTATGTTGAGTATGGAAGTGATACAACGAATAATAATTGGTGTATATTAAAAAAATAGTCAAATACCGATTAGTAGCGTTAAAATTATAATGTAAGGCAGCTTAATATTGTTTATTTTTGGTTAAAAATTTCGCGTCACTTAGCTGGCAAAATCGTGTTTACTATGAACACGTGCACGTACTCTGGGTATGAGGGAGGGTTTTGTTAAAATGCGTGCTTAAAGCTTTGAAAAAATTGTGGAAAATTTCGTTGAAAAATAATACGTCACCATAAAACATCCATGAAAAGTATTTTTAAGCAATCTTCAACTTTATCAAGCAAAGCTATTTTGTGCCATCAGCGTAACCTACATTTGATTCCCCACTCCCATGCCCACGCCTACACCTTATCTCATGCCGACGCTCGCCCACTTGACACCATTATGTTCTGATGATGTTGTATTTTGTGTAAATTTTGGGTTTATGTTTTTGCTGCGAATATTACCTCATTTTCGCTGCTGCTCTTTTTCACATCATCCGCCATCTTTCGTCTTGCATACTTTTCAAATTTGCTTTGCTCATATCTTGCATATATGTACATACATATATATTTAGTACGAGGGTTGCCTTTTATATTTCGGGATTAGAGAACAATAATAAATATTAATCATCGAAAATAGCTTTATTGTTTTTCAAAATATTCCCCATTAAGATCTATACACTTTTGCATGCGTTTGAACCAATTGTCGAAATACTTTTGCCACTCTGATTGAGGTATCTCCAAAAATCTCCAAGTAACTGAAAGCATCAACCGCTTCTTCAGGTGTCGAAAAAGGTTGACCTCTCATTTTATTTTTTACGTACGGGAATAAAAAGAAGTCATTCGGTGCCAAGTCAAAAATGCAGTTGTTTGAGCCGATGTGTGAGAGCTCGCATTGTCGTGGTGAAGAGTGATCCGTCTTCGGCGGCTGGCTGATTTCTTGGAAGACAACTAGCAAACAAATGGTTGTGTACCACTCAGAATTGGCTGTTCTGCGTTGTTCTAGTGGTACGGTTGCGACATGTCCAGTTTTTCCGAAAAAACAGGCGACCATTTGCTTGGAAGTGCTTCGTGCGCGAGCAACTTTTGTTGGATTTGGCTCATTTTGAAACACCCATACAGTCGACTGCTGTTTACTTTCGGGCTCATACGCGTAAATCCACGATTCATCACCTGACACGATGTCATAGACGTGTTTCGAAGCACCGCGATCGTATTTTTGGAGCATTTCTTTCGACCAATCGACACGAGTCTTTTTTTGAGCGATTGACAAATTATGTGGGATCCAACGCGAACAAATTTATTTGACGGTCAAATGTTCATGCAATATTGAATGTATGCTGTTCCCACTAATGGACGATCTTGCAATATCAGTTGGCGCACAGCATCAATGGTTTCCGGAACAACAACTGATTTTGGACGACCTTCACGAAATTCGTCTTGGAGTGAACTACGACCTCGGTTGAATTCACCATACCATCGATAAACACTGGTTCTTGATGGAGCTTCATCGCCAAAAATTGAATTAAGTTCATCGATTAACTGTTGTTGAGTTAATCCACGTCGAAAGTTGTAAAAAATAATCGCACGAAAATTTTCACGATTTAATTCCATTTTTTGGGCGAGGTGAATCTTTTAAGTTACTGTAAACAACACAAATAGCGCTCGTATGTCAAAACGTTCTGAGTACGTATAACCTCAAAAATGTCAAAATTTACGATAGAGCTGGCAGTTGCCAGATTGCAACACTAGGGTTGCCCAATCCCGAAATATAAAAGGCAACCCTCGTAGCTGTTGACGGTTTTTTGGCGTTTGCGCTTGTCAGTAAACCAAAAATTACAATACAATATACAGTACATGCTCGATTATATAAAAATCCGTCTATATGAACATCCGATTATGTGAACAATTTTTATACAGCAGATTCCAAAGTGTTCACATAAGCAAGCACCTAGTGCACCATAATCGACTATAGAATAGCATGTATCCAATCTAAAATTCAATACATTTTTGTCTTGCTTTAATATTTTTTGGATAAGGAGAGTCTTCGTGCCAAATTTGATAGTTGTAGGTCTAACCGTTTCCGAGATCCATTTGTTCATATGGACGGACGGACAGACAGACAGACGGACATGGTTATTTCGAGTCGACTTCGATGCTGATCAAGAATATATGTACAGTGCAAGCTCGATTTTCGCGACTAATTAAAAACCAGACCTGTCACGAAAACTGTATTTTCGCGATAACAGAACCCAAAATTTTATTGAAAAATTTGATGTAATTTTTAAAATTAGATTTTCTTTATTGAAATATTTACATTTTAAATATTTTTAAAAAAATTTGAGATTTTGAGTTGCTTTTGCAGTATGTATGTCAATACAGTACATTGGAACAAAGGCCAACCGAGTACATCGGCGTACATATTATATGTGCTCATTTAGTAATAAGCGGTCATCGCACTTAGCGATCGTTGCACTCAGCCTTCCGCTGAGACAGCAGTGTCATATGTCCACTATGCATTTGTTCATGCATAACATATGACACTGCATATCCGCCTAACCCAATTAGCTAAGTAGACAAGCACTCCGTGTAAATAACGCTTTTGTCGTTAGCTTAGCAGCAACGTTGCATAAGTTCAGTTAATTATTAATTATAAATTTTTTTTTTTATGCTTCTATTTATTTGCCATTAGTCTTATCAGGACTACAATCAAATTTTATAACTAACTGTACAACGGGCCTTATTGTTGTATATGCTTATATTAGCTATTTATTATTATTTACATATTACATGTTATCCTTAATTACATTTTTTACATGATGTTACATACTATCATACTAATATTGTAAGTTACTCACTAGGTTTTTTCTAAACTATTTACCATATCTAACGGGTGTTTTCTTTTGAGGCGCCTCAATGTTGACTGGTTTAGTAAGTTTCTTGCTAAGTGGTTAGTGTGTCTGACGAGTCTTTCTTTGTAATTGGTAGTGTACTGTTTGATCTCTTCAGAGATTACTGGAATGGATAAGTCGCGGTGAATGTTGTCGTTTCTCATGTACCAAGGGACCCCTGTGATTTTTTTGAGTGTTCAGTTTTGGTATCTCTGCAGTATTTCAATGTTGGATTCGGCTGCTGCCCCCCAAAGTTGGATCCCGTAAGTCCAAACAGGCTTTAATATCGCTTTGTAAAGTTTGACTTTGTTTTCTAGGCTTAGTTTGGATCTACAAGTATGTCCTAGCAGACAGTGCATGCGACGCGTTTTCTGGTCTAGCTGTTGTCTTTTGGCTGTTATGTGGTCCTTCCAGGTCAATCTTTTATCGAGCTACATGCCCGGGTATTTTACTTTATTACGATTGGGTACTAGTACGCCGTTGAGCCAGGCACGGTCATTACCTTGTTGTCTGAGGGCAAAGTTGACGTGGACTGACTTCTCTGCGTTTACCGAGATGTTCCAGTTAATCATCCAGTCTTGTATTCGGTTGAGCTGATTCTGCATTAGTTGTGTTGCTTCTTTGGCACTAG
>JBAMBQ010004702.1:0-13961 GCA_037044495.1 Stegana nigrithorax | reverse complement strand
AATTGTAACAATGCTACTTTATGTACTCAATCTGAATATTAGACAACGAATTTCCTTGAAACTGATGAAAGGAATTGGATTTCAATTTAAGAACGGACTCTTACAGTTGATTGTGTCTACAGTCTGTTGTCGTTGCTCTGGAAGCGAAGCGGACACCCGTTCATATGTAGAATAGCAACATGAAATAAATATCGTATATCGTAAATATCATATAAATCGATAATTGTTTTAGTGTAATTTATGTTCCGTCATATGCGAACACCTGCAAACGAATCTTGAAAACACTTGCTGTTTCGTTAATATAAAAAGCTCAAAATCAACTCAATTCTGAATGTGTTTTATAAGTGGCGGGGGTTCGCTTGACTTGGCAGCAGCGCAATCAGCGTCACGCTGCAAGAATGCAAGGCCAGTTTGCTTGGTAATATGCGTAAGTGCATACACATACACACGTGTGTATGAGGTAGGTATATATGAGAGTATCGTCGCATTTTCATCTCAATCAATTGATTCGATGTACTTGACTGCAACGAGCGACGTGCAAAAGAAAGAAAGTGCATGAAATTAAAAGCAATTTCATTACGAAGAATTACCGTAGACGAGCGCGTGAGGACGATGCAAATGAAAACAAAGCAATAACAACGAAGAGCGAATATGGATTTATATGCATGATACATCGACACACATAGTATGCATGTATGTGTATGGAGTGAAGCATATATCATATTGACATTGGTGGCTTATCGACTGCACGCGGCGACCGCATGTGGCATGCAGCAGCCAGAACAGCAAGTGAAAGGAGGCGGACAGCGCTGAGCATTAATGGATGCGCAGAGCAAAAGGACATGCGAGTGTTTGACAGCGCCAGGGACAAGCGATTGAAGCGAAGCCTGCGTGCAGCCTGAGCAAGGATGTGCATGGCCAGGAGGGAGTCTATCTGGGCTTGTAGTACAATGCCCATTTTCATTTTGATTAAATTTAAGAGCACATCGTGTAAGCATATCTGCACAAAAGAGTCCTTGGCGTATAATAAGTAAACAAAAGCCTAAACAGCAACTGATTTTTAAGCTTTCAGCTTCATTCTTTATTCTTTATTTTCTTGTTTTCCTTTTTTGTGTGTTTGGCAAAACACAAAGCACAGGCAATCTTTTTTATTTGTTGTTGTTTTGGGGTTTTGTTTTCGTTATATCGGTTCTTGTTTTATGAGTCCTTAAGGATTTAAATTGGCTGCCATGCAGAGCAAACATCGAAGAAAAACAAAACAAATTTAAGGCAAATCGTAAAGAAAACACACGACGACGATAAGAAAATTAATTGCTTTAAAATAATAGCAAACAAATTGTTTTTCTTTTCTCTGCCTTCTTTTTTCTTTGCTTGGCTCTGCTCAGCTTTGCTTTACTGTGCTTTTCTTTACTCTGCTTTTCACGCAAGAGGCCGCACACAAAATCGGTTTTGATTTTAAGCATCTTCTTTATGCACACGACCCGGGCCAAGGCCATAAGCGCAAACAAAAGGGGGCCAATGCCGGCCGCGTGCACTTCAACCGTGCAGGCGAAAATGTTGAATTGATTTTTGAAGACATGCCATTGCCGCCAGCGTTGGCTTTGCCTTTGCCGTTCTCACTGGGACAGCGGAACAGAGGCCGAGGACGCTGCCTATGACGAGGCCGTGACCAGGCCAGCCCAGGCCAGGCTCATTGATTCAACACGCGCCACATTCGTTTGAATTTTTTTCTCTTTTTTTTATTTGTTTGCCTGTCGCTTGTTGCCGCTTTTCTGCTTTGCCGCGTTGCTGCTTTTGAAGCCTGTTAAATTTTATGCTGCCATTTTGCTTCAGTGAAACCGCATATAAAATTTAATATGGGTCACTTAGCTGACATTTCCATGGCCTGCTGTTCAGCGCTGCTCAGCTCGACTCGGCTTGGCTTGGCCCGCTTTGGCAGCTCACATGGCTGATGCGCTGTATCATTTGCTGCTGTCGCTGATTCTGTTATTGTTATTGTTGTTGTTGTTGTTGCTTTGTTTTGCTTCAGCTTGTTGCCGATTTCATGCACATTCACAGACTATTCTCCTGCTGCTTCTGCCACTGCCACGATTGCTGCTCCTTCTGTTGCTTCTGCACCCTCGGCTACCAGCCGCTCTTCTGCATGTGTGTGTGTGTGTGCGTGTGAGGTGTGTGTGTGTGTGTGTAAGTATTATGTTTGCATGCCATTTATTGACAAAAACAGCTACAAGGACATCAGCGTATGCCAGTTATGTCCTTTTTTGCTTTTGTTTTTGTTTATTTGCGTACGGCTGTGTGTGTGTATGTGTATGTGTGTGTGTCAGTGTGTGCCGCATTCACTTTTTCTGGCAATGACATGTTGCAAATTAAAAAAGGGTTTCCTTGAACAATTTCGTTGCGGTTTTGTAGCAACTTTCATACCGTGTGCGTTCGTTCATTGGTTCATTCCTTCGTGCTTTTGTTCATTGCTCCGCTCGCCTGCGTCCGGTCGTCCAATTGGGCGTTTCTGTTTAGACAGTTGCAGACAGTGTGACCGACAAGCGACTCGCAGATTATTGTGTATTCAAGCAAAATTTGTGAGGACTTTTACGGGTTTCTTGTTGGCAAATTAATGTCAACCCCTTGTCCCTATCCGTGTTCCCTGTTCCGTGTTCCGGGTTCGGTGTTCGGTGCTCCATGATGTTGCCATGCCAACGACTTGTGCCCACTCCGTTGCTCCCCACTTAGCAGCACAGTGCACCCCTGGCTCTCCTGTGTCAGCGCCTATGTCCTTGTGCTGATGGCCCTGTGGTCAAGCCGTTGACCAGTAATTGTTGCAAAACATTTTAATGATGCTCATTTCAGCGTAGCCCTTCTAATTTGATGACAGTTTCCTGTGAGAAACCAAAACCAAAAAACAAAGCAAAGCCGAAACTAAAAAGCACAACAACTTTGCGCAGCTTTTAACTTGGGAAAATGTTTGCTGTCAAAGCGTTAATATTTTTGGCAGTCAATTCGAAAAACAACAGCAACAAACATAAAACTCAACGACACAGTCATTATTTATTTGGCTAAAGGCAGCCACACAACACACAACAACACACAACAACAACAGCACACAGCCAGCGGCGACAAATTGCGTAGGCGCATGCCGCCTGTACTTCCGTTTCCGCTGACAAATCAACTTTCTCGCACATTAGCCACAATGTCTCAGTCTTAGGCAAAGTTGAAGCATGGACCCCTCCCTCCCTACACTGGCGCCGCTGAGGCTAAGGCGGACACTGACGCAGACGCCGCCGGCATGCAACAATTTTATTAAAATTAACGCTATGCAGCAAACTATTTTTGCGTCTGCCAAAACTGCAGACAAACAAAATATTTTCATTATGTAACCAGCTAACAAAAATTTCACTTGTGTGCGCCTTTTGTTGCCTTCTTTTTTGTTTGTCCTTTTTCGTTGCTCCCTGCTCTGCACTGGAATGCAGCATTGTTAGTGTTTTATAGCAGACAGAGCTGAAAGATACATAGTTTTTACCTGTAGACCGGCGGAAATATTTTGTAGCCGTCGTTTAGTAAATATGAGCGGCGCACACACACACACACACACACACACAAGATGAGCCTACACAGCCGAATACATTCGTGACATTGTATGGCAGGTGGGAGCAGTTGGGTTGCTGTGCAGGTGGCTTTCTATGGCAAATGTATTTGGCGCACACAATGCAATGCATAAAGCAGAGCCTCAACTGAAACCCAGCTAAAATATGTTAGTTCTTGTTCTTGTTATTTTTTTTATCAAACAAAGACCCTGAAACATGTTAAATATGCCGTGAAAATTGACGTGCTGCTGCCTGCGCTGGTTGTTGTTGTCATTTATGCTGTTGTTACTGATGCTGTGCAATATTTGTGCAAATAACTTTGATGCGGCATGTGGCAGTCTAGGGGAAGAATTTAATTTACGCTCGCTGCTGCTTGCGCTGCTTACTGCGAAAGACTTAAAAATTTCTATTGCATACGTTGCGGCGCAGCCAAGTCAAGTGTGCAGCTGTGCAGATGTGCGCCATTGTGCGAGCAAATGCGACGCATTTAAAACGACAATGGCCAAATTTGTTTGCCATTTGATGTATGCGAACAATTGAAACTGTGAAATTTGCGTATAAGCCCCAACAGGCAGCGCAACGTAAAAGAAATCAGATTTTATGCGAATGCTTTTACGGTACGGCTGCCATAAAAATGAGTCGCACTTAAGCTGGCAAAGATTGCAAATGGCAAAGGCAAGGACATGCGCAAAGACAAAGGGTTTCGCTCGCAGCTTGCCAATGCCGTGTGCAGGCCGCATTGAAAACGCATTTGACTTTGAAGGATGTGCGCCAATAAAAGCGGATAACGCACAAAGGCGCACGGCAGCATGTGCGCGCAAAACGAGTAAATAAATAAACCAAACAAAGCCGCAGGTAGCCACGGCCAAGTGAGTGGGACGGGACTGGCTGGGGCAAGCAGCTGCGACGCAGGTGATGCCACACACGCACACCTAAGCAGGTATTATTATTTTCGATTATCCTGTTTAGGAGTAGCGAACAGCAGCAGCAGCAGCCAAACAAATATAAATGCGACTGCCAAGATAAACAAGTGTGCGTTGTGCTGTCTGCGTTTCAATTTCAAATGTTGGCAAGGGGCGGCAGAGGAGGCAGCCGAGTAGCCTGGAAGCCGGCAAGGCAAAGTAGTTGAGCATTCGGCAGGAAGCTAGGCGAATCGAAGCATGCTTTGCTTTGCTCTGTTGTCTCTAGCAGCAATTTCTTAGAAAAACAAAACTAAATGCAGCCATAGCAGACGAACAAGGATACAGCGGCTGTACCCGCAGCCATAGCCATACCCGTAGCCGTAGCCGTAGACGTAGCCGAGGCAGCAGCAAGCGGCATGGCAAAGTATATTTGCCACGATATTCCGTAAGACAACAGTGCGTATAAGTTACATGTGTGCACTCGTTGCCGCCACAAGCTACAAACAGCCACTGCCCCTGCACGCCTCTGCACTGAGCTGTGTGTGCATGCCGCCTGTACTTCCGTTTCCGCTTTGTTTAACTACACTTGTTTACTCGATTTAAAGAAATATTACCGGCAAGCAAACATACAAATAATGTAGGCTCACCAAGCCAGCAACTAGCGCCACAGCGCAGAGTAGCAGAGCAGGGAGAGAGAGGAGGAGGGAGAGAGAAGTGTAGCATGTGTTGGAGCAGCATCTGCAGCCGTCGTCGGCGTCGTAGTCTTGCTGCTCATATGCGCAGACAGACATAAGTTTTCATGCTTCGCTGAAGCGTAGTAAGGAGTTTTTATGCTTTGAGAGTTTTCGTAATAACTCAAAACCTTGCAATGATGCACAGCGCATGCCGAGCGCAGGCGAACGTGCGGAGCAGCGCAAACCTAAGCCAGAAACAGACTAATAACGTGTGTGACGAAGCATGTGTATGCATCTCGTGCAACCCTCTCACTCGCACTCGCAGTCACACTCGCAGTCGCAGTCTGAATCTCAGTCGCAATTGAGTTTGAAGTGCAAAGCAAACAAATGCGTCTGCAGAGAAGAAGACGAGGAAGAAGAAGACGAAGAAACGAAACGAAACAAAATGCATCGAAATGTTTGCAAATATCGCGCTTGAGTGGCTGCACTTACACTGCAAATTGGTCTGCGCTGCACTGCGGCGCCGGGCGCCTGGCGTCTGCCGTCTGCTGGCGTCTCTTCTTGGCTGGCGGCATGCAGCTGACATGGCTTTGGCAACTTGGCCAAATTAAGTGGCAAACAGCAATTGAGTAGCGCAGCAATGCCAGGCGAGATGAGACGAGACGAGACACGTGTTGCGGACAGCGAAATGGAACCGTGGCTCCCACAGCTGCACTGTGAGTGGCATCGTCGGGGGGAAAGCCGTCAGAGCGGGCGCACGTGAGCAGTTAAATTGCCAAATGGCTTTTAAAGTGTTCAACGTCCTTAACTGTGTCTTCCCTTGTTCTGTTCTTCTGTTTTCTTGTTTCTTGCAGATTTCAACGCATCAACTCGTTTTGTTTACTTGTATTGTTGTTGTTGTTGTTGTAGCTGTTGTTTTAGTCATGCGCCTGCTAAAAAATTTAACATGCCTTGACATAAACTCGCTTTATTGTCAATTTTAATATGCTTTTCATTTTTATGCTTTGCTTATACATTTCAGCTGCCAGTAAGGCAAACTCACAGCCTCCTGCCACCCTCTGACACCCCCCAAACACATACATAAACATCGCACAACGGCCCTGCCAGTGTTAAAGGCAACTTTAATCTTTTCCTGCACTTTGTGCGCAAGCCATGACGTTTACTGTTCAACTGCGCCGCCACACAAGCCACCAGACACACGCAGCAACAATATTCAAATGTGCGGGGGGCACAATGTCACGGGTACGACTGAGTGCCAACTTATGCTGAAGCATCCGCCAGACTGTAGCAGCTATGCGAACTACGCAGGGCAAATCCATAATGGCAGCATTCCCCAATTGAAGCGATCAGGCGAATGCCTGCATATAAAAATAAGTAACGCAAATGGATAAATGGCGAATCACAAATCCTGTTAGCACTTCAGCGCGTCTACGCAGCGTCGGCTGGGAAACTTGACAAACGGCCTGGCACAGTCGTGCAGGCCATGGTGACGGCATGCGCAGGGTATCTGGGAAAAAGTAACGACGCAGATTTTATGAGCGGCAGCGCGACTTGAGCAACCTTTTCGACTTTCGACAGGTTTACGTGCGCTTTTTGCTAATTTCAGGATAAGCAAGCGCAGTCACAGCAGCAGCAGCAGCAGCAACAACGACAACAACAACAACTAGTTGTTGTAGCAGGAACAATGTCAGGGGCGTGTGCGCAAGCCAGCTCAGGTGCATGTGATTTAAAGTTGAAGTTGCGCGCATGCCACCCCACCCTACGCCACGCCACGCCATGCCAAGCCAGTCACGCTGCGTTAGTCGCGCGATTGCGGACCCGGAAGTGGCAGTTTAACCTTTTTGACATTTAATCGAATTTATGAATAAAACACGAGCGTACAGCAAGTCATGCATCGGCTTAACTTTGCACAATGCCTCCGCTGGCAGTTTGCAAGCCTGTTTCCTGTCTAGCTGGCTGACGGCTGCTCTGCTCTGCTACTTAAAAGGCTTAAAGCGAATGAGAAGAAAGCAGGAATTGAAAAACGAGAATGCGATTTAAATTTTATTGAGCGACCAAAGTCAAAGGGCATCGTATAAATGTTTATGCATTTGCATTAACTTCGTCTCGTACAAAAGCCGGAGCCAGACTCTGCCGGCAGGTAAGAGGACCCTGCTTCGGTCCGAGCTGATTTACTAGCCACGATAGTGTTTATTAAGCTCATATATTTTTATACGCTCTGCTGTGATCAGAATGGCTTCATCTGCTGCATGATTGTGTTACTGGCATGCAGCTAAGCGGATTGGCTGCCTGCATAACTAAAGCAGATTTGCTGGAGCGCCACGCAGCGAAAACCCAAGTTGGCACGCAACAGCCGGCAGCAACAGGCCGAGCCACACGCAAACTGCACAGCTCTCGCGCACGGCTGCGTGTTTAGGCTCTAAGCCGCTTAGGCATTGTGAAAGTTAACTTTTAGCTATTTAAATCACTGCAGCAACAATTACGCACGTGTACGATAAGTATCCAGCTCACACACACACACACACACACACACACATACACACAGATACGCTACAGGGAGACAACGACGGAGTATTTATACACTGTATATATACAGATATACAAATCTTTGGATGTGTGCGTGTGTATATCCGCAGGCAGCATGGCAACACAAGACGCGCAACACTTCATGGAAGCTAATAATGCAGAAGATGTCAAACAAAGTGTTTAACGTTGTCAATTTAACAGCCTTGAGCGTTTTTTATAGCCAACACAAAAAAAGGAAAAACTGGAGAAAGTATTCCGTTGAATGAAGCAACACTCGTTTAGAACGAACACGCAACCAAAGTGTGACAAGACGAGCTGCGTTGAACAAAGATGGCATGAGATAAGTTGACTTGAGTTGAGTTGAGTTGAGTTGAGTTGCGCTGTGTCGGGTTGCGTTGAATTGACGGCGTAGGCGTTCAGTTCGTTGGCAACACGCATGCCGACGCGTGTAAGAAAACTCAAGGCTAAGAAATGTTCACATAAACGTAAAACACAAAGCAACAAACAGCCGCACATCCGCACACCCATGCACACACACACACGCCGATACTTATTTTATATGGTCGCCTATTATGCGCTTTTCGAAGCATGCAAGCCAGGCAACGTCGCCAAATGACATTTGGCACTCAAAGAGCGGGGGGCTGCGCTTATCTAAGCAATGACCAACGTAAGTTGAACTTATAGTCATTTAGTGCCAACTTACGCACAACACAATGCTGAGCAGAGCAAAATAATACCCTAGTTACGGTTATAATTCTGTTGCGTAGGTGCTCTACGAGACATTGCAGCGAGGCAGCATAACTACTTCGTACACTGCAGATGTGTGTCGTGTGCACGCATTCAACACATCTGGCAACTCAGCATGACAAGATTTTTACACTGTAACCAAGTGCATATGAAATTACGACACAAAACTATCTACGTCGTACCAGAACAGATCCGATAAATTTTTGGGCATTGCAGCTGAGGGCATAGCATTTCTAGATCTCTTTATCAGCAACACTGGGTTCTAGTTTTCGTATAATCTGATGAGGGTCACAATTATTAGAGAATTCCTAGCTAATAATAAATCTAAAAGCATTGCATATATTTTATTAATAACTCTGGTTCAGTTCCGTTGCCGCAAGCCGCAAGTGACATTTGGCATTCAGGCAGTTTGACTTTTTGAATAATGCCAGCGTGTAGGGTATTAACGAGCCTCTCTAATCTACTTTAACATGTTAACAAGCTTTAGCTGCCTTGCTTACATTTTTGTTTTCTTGTATTTTTTTTGGTCGTTTTCTTTTTGGGTTTTTTTTTTTCTCTTTTTATTTTGGTTTGAGTGTTTTGTTTTTCTTTTTTGTTTGGGTTTTTTTTTTGCACACATGCCAAGCTTTGAAGTTGATTACTTAAAGTTATTATCTAATACTGCCTGCCAGCATGTCCTTTCAGTCTCTGCTTCCGTCTCGCACTCTTTAGCTCTTTCGGTCTTCGCCTAAGCATTCATCAAGATCCACAACGACTATTTAAGGACATTTGCGTATGTATCCTTATGTGCGTTTGCTTGATTTGGCTACGAGCTCAAGCATTTGTTTGCTTTGGTTTTTGAACGTGTGCTTGTTTATTTATAAACCAGCGTAGGATAGGCTCAGACACACTTCCAGCCAAGCACACACTCCTGCGACTATGAGCATTGTTTGCCGTATCCTGCGGATACTCGAACTCGTGTGGCTTAAATGCTGCTCTGACATTTGTCAGCATTTTATTACTTTAATGCAAAATTGCTTGAGTATTTTATAGTAAACACTGAAAATGGCATATTGCAGTCGTACGAAAGGCGGAACCACTACTTATAGCATAGTGCTATGCATCCTGTCATCTTTGCACTGTACGGTTAGCCTAGCAAAAAAATTGGCAACTCATGGGCATAGGCATACTTCAGACTAAGGCTCTTTATCACGCTGTTGAACACACGGCGTCAGGAGCCAACTTCCTTATCGGCAAATTAAAATGTTTGCCCGTTGGCGGCAGCGTCCCTGCGAGTCCACGGCATGGCCACGCAGTGTGCACAAGTGAAGCTCGACGCTGATTGCGCACGTCTATGGCACGGCTGCCACGGTTGCCACTGCGTTGGCATTAAGGATATTTGCTTAGACGGTGCGCATAATTAATTGGTTAATTAAAGTCAAAAGTCAATTTAAAGGCGCATCTCAGTGTACCGTAACATAAAATTCGCAAAAATTCACTTGCGCCGGGGCATAACTAAGGCAAGCTTTGATAATTTTCTTATAGCGTAAACATTGTGTGCCTTTTCTACATCTGCTGCTGCTGCTTCTTCCTTTCTTTTCTCTTGTTTTTCGTGTGGCTTGCGTGCTGTTTCTTGTTGTTGTTGTTGCTGTTTGCTAACGTGCTATTATCTGTCAAAGCTCAGTTTATCTGTGCTTGGTTTTTATGTACATACATACATACCCCTACGTACATAAATATATATGCATGTTTATACGTATATATGTTTATACACATTTACTTGATTTTTTGTTTCTTTTGGTTCTTATTTTTCTTCTGCTGTGCTGCTTTGGTTTTTGTGCGTGCGTGCGAATTGGTCCCTTGTGTAAAACTCATTTGCGAATGGAAACGCATTTCGACTTTCGCTTCTCGCTTTTTGCCTTACGTTTATACTTCTGCTATTTTTCTTGGGCATATAATCATAATAATCGCTCTATGGACTATTTGCCTTAAAAATGCTTCCACTTGTGCTAACACGAATGCGCAAAACCGAAAAACAAGAAAGTGAAAAAGAGACAAAAAATAACAAACAGCAAATAGGAACCGGAAAAAAGTGGCATCCAATTTTCTGGCGTACATTTCATTTGATCTTCTTCTTCTTCTGCTTCCACTTCGGCTGCTGCACAGGCGAACTTATCGAAATCGCATAGTAAAACAAATGGCAAAGAGATTAAGTTGGCAACAGCATGTTCCCGACGATAATGCCAATTTTTATGACCATTTACGTTATAGCGACGCTTTTTTGTTTTTGTTTCTCCGGTCTTTGTTGTATGTGTTGTATTTGTTGTGTGCGTTGGCAGACGCGTGTGGCAGCGGCCAAGCTACTCAATAGGAATAAAATTTTAGTGCACGCACGCCACTTAAGCTGTGATGGGCTCTGGCTTCATTCTTTTGCTTGTTTTGTACTCTCTCTTTACTCGCTGTCTGCTGCTTAGTAGTAACACACTCCACACAACCGAAGGTGCTGTGCCTGAACCAATCTGGCAACGGCGTCCGACGCGGCCGCTGCGGCGTCTATTTCTGCTACGTCGTTCTTGCTTGCTTAATAGTGCGCAGTGTCGTAATAACGTAAATGCCTAGATAAGTGAAATCAGCTTTGTGTGGCGCCAGTCACAATACACGCCAACACGCCGCTCACTTGCCATCCACACTCTGTGGATTGTATTGTATTTCGGCACTGCACGCTGGCGGCCACCCTGCTGCCGTCGCTTGGCTAAGTGTAAAGTGCTGTTCGCTTGCGCCTAGTTCATGCCATAATTACGCATATGCATGTGCATACGTGCTTGTGCAGCCCTCGTTCAACAATTAACAGACGAGTGCATCGAGCACTTAATTGAGCCAAGCATATCCGTTGCAAAATAAGAAAACACAAAACGAACACAAACCATACCAAAAACAAAATGCTCAATTATTAAAATAGTGAAGTAGAGGAGTGTGCAAGTGAGAAAGTGTGTAAGTTCCTCAATAAAATAACTGCATATGCATAAAAATGCATTACAATCATGGCTATTAATTATTCAAAGTATTCGAATGCAATTGCTTGTTTTACATGAGTGCTTTTTGTGGTTATTTGGTTGTTGTTATTGTTGTTGCCGTTGTCAAAGTTATTGCGCTTAGTGCATTATGTAAAACATTTTTTGCAACGCTTGGCGTACAGTGCAGCCCTAAATTGCGTGCTCACAGTGCAGGCTGACTAACATTATCCGACAATATATGTGCAAGCAAGTCATCTCCTATAATGGCACATTCGACAATGACAGCGCATGACAATGCCTCAAAATTCGAATGACTCCAGCCAAAATGCGGCACTCGATTTAATTTGTGCTTAGCAAGAACGACACATCAAAGTCAAATATTTACGACTTGAGTGCTCCAAAGTGTTGCCATGTTATTAATAGCAATTACGTTTAACTTAGCAAGCGTCAGTGATTTTGATAAATACTCTGCCACAAAACGGCACAGCAGGACTGCCGAAGGAGTCCTACACACATGAATACAAATATGGCGAAAATGCCAGGCTGCGTTACTCAAAAGTCAATTGTATACGATATATCCGCTTCCGGAGCTTCCTGTGTGCAGTGCCCACTGTACATAGCTCATGCAGTGCAATCATAAATCGTTCCATGCATGCGACAACACAGCACAACACAACAAAACACAACACAACACTACACAGCAAAGCACAAAAAGCAACGCAACATACAACAGCAAAAATAAAAGCAAAAGCACAATAAAATTCCAAACAAGCAAATAACAACAAAAAAAAAGAAAAAACCAAAAACGAAGAATTGTTTAACATTCCCGGAAACTGCGGGCATTGTTTCATATATGTCCTGCATAGCATGCCATGCCATACCATGCCAAGCCGCACCAAGCCAAGCCAAGCCAAGCCATTCCATACCATGCCATGCCATGCCATGCCAAACCATTACGGAACATTTTTTTGCACGCCCGTTATGGGCGCAGACGGGGTAACGTGTGAGCAATGTGTCCGTCCATTTGTCTGTCTGCGTTCAAACGTTTGTGACAATTCCAATTGAAATTTCACGTATAACTCGCACATGCGGCGCAGACTGGTGTTGCATAATTTTTGGCGCAGCAATTGCGAGAAGCGTTAAAATGTTACAAAAACAATTTTAAATCGTTGCAATTAAAAACAAACAACAAAACTAGTGACACTCACACGCACACACAACAACAACAACAACTGCAATAACACAAAGCAAATTTTTTTCAGCGCAATGTTTAAATATGCGTATATGGAGCGAAGTGGCCAGGCAGGCAGACACGCACACACACAACCACACTCGCATACACATGCAATTGTTTAATTATAAACAAGTGCACAGTAGCCGACAGAGCCTCTGTGAGGCGATCATTGTGCGTACGGAAGTTAAGCAAACAAAATGCAATACAAATAATGCCGACAAACAAAGGCAGGCACAGCACCACACCACGATACGCACACGGACACGGACACGGACACTTGCTGGCCTGCAAGGCATCCTTTGGCGCGTGCTGGCTTTGTGCCCGATGCCCCGAGAATGCTTGACATGCAATCGAAATGTTTTGGCCAATCATGCGTAGGTTGCGTTCGCACAGTGAAATGCGTTTAAAATAATTAGATAACAGACAGACCCTGTGCACAGTCATCCACACACACACAGCCTCATCGCCGTGATCATGACATGGCCACCGTGCCAGAGGCCTAATAAGATTTGTGGCGCCACACACATGCGTTCGTGCGTGCAAACGTTGCTTGTTTCACTGGCGTGCATGGATACAAAGCTTTGTGGCTTACATTGTCGCTTGTGCCATGACGTTATTGGCATTAGTTTGGCATCAGCAACAACAACAACAACAATGACAACAACAACCAAAATAGTAATAGAAATAGTAAAAAGTGAAAAGTAAATGCTGTGCTACCAATTAGGCGAGCAAAGTGCTTAGGCAAATACAAACACACACACTCACACAGAGACAACCTCACGCAAGCAAAGCAACTTATCAAACCAAGCAAAAGTGCTAACAAAAACCAAATAAACTGAAAAATGCCAAAAGTTGCGCAAACTTGACTCTTTCGGCTTGCGAAACTTGGCTCATTTAGTTTTATCTGGCTTCTCGTTTTTCTTTTTTTTGCCACAATGCCCGGTGGGCCAATTTTTGAGCCGCCCAGCTGGGCAGTGCCTACTGACACACACGAGTGTCTGCCGGCCCGGCCACGATTGCAATCTGGAGTCGCTGGCGCAGCTGCAACTTTCTGCCAGCCTCGACAGGCTGACTCACGTGCTGGCTGTCTATTTGCCTGCACCGAATTGACTGTCTGTCTGTCTGTCTGCAAGTGCGCTTTGCAATTGTGTCTGCTTATTAAATGCATTTGCAGTCACAGTTTTCCAATGCTCTGCTCTCGGTGCATGTGCTGCTGCAGTGGCTCAGCCTTTGTCGTCCACTCCCAGGCCCGCCTGCTACCCTGTGCACTGTGTCACTCGACTCAGTGTGTGTGTGTGTGTGTGTGT